>OX381704.1:4000609-4317609 GCA_947462335.1 Harmothoe impar
AGCCAAAGAGGAGGCTGAGGCACTTCTACTCATAGCCCAGAATGTAGAAACTCATGTGGATAAGACACTTAGGCCTGAACTAACAGCCCTACACACCACACATGAGGAAAGCACCAGCCGAGCCTTAAGGAAGGCCAAAGAGGAACAAGAGAAGGAATTAATATTACTCAGACAAGCCAACCAGGCACTGAAGAACTCTATGGAGACCCAAAAAGCTGAAGCCGCTCAAGCACTACTTGATATGCAAGCTCATCTACAAGTGACAATGAAAAACCAGCTAGCTGAGGCCCTAGCCTCACTCAAGTCAGGTGCACCCAATACCCAAGGAGTGAACCTGACTAACACTGACACCTCCTCAGCACTCCTAGATGCCTTGAAAGAGGAAAGAGTTGCAAGGGAGGCATCTTTCAGTGGGTTAAGGGACCAGCTAAAACGGGACAAAGAGGAAAAATACTGTGATATTCTACAGCCAGAAAAGTTTTCACAGTCCTCTCTCACACAATCCGCCAGGAGGCACTGCACAGACTATGAACAATACTTTGATTCCAGATATGGGTACCATCCCAGTAACAGAATCAAGTACTTCTCAAACTACCTAGATGGTAAGGCAAAAATTTGGTACAAAGCCTATAGGACAGCCCATCCAACAGCAGACTATGAAGAAATGAAGGCAGCTTTTCTGAAATACTTCAAGAAGGAGGACGACAGATTTGATGCTAAGGCATTGAGGAAGCAAAATCCAAAAGAATCTGTATCAGACTATGCCATGGCCTTACAAAAGATGGCCACAGCTCACAACAAGTCTGAGGAGAGAACAAGGGAAGCCCTGCTACATGGTCTAAGGGACGACATCAGTGCAGTAGTCATCCACAGGGAAGCAACTACATGGGATAAAATACTTGAAGTTGCAGAGGAGTATGAGAACCAACAAACAGTCTCCACTGGTAACATTAAAGACGAGATAAAAGCAGAATTAGGCTCAGAGCTACAGGAAACAATAGAATCCATGCAGGCACAACTGAAGTCTGTGACACATGTAAACTCTATGATTGTGAAGCAAACAAAATCACAGAAAAACGGAAACCCCTCAAAGAAAGCCAAATCAGACCCAAAGACAGTTCAAATGGATCACTCATCAGAGGATGAAGACCAAAGCCTAAACCTCATGTCAAATGAACATGTGAGGAGGCAAGAACAAAGGGCACTGAAGGATCAAGGTAAACCCAACAACAGCCAACAAAGGAACTCTGGAAATAACAGAGGAGGCTACCGAGGCAAAAACTTTGACCCAAACTTCAGAAATAGCAACAGAGGAGGACAACGAGGCAGAGGTGGATACAGCCAAAATAACAGCCGAGATCACCAAAGCAACAGTCAGGACACCAGCCGTAGAGATAACAGCAGAAGTCGTGACAACAGCAGACACCGTGATAGTAGCATAAATCGCGACTACAATCGCCGTGATAACAGCAGAGACCGTGATTACCACCGTCGTGACCAGAGCAGAGATCGTGACTACAACAGAGGTCGGGATCAAAACCGTCGTGACTACAGCAATAGTCGTGACAGACAGCATGACTACAACCGCAGTCGTGACAACAGCAGAGGTCGAGACAGCTACAATGGCTACAGATCCAACACACAAGGCTACAACCCCCAACAGCAGCCCCAACAGCCACCTCAAGCTATCCAGCCTGACGTGCTTCAACAGATCAAGCAGCTACTAGGATCTTCAAACTCGGGAAACTAGAGACCCACAGCGCCGCTGGGCCAGTGCGTTGTGAGCCTCTCCAACCCCCCATCAAGATCCAAGATCAACAATCCCTAGGACAACCAAAGACAATTGCTAGTATAGCAGAGACAATCCCCCAGATGCACACTGGGAAATCAAGCCGACCATCAGTGATTCATATCACACCTCAACAAGATGCATCGCAAAAGGAAATGGGTGAGAGTACCAAAATTTCTGTTGAACTTCTTAAAAATGGCTGTTTAAATGCAAGATTCTATGAACACACTGAAATACCTTGTTTAGTTGACACCGGTGCCACTATCACCTGTGTCAGGGATACTTTTCTTAGGGAAATTCAGAAATCTCGAGATGTAGAAATCAAAAAGAGAAAGTTCAATGTACACTTAGCAGACGGATCCATATGCCATGTAAGACAAGCAGCAGTATTGAAATTCAAAATTCATGGTACCAGATTCGAATTCCCATTCTCAATTATTCCAAATCTCACAAAGCCAGTTGTCCTAGGCACAGATTTCTTAAAAGCAACACGATCACAGATCGAATTCAATGTAGACCCAGAGCTACAAGTCAAGCCAGTCCGAGCTGTTAGGGAGGCTACAATCCTTCCTTTCACAGAACTAGCAGTTCTAGGACAAGTCACATCCCTCAAATGTTTAGAAGGATGTGTAGGCACATTAGACAATTTGCAGAGGAACAACAGAGTTCCATACCTAGTTCAAAAGGGAGTAGTAACACCCTCAGAAATGAACAGGCACCCAATCATACTGCTCAATACAAGCCACCGACCATACAAGGTGAGGAAGGGTGATATAATAGCCCTATTCACAGAGGTAGATCCCTCTGAGTTACATCAACCAGATACTGACATCCCTACTGAGGAACCCACACTACAAGTGCTAGACACTGAAGAGAATTGTAGTGACACAGAGTCAGACTGTGCCTCAGTATATGCAGATCCAGATACAAACCGTGGAGATGACACTGATGATGAATTGGCCACAATTCACAGTGAGGCTCATGACATTATGCCAGACATAATGGAAAATGTGCCACCCAAATGTGTACTAACAGATATTGGACAAGAGAGACTCCAAAAGTTACTCCACAAGTATCAAGATGTATTTGTAGGAAAAGACAATGACATAGGTACAACCCACCTATATACACATTCAATTCACATCAAACCAGATGCAGTACCATGTCACTACCTACCATACAGGCAGACGCCTGAGAAGCAAGCTAAGATGGGAGAAGTCTGTGAAGACCTAGTCAGACAGGGCATCCTCAGAGAATGTGCAGAGGGACCCTGGGCATCCAGATCATTTTTAGTACAGAAAGCATCTGGAGGCCAACGTCTAGTCACAGACCTACGCCACGTCAATGCTAATATGATAAACCAAGCTTTATCAACGCCACGTGCAGACGACACACTAGACATGATAGGGTCACTCAAACCTACTGTTTTCAGTAAACTAGATGCGCAACAAGGGTTTTTCCAAATTCCCATAAGAAGGGAGGATCAACACAAAACTGCTTTCATAGCAAATGACAAAAAGTATGTCTATCAAAAGATGCCGATGGGTTTGGCTACCGCGCCGGCAGGATTTTGCCATCTAGTAACTCTAATTCTCAACAAACTGAAATACAAATGTGCCCTACCATACCTAGACGACATTCTAGTCCTATCACCAGATGTAGAACGACATTTTTCAGACCTTGAAGATGTCTTCAAAAGCCTGAGAATTGGGAAACTCAAGCTAAAGAAATCAAAATGTGAATACTTCACAGATAGGATAGATTTTCTAGGAATGCGTGTCACACCAGATGGTTTACAACCATCCCCAGAAAAGGTGGAAAGTGTCAAAACTTTTCCCACCCCAAAATCCGTGAAACAAGTCAGATCATTCACAGGACTATGCCAATACTTCAAAAAGTTCATCAAAGACTATGCCAATATTGCTAGGCCACTGTACGACCTACAAACAAACCTAAAGGTTTTCAAATGGAATGAGGATGCAGACAATGCTTTCAAAACATTGAAACATGCACTCTGTACCCATGCACTATTGAGATACCCAGACTATGACAAAGAATTCAGTCTAGCAACAGATGCTTCAAATGTGAGCCTAGGAGCTGTTCTATCACAACGCAGTAGTGAAGGAGTACTGAGACCAGTAGCCTTCGCAGGTAGAACACTATCAAAGCATGAAAGAAACTACAACACAACAGAAAGAGAGCTACTAGGTGTAGTATATGGGATACTACATTTTAGGCACTACTTAGAAAGTAGACACTTTCAGTTGTACACAGATCATGCAGCTCTAATACCACTCCTCACAAACACAGGTTTGACCCACAGGTGGGCCAGATGGGCACTGGATATCCAACAATTTGCATTCACAATACAACACGTAAAAGGAGATGACAACATTCCTCCAGATGTGATGTCAAGAAGAGAATATCCAGATGCACCACCAATGACCAACCCCCCACCACCTCCAAGAAGGAAAAGGGCAGCCACCAGAACCAAATTCTCTAAAATCCAAACCAAGATACCATTCAACAGAGATGACCCACCAAAAGCAATTGACAGACCAAAACCAGTGATCAGAGGTATCTTAAAAGAGACCACCCATTATGTGTTCTGTCATTGTGAAAGGGAATACTGTGAAGAGTATCCAGAAAACTGTTTTACCCCGGTTGAGACCAACAGGATTGCACAGATGGTGAAAACCACACCTCGTGAACCACCACACAGTGCATCAGAAAATCAGTTGGAAGAAAAACTGCATAAAATTGTTTCAATCACCAAGGTAGTCAGATTTGCAAAAGAACAGCCGGATATGGAGGAAGAACAGGACAGAGACATTTGTGTTGTCACCACACGTTCAAAAGCAAAACGGTCGGTTGCAGAGGATACAAGGTCTAATGACCACCCTCAGCAATTAGGCCTAAAAGCCAAAAAGAACAAAGTGTCAACCAAATCCTCTTTCCCTACTAAATCCCCCATTTCAACACCCAGCACACCCACAGCCAATTTGCAGAAGCACTCAGACAGAGCAGGTACTGCACAGAAGGCTCACAAAAGCAAATCTGACCCCCATCCCAAAAGAACAAAGGCCGCCTCCACCAGCACAAACAGAGGAGCAGCCAGTTCAAAGGAGCAGACAGTCAACACAGACATAGCAGTTGAACAACCAAAGAAACAGACAAAGACCAGACCTGCACCAAAATCTCCTGAAACAATCCAGGCAGAGAAAGACAAAGAAAGGCTGGCACAGCATATAATGGAATTAGACCAGATGTTAGACCAAATCCCAGACAGTTCAATCAACTCCACACTGTTGAAAGAAGAACAAAGGAAGGACACTGGACTAATACCCATTATAGACTACCTAGAGAAAGGTGACCTACCTGTAAAAAGCACTGAAGCAACAAGGATTAGGAATAATGCTCAGCATTACCTACTCCTAGACAACATTCTAGTACACATATCCCCTACATCATGGAGAAAAACAGACACAGTACCACTACAAGTTGTAGTCCCAAAAACTTGGGTTGAAAACATACTGCAACACTTCCATGACTCACCAATGGCAGGTCATGTAGGTACTTCAAAAATGATGTCTTCTCTCATACCTAGGGTATATTGGAAATCTATGATGGCTGATGCCAACCAGTATGTGTCAACATGTGACACTTGCCTAAAAGCAAAAAGGGCAGTGCACACCCACAAAACACCAATGACTGTAAGGGACTATATGCCAACCCCCATGAAGCACCTGAACTTAGATGCTGTGGGACCACTCCCAGAAACAGCCAGGAAAAACAAACACATACAAGTTTGCATAGATTATTCAACTAGATATGTCATAGCATATGCCACAAAGGATCTCACAGCAGAAACCACACAACATGAGTTCTACAAGAACGTCATATGTCAGCAAGGTGTACCAACTTCAGTTCAAACTGACAATGGCACCTGCTACACAGGCAGCAATTTTAAGAAACTGATGAACACCCAGAAGATAAGACACGACCTGTCAAGTCCATATAGACCACAATCAAATGGATTAGTGGAAAGATTCAATGCCAGTATAGGAACAGCATTAAGGACTTTCTGTTCTCAGAATCAGAAAACATGGGACCTGTATATAGAATCAATTACATTTGCATTGAACAACACAGAGTCCCAGACAACAGGTTACACACCATTCTTCCTACTGCATGGCAGAAACCCTCAAACCATTGTAGAAACTGCCCTAAACATAGAGGAAGAAATCAAAACAGTAGCAGAGCATGTATCTGGAATGATACTGTCTCAAGATGAGTCTAGAAGAAAGGCAATAGACAGAGTCAAAAAGCTACAACAAGGAAGGAAGTCAAGATATGACAAAAAGCTTACACCACAAGCTATACTTCCACTAGATATTGTATATATCAACATTCCCAGAATTCTGCTGACCACAGATTCAAAGAAGCTTCAACCCCTATTCATGGGACCATATGTTGTTGCAGAAAGACCAACCCCAACCAGCGCAAGGTTGAAGAACCTATCAAATAACCTACTAGTCCCCAGACCAGTACATATTGATAGGCTCAAAAAGGTCACAACACTGAGGAAAAACGAGTTTGCACACAGACTCATTCCCCACACCTCAAAGTTTATCCACAGGATAACAAGGGATAAATCCCAAATCACACTCACCAAAGAGTCAGTTGGTCTAAACCAAATAGTACCCAGACCAGCCCACCACAAGGTGAAAAGAAACTCCAGGCAAGGGAGAATATCTAAGTAAATTACTTTTATATATTGACATGATCATATGGAATATCTATACCCACAGACTATGAATAATAGTCAAATAAGTATATACACTCTATATGAAAGAAATTAAATTTCCAACAACTGTCCAAATCAAGAATGATAAGTAGGAATTTTCATATCAGCATAGGATATGAACCCACACAAAGGACAGAAAAGACAATATACACTATATAGGTTACAAAACAATGTGCACACAAAGTAGAATCAAAGGACAGATTACTACAGGGTTGAAGTCTGAAACCCAAAAGGCTACACACAAAAAGCCAAAAGAGACTACCTAAAGGGATTAGCAACCCAAGCTTGAAGAAACCACAATTATCATACTTTTGCATCAAAGGCTAGCATCCTTGAAAGAATGCAACAATGGAAATGTTTGAACCTAAATCCTGTAAAGTACATGAAACAGAGCATGCTATGCCAAGAGACTACTGTCTAGACACACCCTTACCCTTCAAAGGACCCACACACCTGCCAGGGCATTCAAACCCCCACAGATGCAGGTAGTCCACACTAATTACCCCAGACATAATTACCCCAGTCAGACAAGCTAACACTGATGGCAGTTAACAGCCACCAGGGAAACAAAGCCAGGCCCTCAATGGATGAGGGTAGGGTGGGCTACATAAGAGGCCCTGACTCCATAGCCAACTCACCAGTTCTACTCCTGCAGCAGTCAGGTACACACCAGCTGGTCCTAGCCATACCAGTTCTCCTATAGCAGGAGGGACTCTGTCAGAAAGCAGACCACACCCACTCTACAATATCATACCCAGTTACTAAAATCTTGGGAAAGGACTCTAGCACAGATTGGACATTAAGCCAACACTAGCTTGATCATGGAAAAAGGTACAGTTCAAACACTACATTGATTATCATATTACTATTGGGACCAACCAGGATTTCTGCTCTCAAAACTATGTACACAGAGGCAGTGCCAAGTGGATACTTCACATAAGCAAAAAGGATAGCTCACAAAATCAGCAAACCAATTTAAACCTAAGTATATTGCAAAAACACTAGTAGAAGTCTTACTAAGACATAGAATATATTTTATATTTCAGGCATGCTAAAGCCAATCCTACTACTAGTGATGATGGCCACTTCTCAAGCCATCACATATGTGCCCACCGTTAGACAGAACGTTGGAGCCATATATGAGCCATTACCTGAACCATTGGTCAATGGGCACGATACCACAACCATGATATTGGCAATACCATACCATATACCTGCTCCACCAGAGACCGAAACCAAAATACTGGACCAGGTTATGGCACTAACATTTCCTACCTTGCATGACGACAGTTCTACCAGTCAGATATTACAGCAGGCAAGGGAACTAGATCTGTTAATAGACATAACAGACAAGGAAATTAACTCTACCTTAGCATCCATCCATTTGTTCCTATCAAATCCAATTAACAGTCAAGGAAGGTACAGAAGAGCACCACTTGGGTTCCTAGCCCCACTCTTCAGAGGAGCAATAGGTCTTGCCACACTAGATGACGTCAAAGAGGTCATGGACCAGATAAGGAACATAGACGGCATTCTAGAAGCTTTTTCCAAGCAAGACAAAGAAGCAGCTATATTAATTGATAAGGTCACCCAACGCCAAGACAAATTTGTCAAGGCATATGTTAAGGATAAAAGTATGCTAGACCAAACCATGAACACTCTAGGCCAAAATATGAATTTATGGGCTCAAAATATGACCACATCTCTGAACACTTATGCAAATCACGAGCACACACAAAGAAGGAAGATCCAAATTTTAACTGATGCACTCACCATTATTGTAGCAAGAATGAACTATCTGCAAGCATTGCAGCGCACCACATCAGCACTCAGGATGCTATCAGCAGGCATTATGACTGCTGACATAGTACCACCAGCTGAACTAACGGAGCATCTGAATGATCTGGACATGACACTCAGAATACACTCACCAGGATCAAAGGTCGCCATAACTGACCTTGACTACTATTATTCCCAAAGAATGATATCCTACACCTATTCGGAACGGCACATATACATCCACCTGGATATCATTGTAGCATCCACTGTCTCCACCTTCAGAGTATTTCAACTGGTAACTACACCAGTACCAATCAACACCAAGGAGACACCTACAAAGGGAGTAACCCAATTAATTACTGATGTCAAATTTTTGGCTATCTCTGAAGATGGTTCACTATTTATTGAACTAACAAATGCAGATATGCTAACCTGTCCAGGAACTAAGATCAAAATTTGTACCAAAACTAGCCCGAGAATCCATAGACATGTACCTACATGCACAGTAGCAATTTATTTGAACCAAGCTCAGCAAGTCAAGGAAATGTGCCAATTTACTATCTCACCCTTGAAGAGACCTATCTCACACGCTGTAGCCATTTCACAAGATGAATATCTAGTGACCACAAATTCTCCCACCTACACAGTTACGTGTCACGGGAAACCAGCTACTACTCACAAAGCACCATCACACTCAATCATAGGTGTACCATGCCTATGTACAGTGAATATAGATCACTATTCACTACCAAATTCTAGGTTGCCATGCAACACTACAATTTCATTTCACTATGCTTTGGAGACTATAATCCTACCTTTTCTCGCGGCTCTAAATGAAATCAAAGAAATTGGACCAGACTCCAAGGCAAACCTGCCACCTTTTCCAAAGGTCAACCTATCCAGGACACTGGATATGTTAAGGAAATCAAGTAATATTGATGAATCAACATTACTAGACCTAAACCCATTCGCAAAAACCCTGCTAGATGATGCCTCCAGCCTGGCAAAGCCACTGGAAAATAGACTAATAGAGTCCTATCTATACAAATTTGCACGGCATCCAGCAGCATCTATCATACCAATGATACTTTCGGTTATAGCTACAATTTTGGCCACCTACACCCTATTCAAAATGCACAGAGGATCCACACTACTAGCTTATATGCCAACTGCAAAAGCATATAGATTTGTCACAGAGAAGCCTATGGAGAAAGCCTTCGAAACCCTATACAAGAAGGACACCACCACGGCACAAATAGAACAGGGCCCCACCCCTATTCTAACTATCTATGAGACCCATACCCTTATCATAGCCATACTATTCACACTCACCATTTACTCAGCCTACAGGCTGACCAAATATCTAAAGAGTATGGCAACCAAGCACTGTGGAAAGGGAAAAGTCACTAAGAGGACAAATCCCACAGTAGTACTAAAAGTCTACAAAGGAGACACCAACTTCTCCTTCCCCTTGCGTCCAGTGCCACATGAGTTTGATACAATTATAAAAGCTTCAGCCCCAACATACAGAGATATGATTATCAAAATGTACCCTCTCCCAAGACTAGTATTTGAATGGAATGGACCAGTAGTAATTACTACAAAGAAAGGAGAGACCGCATATTTACTGCCAGAAACTATCAATCTACCATGGCGTGCCAGGTTCAGCATAATACCAGCGCTCAGGGAACCTAATCTAGATTTTGCCATGTTACTACAAAATGACATTTCACCCCAGCCCGTTACCATGGATACCCATGAGTCAAAGCTGGAAAACATCATAATTGACGACCAAAGAGAGAGCACCAATACATTCAAAAATGTACTCACCATACTCACCCAACCACCTACAGCTGTAACTAGTGAGAAAGTACATGGGGAAGAATAACACAATTATACAGGATTGAGATTGACCAAAACTTTTGTGAAAAGTTGGTTGGCCCTGAAAAGGACCGTTTATATTGACATTTATAGATGCCACCCACTAGTTGTTATAGTCCCCCCATCCCAAGGCCTCCCAGGACTCGGCCAACTCGGCAGCGGCAGGAGATCCAATCCACGTATCTTCACTGAAGAGCCACTCGTTCTCCTCCCTCCACTGGACAAAACGTGCCTCCAAAGTAGACAAAGCATGCTCAGCGCTGTCTGCAGCATCACCTGTCACCGTGTAAGCACATAGGCCGACAGCCAATAGGAAGTCCCAGATGACCCCATCATTTCTGGTGAAAAGCAGTCGCGGGTCATATCCATCCAGATCACGTAGGGCCTGAGCCAACAGCTCCAGAGATGCCGCCCTGCGCATGGAAATCCCGCCAGCACCAAGGAAGTACCAGCCGTGATGACGGCACACCAAAACATCACCAAAACTGGCAATGTCGTGCCGGACTTTATGCAACCACCGCGTCCTTACTGAGTCATACCGACTCAAAATACTCCTAAAAGGAGTACCAGGAGTCAGCCCCTCCAAGGTGTTTTGATCACCTAACCACAGGTCTAAGGCCTGCATGTCACCCTGCAGCCAGGCCTCAGGGAGATATGCAAGTACCTCAGGTACAGCCTCCAACTCGTCCTCCAAAATTGCCATATGCGCCATACTGTGTTATCTCAAGGGTACTCAAGGAATAAGTGATCCTACTGTGGTCTACACAGCCCTTATAACCCCTCCCCACCCCCAAATGACACTGTTCACCCTCTGAAGTGATCCCCTCACTTCAGGTGACAAGTCCATGAGAAGGCACATGATCTGCTCACCAAAAGGTGTCAACCACCGGTGTCACCGCGGCACACGACGCATCTTGCGCCGCATGACACAATAGCCTCAAGGTGCCACTCAAAAATCTGCTCAAGGTGCAAAATTTTCAAACTCTCACAATCCCAAGGTCAAAGCAAGGTCTCAGTGTGTGTCAGTAGTATCAGGAAATCAATTTTAAGGTATCCCAAAATGAAACAGCCAATTTTTGAAAAATTGAAGTTTTACAAAAACAATTGCGTACTCTTAACCATGTCAAACTTGCTCAATCATGCATTTATATGTATGAAATTGTATTATTACAATCTAAATTGCTAATCAAACATGTTTGTATATAACACTGTATTTGCACTGTACTTTACACTGTATACTTTTGTATTATGTAAGACTATTTACAGAAAAACATGAAGCAAAAAGGGAGATAGTCCGCTGACTAACCCTAGGATACTACACAAAAGACTTAAATCTCACAGCAGCGGCCCACTGCAAAGACATTTCTGATCAAAGTGTAGATCCACAAAGTTGCAAATTGCCAACACCAAGAATCTTGTAAGATTCAACTATCAACGCAGAAACAAGATACCAAGTCATTTTCATGACATTATGAACACTTACCCTCCACCGGATAAGGACAAAATATCTGCATAAAAAAGGACTGTATTTCTACATACAAACTCACAAATTTAATTAATGCAAAATGTCAGATGACACAATTATGAACACTTATCCGCCACCGGACAAGCACATAACTATGCATAAAATGTACATTACTGATTGCTATATCACGCAAATCCATAGATAAGCGCTATCTAGAAATAAGAAAACAAACTTCAAGCCGGTTGGCCTACTTTTATATAAAAGTGGCCTTGGTTTTTTTGGTATCAAACAAAAAAGTTTGTAAAAGATTATCATAAGATTTTGCATAATTTGCATTATACTCTGTATATTTGTATTCACATGTGAACATTGATATATCAAAATCCACTCAGTTCCACAAAGCACCTATTTCACCAAAGACAGCCTATTACTTGATAACACATTTTTCATCATGTTTTAGAATTAAGACAAAGATGTACCATGCTGTGTATATAATTCAAACAATGATTTGAAAAGTGTCAGATAAAGACACAATGTATTACTACACTGTATAATATGTGATTAAGAAAGTACCAAATTGGTACAAAGAAGGTTTACATACCTTATAGTTAAGTTACACTGTATATAATGTAGATGACTAGCCAAGCACAAAACCAAAATTCTCCCCAGACCTTTGGTATTTACATACTCTCACATCATCTATATTACAAAAAAAGTGTACTTCACTACAAAAAAAAAATCAAAAACAAAAGGTAAATTCTATTTGCCACCAAAAATTGTGGATAAAATTCCAAAATTCACCCCAAATTTTTAGATGGAATGACAACTGACGGAGAGTTGTCCTTTTTCCCGAGGGGGAGGCACCTGTCAGGTATGACCGGCGAGCCCGGCGAGCCCGGCGCTGCGGGCGCCCGCGTGTTCAAGCCGACGGCGGGAGACGCTACTCCCGCCGCCGGCACACGCAGGCGCGCGCCGGCCCGCATAGGCGGCGCTCCAGTCGGCACTCCCGCCGCCGCCAGGCGACGCTCATCCCGCACATTGTTTCCCACAGACCAGCATAAGGGTCACCCCTTTGATGTACACTAACAGGGGTAGACAAACTATGGAGGGGTATTGTGTGACTGTCTCTCTGACTGTTACAACCCTCCAACCACTGTCAACTGACACTAACACTCAAGATGCCATGCTGGTGGCCTGGCCCCCTTAAATAGGGTCAGGTCCCAGCACTGGGCATCTCCATCCTCACTCTACACTTGGACACCACAGAGCAAGGACCTCTCCACTGACTGAGAACAAGGCTATAGGCTATGCCCTACTAGGCCCAACTATCAGACATGGTGTAGGACCCCCTTGGCTCTAGTCCAGTACTAACCTCAGGGTTATTAGGTATATTTACCAAGACCTATATTATTGTGTGGATAGGTGTAACTGAGTGGAACCTACATTGTACTTACTGTACTGTTGCTGTCAACTTGTAATAAATACCAACTATACTACAAGACCACAAGACTTAGTCAACTTACCTCATATCATATTAAAGGGATCTCCCAACTAAGGGGATTCCTTGTATGACACTTGCATGTCACTTGCCAGTGCTGCATTGGTGCATCATGACATTAAATGACTATGAAGCATTGAGGCATCATGCTGCCCTTTAACAACAGGTTATAAACTGTTTATAGCCTACTAAGGCCACTTAAAATCAAATATCAGCTTTGCGGATACTTTTTAAGAAAAAAGGGGGCGGGAGGCCGCTTTTTATTATATTTTGTTTTACTTTTTTCTGGAGGTGCGGGAGGGCCTTTTTATTTTTTTCTAGAAAATTGATGATCTGTAATTGGATAAAAGGTCTAAAATGCATTTTAAATTACGTTTCTACTCCAATTAACAGCTGAGATATTGATAATGTTGCAACCGTATTGCTGGCGTTTTCATCCATGCGCTATTTTTGGTCATTTTTTTCCGAAAAGGGTGGAAAAAAGAACCAATGCGGCCCCTTTTAGAGGGTGCGCGCGGTATCCGCAAAGCTGATGATCAACTTTAAGTGGCCTAATGCAGTTAAGTAACAAGCTGCAAGTTTGTATTGTAAACACCATGTAGCATAACTCAGCTTGTATATAGAACCAATGCTGTGAGGATCCACCGTTGAGCCACGACTAACATCCCGGGTTTTAGCGTGCCGGGTCGGCATGATTTAATTGGACTCAGTCCTTGTTATGGGAGTTGTGCCAACACGTTTTGATACACTCAAAGACAATAAACTGGCACTTCAAGGACCCCCCACCTCCCAAATGGCGCTCAGATGTGATTTCCATTGAAAACTCTGGAGTATAGAAAAGGGAGTCATAGTATAAGGGAGTGGGAATGCAGCCAGTCTATAAGTAATCTTGATAAGACGGTTTATGTAAATAAGGCCTCCATAAATATATGGCTGTAGGCAGTATTTAGAGTGATCTTCTGAGTGAGTTCAGAGACTCATTACTCCACAAAGGCTGCCCATTAATATTGTGGTTGGCCGACAAAGTGATCCCCACACGGGGGACTTAGACCTATACATACAACGTCAACATTGACACACCGAGATATAAGACGATAAAAGCTGCCCCAACAGCCAGAATATCACAGACATACACGGAGGCAACAAGGATTTATGACAATGATGTATGCTTTTTATTCATGACTCTCCCTATACAAATAATATATATTTGACCATGGGTTTTTGTTATGTGAGTGAATACATGTATAGACAAATCTGTTTCAAGATCAGGGACTTGTATGCAAATCATTCAGTACCCTCCCCACCGGCCCGAGACCTATACCTGACTGAAACCACCTCACAAACGGGTGAATCCTTATACCTCACACACAGTGGAATCCTTATACCTCACACAAAGGGAGAATCCCTATACCTCACACACAGGGGAATCCCCATACCTCACACACAATGGAATCCCTATACCTCACACACAGGGGAATCCCACAGCCCACTGGGGGAACAAAATAGTACAGAGAACCATCCACAGGTTGCCAGTGTAGTGCACTTAGTGACATACCCTCATCCTACTAATAAATAGGTCACAGGACTGCTATAAATAGCGTCAGTTGCGGCCCATGCACACATGGGAATCCCTATACCTCACACAGGGGAATCCCTATACCTCCTACACATGAGAATCCTTATACCTCACACACAGGGGAATCCCTATACCTCACACACAGGGGAATCCCTATGCCTCACACACAAGGGAATCCCAATACCTCACACACAGGGGAATCCCTATGCCTCACACACAAGGGAATCCCAATACCTCACACACAGGGGAATCCCTATGCCTCACACACAAGGGAATCCCAATACCTCACACACAGGGGAATCCCTATACCTCACACACAGGGGAATCCCTATGCCTCACACACAAGGGAATCCCAATACCTCACACACAGGGGAATCCCTATACCTCAGGCACAGGGGAATCCCTATACTTCAGGGGAATCCCTATACCTCACACAGGGGAATCCCTATACTTCACATACAGGGTAATCCCTATACCTCACACACAGAGGAATCCCCATACCTCACGCACAGGGGAATCCCTATACTTCAGGGGAATCTTTATACCTCACACAGGGAAATCCTTATATCTCACACACGGGGAAATCCCTATAGCTCACACACGGGTAATCCCTATACCTCACATACAAGGGAATCCCTAACCCTCACACACATGAGAATCCTTATACCTCACACACAGAGGAATCCCCATACCTCAGGCACAGGGGAATCCCTATACTTCAGGGGAATCCCTATACCTCACACAGGGGAATCCCTATACTTCACATACAGGGTAATCCCTAAACCTCACACACAGAGGAATCCCTATACCTCACACACAGAGGAATCCCCATACCTCACGCACAGGGGAATCCCTATACTTCAGGGGAATCTTTATACCTCACACAGGGAAATCCTTATATCTCACACACGGGGGAATCCCTATAGCTCACACACGGGCAATCCCTATACCTCACATACAGGGTAATCCCTATACCTCACACACATGAGAATCCCTATACCTCACACACAGAGGAATCCCCATACCTCACGCACAGGGGAATCCCTATACTTCAGGGGAATCCCTATACCTCACACACAGGGGAATCCCTATACTTCACATACAGGGTAATCCCTACACCTCACACACATGAGAATCCCTATACCTCACACACAGAGGAATCCCCATACCTCACGCACAGGGGAATCCCTACACTTCACACACAGGGGAATCCCTATACTTCACACACAGAGGAATCGCTATATTTCAGAGTAATCCCTACTTTCCAATCTGGTCAGCTTACCTGGGATCCACTGGCATGGTTTTGTTTTTATGTCCCTTCTGACAGCGAGTCCCTCACTCTACGTGAGTTAGAGACGAGAAAGTAACCCAGGTATCCAGGCAGTTAAAATCCAGAGGGGATTGTTGCATGATCTACCGAACCCCGACACAATAGGTGGAGCTTGTTTTTTCACACCACTTCAATCAGGAAATCTCTCCCATGGGCAAATGTCCAATGTCTCAATCACTTGCTCACACTTGCTCCCTGTGTGTATAAGTGTATAGCCATTCCTCTCATGCACTCTGTACTCCAGGTTTGAGGCTCCAGTAGAATCTAGTGACATAAACACTGCTTTTTAATGGCAATATCCAGGTCTGTGCATTAATACAGGCTGTGTAAATCAGATTGTGAATGAGACTGCTACCACTCAGCGGTACTCCCGGTGGGGACCGGTCTCTGCGGGGCTGACTGAGATTAATGCGGCACCTCCTGCCTCCTCCGGACTCTTGCCTCCGGGGTCTGGGTCTGACTACTGCTACATGTTATTGTACTACTGTAGTGTGACACGCGGCCTGCCCACACTGCTACATAACACCAGATGGTCGGGGAGGGTCAGGGGGGGGGGCAGGTAGAGGTGGGCTGGGGGAATGGGAGGAGGGGACGGTGAGAGTAGGGGAGGGGAAGTAGGGGAGGGAGAGAGGGGAAGGGGGCTTGAGTGAGAGATAGACGTAGGAAGGAGGCAAGTAGGCAGGCAGGCAGGCAGGCAAGTAGGCAGGCAGGCAGGTAGGCAGACAGGCAGGCAGGCAGGCAGGCAGACAGGCAGATCCCAGAAAGTTATGCTGCCATAGTTTTGCTATTTCCAATACAGAGCCCAATCAGCCATGCACTCCCTCCACACACACACACACACACGTTAATAAGTGCTGTGGCAGGGGGCCAATTTAACTCATAATACTTAACACTGCTCTCAGCACATGCAGCAGGAGGGGCCAGTGGTCCATACACACCAGGACATGAGTTATGGACATCCTTCTGACCCTCCAGTCAGGTAACCGTAACCCTTTGACAGCCTGAAGGGTTCATGTCAATGTGTCGCTGTGATGCCCCGCGGAGTCCGCGAGTAACTCACCGGCGCTACCTTGGTGCATCATGCTGACAAATAGTGCATTAAAGCACTATACTGCCATTAAAGGGTTAACAGAGTGGTTCCAGGTTGGCACCATTAATACCTGCCGCACCCACAAGGAGCAGCAATCTTATTACGATAGTCCACACCAAATAAATAAAGTTATATATCGATTTTCTAATAGTTTGATTGTTTATTTTGTTGTTGCATTTAGCCAAGGTAAATGGGTTACACCCACCAACCCTTTGTTTACATTGCACAGCCTTTTCAGGAAATGGACAGACTGGAATCAACTGGCATTTCTTCTACTTTTTCCGTTCAAATTTCCTAAACCTTTAAACTTCTAAGTCCTTGAATCTTCCTGTTTTGTTTGGGAGTTTTCACATGATTGTGCCATGGTAAGTTACGGTAGTTGATATATCTGTTCCCACCAACCTATTGAGCTGCTTAACCCTTTAAGGGCGGCATGCCGCTAAAAGAAGACATTTGTCATCATGATGCACCAATGCAGTCCTGGTGAGTAACTCGCCAATGCTGAATTGGTGCATCATGCTGACCCTAAGGGAATGTCTCAACCCTGTTGGATCGTTATGATGCTTGAGTGCAGCCCTCGCGAGTTACTCTCCAGGGCTGCATTCATGCATCATAACGACCATGGCCATGATGCATTAAGGCATCATGCCGTTCTTAAAGGGCTAATCCCCAGATGTGCCCCACTTGGCACACAGGTGTGGCAGTGATCAGAGCTCATTAAGTGCTGACTGTGCTGTCTTAGGGAGTGGTCATTTGATAACAACATGGGGGGGGGGGGGGGGTGGTGGATTTGGGGGAGGGGAGGGACCAAAAAATTTTGAACCCCTTTTTAGCGAAAAAGCCCGGGCATTACTATAGCTCAAAGGGTCTGCCATGCTCAATTTCAACTTGCCTGAGGGGGGGACCAAAAAAATTTCGACCCCTACCGTGGGGAGGACCAAAAGAATTTCAACCCCCTCGCGCGAAAGTCCACCAACCCCCCGACCAAAAAAATTTGGACCCCTACCATGGGGGGGGGGGAACCAAAAGAATTTCAACGCGCTCACCCCCACCCTGTTGTTAAAATATGACCACTCCCTTACGCTATACACCTTGGTGGTCGGCGTGTCCGCATGGTGCACCACATACCACAAACTGATCAATCTCCCCGGCAGAGACTTCCGCTCCCCCGGTCGACTTCTATCTCTGCCAAAACCTAAGGGAGGGTTCATTATTTATGGCAGGGGGGGGGGTGAGCATTTGAGGGGGGGGGCAAATTTTTTTAGGGGTATTCAAAGGGGGGGGGGGCCTTTTTTTTTTACCCTATTCTTAGGGGGGGGCCTTTTTTTTTTAGGGGTATTCCTAAAAATGTCGCGAATTTAGTACGTTGAAATGTCGCGAATTTTGGTAACAGCCTGTGTTATATTTTACCAAATTATGTCAATATTTTCAAAATTTTCTAAAATTTTCCTCAAACTCCCAGCAAATTTCTAACTGCATCACTTTTGACACTCAGAATAGCCCACCGTTTTGTCAGTCTTCAAAAAAGTGCCGACCTCATGTAAGCACTGAGGGTATGGGAGCTTCCAATTTATCAATTTCAATTTCAATTTGCAAAGTTTTTATTCTGCAATCACGAAAAATATAAAAGTACATACAATTATATTTGTCTCAATCGAATTACAGAGAAGGTTGATACTTACAATGAATTATTAATTACATTTGCATTTTTGGCTACAGCACCTCCATTTCATTATTTCTGCATGAGAACTTACAAAAAGTCAGTTAAGGTGATATTACTTGGGGTTGAGGGGAAGGGGAGGGGCGGGGAGATGAATATGGGGTGATACCAAGTTCTTATAACAGATACATGTAGAGGCATTCCATACATATAAGGGGGTTATATTCATCAGACTCAAAAGACATAGACAGGGTATGTTCAACAAGTTTTTTACAATGAGAAAATGAGAATCAGCATTCATATTACATAATCTACTGTTTAATAGCCTGGACGATCAGGATACATTTATAAGCACTGGGGCCCTTAAACTCAACGCCTGACAACGGTATGTAAGTCGAGTGTCTGAGATTTGACTATTATCGCTCAACAGCGAGTATCATGAGACGTTTACACTAAAACACCTTAAGAATGGATGTATTTGTTGCAAGGTAGTAAATTGTAGGTAAAAAAGTGCCCAGGATTAAATGCATACAATTAGTAGACACCACTATTGTTTTTTGTAATAAAGTTGAAAACGATCCAGGGTGAGGGGGGGGGCGCTTTTTTTTAAACCTATTCCGAGGGGGGGGGGGCCTTTTTTTTTCAACCTATTCCGAGGGGGGGGGCCCATTATTTTTGACGTATTCGATTTGCCAAACGCTCACCCCCCCCTGCCATAAATAATGAACCCTCCCTAAGAACTCTTCTGTGGCAAAAGTATAGAAAAGTGTACTACTTTCCTGCTCTCCTATCCGCTTCACACACTACTTATATCCCTACTCCAAAATAGTCCCTAGGAAAATCAACAAATTCCACCACAAAAACATAGGCCAATATGTCTCGTAACTTTCAGAAATTCATGTTCAGACCTTCCTACAAATATTAGGAATCGAATCATAGATGGGAAATTGTATATTTCAAGAAAGTGCGCAATGGACAGAATCTATCCATTTGCGAAGCATGGAGTAAGGTTTTTGCAGAGGTGAAGTCCGGGCCGCGGTCACGAGCGAAATATCTGCCCCCTGGAGATTGCAAACTGATGACCTGAGCATAATGCCTGAATCAGCCACCAGGGGTTGTGGTAGGTGAGCCGTGACAACTGGCCACCTGGGCTCATCTCTGATTGGTCTTGTAGCAATTATATCAATCATCTCCCCCCACCCTCACACACACACACTCCTCATTTTCTCCCCCCTCATACTCGTACCTGCGCTGAAAATCCATAGATTGAAAGGGTTAGTCAGTTCAGACTTTCCTAGGTTGGTCATATGTGTGTAAGTCATAATGGCAAAGTTATATTCAAAAATGACTGAGGGGTCAGTCAGTAGTGGCTAACCTAGGTTCATCAGTGGTATGTTGTATTTGTATACCACTAGTTGGGGCCACCTGCCATGACCACTCAGTGGCTCCCACTGGAAATAAAAAGACTAAGGTGGGTTGGTCAGTACTGACCAACCTGACAATAATAACTGACCTAGGTTGGTCGTATAGGGAGCCAAAAAATGACTAACTAAGTTACTAAGGCACTAGTGACTGAGAGATTGGTCGTATAGGGAGCCTAGGAATATCAGTGTGGGCTGATCCCTGATTGGTCTTGTACTAATTATATCAACCCCCGCCCCCCCCCCACTCCCTACTCGCCCCCCCCTTCCCTCACACCCTTTATTTTGTTAGGTTCAAGAGGTGCCACTCAACTCGCTGGCTTACGATTTCTGTCCTAGAGTGTTCTAAGGTTCCCACCCCTGTACCACTGATACAAGTACCGGGTTATTCTTTTGAAATTCAAATAAAATCAAAGAGCAAAAATCAGGAGCATTTCCATAACAAAGGGACAGGTAACACGCACCGACAGATCACCCAGGTGAGCCATGGGGGGGGGGGGGGGTACCACACACCTCCCCCCCCCCCCCCCCGAGTCTACCGCTGTAGACTCACTGCTATGTTATATGACAACCAAACCCCTATGTACATCTCGTATACGGGACTAGCGCATTAGGCTATGGAGGCCGCTATCTTGGCTCAGAGAAATGCATTGTGGTTAGGCCCCCGACTCCAGAGCAGTGCATCATGGGTGAATTTCTTATCAGTCCCTTTGTTCTAGGTGTGAGGGGAGGGGATTAGCCTGATAAGGAGATGGTCATGGAGTTTAACCCCCGACTACCTCAGGTACTCGGATGCGCTAGTCCCGTATATGATACAGTGTCTAAGTCGTGTGGCAAGTAAACGAAAGACATGTTAATTCTGTTTATCACAGAGAGTACCCATACTAGAGATGGCTCCTTGAGAGACCTGACAAACCTCATATACTATCTTTAAAACCAACCTCATATAGGGAAGCAATATACCAGTTGCAAAAGCAATTTATCTATATGCTACAGAACATTATGACATTTCAGCAATCATTAAACCCGCAGGTTAGCCCTTGTGCGGGGTGTGTAAATATTACATGAGGCAGGGGAGCAACATCTGCCGCACCCTGCATTGCACCCTTTATTGTCGGTGTCCTCAACTCGCTAGACTCATCACTCACTCAGAGTCACTATACTAATATTGTAAACCATCAGTTACTTACATAAGCGTACCTCCCAAATAAGCTGAATGTCAGTTTGAGAGGAAAATGTATAAGCTTATATAAGTCAGAATTTAGGGGGGGGGGGGGGTGGATAGTCTTCCCAGGTCCAAATGGAATATACCGTAAAACCCCGGCTTTAAGACAGATTTCATTTGGTGTTTATCTTCTCTACAAGACCGATTTTTCCCTAGAGTAAGGGGGTCGTCTTAAAGGTGGGGTTTTTATGTATAAGATAATAGTGAAATCGAATTTCAAACGGTTTTTGTACAAGACAGATTTTTTTCCAAAGTTTGAGGGTCGTCTTAAAGCCGGGGTCGTCTTAAAGCCGGGGTTTTACCGCATCCTCAAAATAGCGTCTGTTAAGACACACCACTTAAAAGGTGATTGACTTAAAAAGTGAATTTGGAGACGCCAACTATTTTTACATTGTATGCCGCATTTAACAATGTCGTTAACGACAAGCAGTTTTAAGAAAGTTCTCCTTTGCCTATCTCTATAGAAGCCATGAAGAGAACAAGAAACAGGAAGTTAAGTAACTCACCACCACTGCATCGGTGCAGCATGCTTTGTAAGTCTATCGACATTATGCATGAATGCAGCACTGGTGGGTTACTCGCCAGTACTGCATTCATACGCCATGATGTCAAGGGGAATGGCCATGATACATTAACGCAGTATGCGGTACTTAACCTTTTAAGACCTGCATAATGCATTAATGTCCTCTACATGGGTAAAAATCGACACGGGCGACACAGCGACACGGCCCTTTTAGGCCCTTTTTAAAATCGACGGACACGGGAAAAGTAGGGATAAAAATCGACCTACAGGGATTTTTCTCTAAGTTCTTATATACCTAAAAATCGACACAATGACATGGCCCTTCTGCTAAAAATCGACATGGCGACATGGTCAATATTCTGGGTACCCATGCAGAGGCACATTAATGCATCATTACCTTTAAGTTGTCATGATGCATGAATGCAGCAATGGATAGTAACTCGCCAGTGCTGCATTCAAGCATCACACATGCCGACCCTACATGGTCGATAGACTCCTGATGGGTCGGCTTGATGCTCCAATGTAGTACTGGCGAGTTACTCATTGGGGCTGCATTGGTGCATCATGACAACAAATGTCACCTTTTAGCAACATGCCGTCCTTACATGGTTAGCGGGTTAGAAGTGGTCAGTTTGTACTCACGGTGCTGGGTTGGCTGTCATGGCGGCCTCTTTCTTTTCCTCCTCCTGCAGCAAAGTAACCATGGTAACGTTAGTAGGTAATCAGTTAGACCATGTCCATGAGGTGTGGGATGTCAAAGAACCCTTGCTTTAATAGCAGGGTTTTGTGACTGTCCCTGCCATCCTAGCACATCCAAACACCAGCAATCCTATCATATGATGATCCCCCAGCTTTGGTAAGCTGCCACAAGATTCAGCTTTTCACGCCTCATTGACTCAGTTATTCCTGCCTCCACAAGAGGTGAGCATCTGTTGCAGCAGGCAATCTAATATCTGGTCTAGTTTATACCAGAGGAAGTTGAAGCACTCAGTTTTTAGGGAAACAACCAACACAAGCACCCTGTACCCTGGGACTCCCTGGTACTGACTGACTCAGGGCCGACACACCTGACTGCCCCCCCCCCCCCCCCCACACACACACCTGACTCAGGTAGCAGCAGATCAATACCTGACACACCTGGTGTCTGTGTGTGTGTGTGGGGGGGGGGGGGGGTAGTCAGGTGTGTCCGACCGGAGGGGGGGGGAGCTCTACCTCGCATCATCATCATGGATGAGGGAGGTGGAGGAGGGGACAGGAGGGGCTTACCCAGCGTACTAGGGTAGATTCACCTGGAATCGGACACATACCTTGAGACGGACAGTTTTGGAGGTCATTAAAATATTTTTAGCTCTTTATTTGTGAATATTGGTTTCAGTTTCAGTGCTACTCTTTCCAAAATGCACACACTAGAAGTCGTATTGTACACGAATAACCTTAAATTTCACTGTCCGTCTCAGGGTATGTGTCCGGCTCATGGTGAATCTACCCTACTCACATAGCTCATTTTTATGCTAGATGAGGATTTGAGTTTGGTTTCTTTACGCTAATGTATAAAGGCTGGTGATGGTGATGAAATCTATGACAAACTAGTGACCTGCTCTGCCGTTTCCAGTATGGGCTCCCAATTATTACAAAACTAATTTTCTAAATCTAAGCTATTTTAAAAATATTTTGTTATCAAAAGTTCTGAACAAATTAAAGATTTAAATTATCTTTAAATATACATGAATGATAAAAAACTCCCCCCTAATTACCTTTTTCTGATTTTCCTGCATTTGTTTTCTCTGTTCTTCCTCTCGTTTCTTCCTTTCCGTTTCCTGCCTATCGGCTTCTTTCTTCTTTTCCTCTGCTTCTTTCCGCAGTCTTTCTCTCGCTTCCTCTTCCTCTTGTGCCCGGCGTTCTTCTTCTTCCTCTTCCTCCTTTGCTAGTCGTTCTTCCTCCTCAGCTTGCTTCCTTAATCTTTCCTCTTCCTCTCTTTCTTTCTGAAAATATAAATTTTATCCCATTGAAGTAACCTGCTGTGAAAGACTTTTTTTTAATAAACTAAGGTGACACGGTAACGAACAGTGGAGCCCCCTGGTGTTAATATAAGACTGGCGTTCAACATTTTCTCAACCTGAGTTCCTTATCGTGAACTGTACTCCTACACATCCAAAAAGGTTGGTCAATGGCTTTCACTTTTCAAAAAGTGGCCCGAGCGGGCAAATTCTTTTTTGTCAATAGCCTATGTTGTGGAGGGAGACAATCTCTTTTTTACTCAGCCTCTGACAAAAGTTTTTAGTAAACCCATTACAAAATAATCTATTGGTTGATCTGAGGGAATCAATAGAAAAAAATACTTGAAATTTCCAAAAATGAGACAAGCGAAATCCATTGACAACAACTTTTTTTCTTTCCAAAGAAAAAATAATAATTTTGTTTCTGAAAATAATGTGCTCTAAATCATTGATCAATTTTTTTTTTCTGGCCTAAAAGAATCTGTACCTACCCGTAGTTCCTCCTGCGCCTCCAGGCGGTGTTTCTCCTGCCGCTGTCTGTACTCCGACTCCCACTGCTGTTCCCGCTCCTCCGACTTCTGCTTCTGTAGTGCCTGCTGAGAAACAGGACAGACAAAATAGACGTCAGATTTATTGTGAATGCATTTATATCCACAGGTATACATTTTCTCGGAAAAGTGAAAATCTGCTGTTATTTTGGGGTATCTATTGTATACTGTAGCACACAAAAATTCACGGATTTCCGCAAATTCCACGATAAAAAAGTACAAAGCAAAACAAACTACAAAACACAGTTTATAGACAGAGCTGCATGTTAAAGTCATCGAGTCACTGGTTACTGCACTTGCGGTGCTTGTGCCGTATTGCACTAGGCCTATGGCCAGTGTGCAATATTGCCCAAGCACTGCAAGTGCAGTAACTTTTAAGTGACACTCATGAATGAAACTTTTATTTTTTTTCCCTTTTTTTTTGTCTATCGCGGTGAAGACAGACGCTTAGTACAACAAAGAATCTTATGAATGAAACTTGTTTGATACATTTTGTTGTCTAAAGTCAGGGATAAGATTTGCTTGATCCATTTTATTGCCCTAGATAACTGGACATACCTTCTCCTTGCGCTCCTTCTCCCAGGTACTCTCCTCCTCCATGTCCTCTGAGTCCGTCTCCTCGTCCGACCCCATCATGTTTCCCTTGGCCACCGGGGGGCCGGTCCGGTCCAAGTTCTGCTGACCCCCCCGCGGGGTCGACCCCCCGTCTGTAGAGTCCCACTTAGAATCTGCAACGGGAAAGGGAGAGTTATTTCAAATTTTAAATCATAGGAAAACTACATTAATGGGGATACTACACTTTCTGTTGCCATGTAGTCTTGGGGATGTAGCAGGGATGCCACTTATTAAACATCAGAAAGTAGGGAATCATCATATTATTGTCAATTCTTTAGGGAGATCAGAGAGGAAAAGTAGGAATCCCTACAAAAGTAGTCAATTTTACCCAAAGGGATAATTCCCCTACTTTTCGATATGTACCTTGCTCCACAAAAATTTATGTAGTAGTCCATGGATTTCTCGCATCCTTTTCTGAGAGATATCAAATTTTTTACACTTGATATGAAAATACCATTTTAATGGATATGCTCGGAGAAAATAACCCCGGCTGCACTCACCGTCGTCTGCGGCGGCTTTGCTGGAGTTGAGCAGTGCTGCCCCCTTGTGGCTGAGTGGGGGAGTGTCAGGCAGGATCTGGAAGCACAACGTGGATGTTGCATGAGGTACACAGTATATCTGTGGTTTATGCTGCCTACCAGAGTCTATGCTTAAGGTGTCACGGTACAAATAGCCGACAAAATTTCTGGTTCTGACCCTATTTTTCTCAATCAGACGGGCAAAAGGTTGGGTTCTTTTGAGTGTGCAGTAATAACTGACCCCTTTAATTAAAGCTTAACACATATCTGATTTTTTGATTTGCATCCCGCATAAAAAAGTGTGTTCCGATTTTGCGCTAGTTGCCATGGAAACTGACTTACCCAAACTAGAGAAATTTTACAAGTGCCCAGCAACCTTTAACCTTGACCTTTTGACCCCTCCAAGCACCACCCAGGGTTACCATGGCAACAACCAACTTTTTATATTTTTTTACCAAGGCCGTTGGGAACAATTTGGGCCGCAGATTATGATTCTGTGACAAATTTAAGGCCTCCTACCACTGATTATATGCACAGTAGTACCGTTTTTCATTGGCACTATTTACGACTACAACATTCTGGGGGCCAATTTGTACTGTGACACCTTAAATACAGCCAACCAATATTTCACCCTCCATCATGAATGATTATACCGCGGTCATGGATAACTATTCTGAATCTTGCTAAAAACGCGAACATCAATCATATAAATTTACATCATGCGACAACTAAAATGGGGGGGATTCTTACAACAATAATAGTGACCGGTGGTATTGGGTATTATAGTCGTCCAGAACAACTTATATTTGGAAACTGTTTTATAAGATCAAATTCTTAAGACTATGTGCAAATTGCATGCAAGTGAATCAAATTTGAGCATATTTCTCTTCCAACAGTAAAAGTGCATGTGTGATATATCAAAACAATGACATCAGATAACAGATATTGATGATACACAATGCATAAATGCAGACCACAATCAACAGCTTATCCTAGTCCACAATAAACCCCTCATCACAAAACTCAAACATCAGGGTTAGGGGCGGGCGTCTATGTCCAACCAAACAGTGACAAGTAATGGCCTGGCCGGACTGAGAACAGGGTCAGTCGTACCAAAACCCCTTCGTATAGCCAGGGCTGAATGGGCCAGCCCCACCTGTGCTCTTACTATGACTCGTCTCAACGACTAAATGCATTGGTTGGTAAATGTTTTTATTGCAAACCAGGTCAATACTAATTACCGTATTCACTGTAATAAGCGCCCAGCGAGCTTATAAAATCATTTCTATGGCATTTCAGTTTTCAAGAGTTTAATGGTGTTATGAAATCCTCTCCCAAAATAAAGGGTAGGGAGGTAGAGGAGATGCTTTTTACGTTGAATTCGGTATATAAATACCCAATGAGCAAGTGGGGTTGAGTCATAGGAAATAGCACCAGTACGACAAGTCCAACAAAACACCAACAAGACCAAGGTTAGGGGGTGCGTCCGTTCAACAAGACCAAAGGTACACCATGCTTGTTAGGGGGGGTGCGTCTGTTCACCTCCTGTTTCTGAGCGACGCTCGGCGCCTCCTTCTGAGTCTCGTCTTTTATATCGAGGGGCCGGCTGAGATCTTCGTGCAGCGTCACGTCGTGTTCGTCATTGTCGCTGTCCCAGGCCTCATCCTTTGACTTTATGGTCTTGTTCTATGTACAATATTACAATGTTTGACACCAGGACCCACCATCTTAGTTATTTTATATATGAGCACCTAGTGACATTTACTTTATAAATGCCAAACTCTTTTTTTAAAGATAATTCATTTTATTAAGAAATGTATGAACAGCCGCGTAGAAAGGATGCTGTACACACGGGTACATGGAGAATCCTTTCTGCGCGTCTGTTCACATTATTATTGAGTACATCTCTATTCTAACACACACACACGGTTAATGATTTACATTTACATGGTTCCTCGGGTTTTAGTCAGGCATTTATCTCACTCCTACGGCACAGGAACGCCTCTTTGATTTAAAAGCAGAACAAATTTAGATCTTAAGACTTAACTGATATTTGTTCAAACTCTGTGTTTATTGCTCGGCAAAGTTAGTTTGGCAATCAACTTCAAGAAGAGGCTGTGACGTGGCATTTGAGATTGCAGCTTTGTGAACTAGTTTTGTACACGCACAGAAGAAATAGCTCCACCAGCCTTCACAGAAACACTGATTGCCAGTGATGAATGCTGACTACTAAATGGTCCGGGTGGAGTGTATGCTTTACCTCGCTAACTATTAATGTTAGCGGCTATGTTAGGGAGTGGTCATTTTTTAACAACAGGGGGGGGGGGGGGTTGGTGGAATTTTGCGAGAGCGGGTCGGAATTTTTTTGGTCCCCCCCGCGGGAGGGGTCGAAATTTATTTGGTCCCCCCCTCAGGCAGGTTGAAATTGAGCGCGGCCGACCCCTTTGAGCTATAGTAACGCGCAGGCTTTTCTGCTAAAAAGGGGTGCAATTTTTTCTGTCCCCCCCTCAAGAGGGGTCCAAATTTTTTTGGTCCCCCCCCCCTTCATGGGGTCCAAATTTGTTTGGTCCCCCCCAAATCCACCAACCCCCCCTGTTGTTAAAAAATGACCACTCCCTTAGTTGGAGCACACACAGGTAGTTAACATGTCACACAGTTGTCACTCTGCTGTACCTGAATCTCCTCTATGCCATCCTCCTCCAGGTCCTCTATATCCTCTACATCTTGTATATCTTGTACCTCCTCTTGTACATGTACCTAGACCAGTATACGAGGTATACTGCTTAGAGGCACTGTCTCTCATTGAAGAGCTCAGTGTTACACTAGTACCGTAAATTCCCGCGTACTACCCGCGGGTTGTACGCCAACCAAACTCAGCTTTCATTTGATACCAAACATGCCTAGATGGGCTGCTGGTTATACGAGGGTTTTTATCATTATAGAACAGTTTAAAAATTGAAATTTTCACATCCAGAAACGTTATAGGATTTTCCTGAGTTAGGTGTGCGGGTTATACGCGAGATGCGGGTTATACGTGGGAATTTACGGTAGTTTATATTTTGCGTTTGGGAAGTTTTACGCAAAGAGCAGATCCAAAATGTAATATTACCGTAAAACCTCATGTAAATGTATAAGGCCTCGTGCATCAGCCGCACCTAGACTTTGAGAATATCCCATACGCCATACAGGGGGTTTCAGTATGGTGACTTTATTACTGTAGTATACGTTTAAAAACTTGCGTATAAGCCGCACCCTGACATTTTCCTGATTTTATAAGCCACACTGGCGATCTGGCTTGCATACTAACCGCTAATCTGCTCGTTGGTTAGCGTGTACATGTTCTACAAGCATCACAAGCATTAACAATACTGGTTTGCACAAAACAAATCTGGCAATGCTATAGACCAATACAGCAAAAAAAGGGTGACTTTTTCATGATAAAGCTTTGTTTGTGCTGGTTTTAGCGGAATGTTTGCAAACATCTCATATCAGGAGATTGACAGGCCAATTATCTTTCAAATAATATATATTAGAATGCAAGATTTTGAGGTTATATTCATATAACTGTCAGTACACTTCAGAAATGTTCAAAAACTTTATCAACCACTTTTCTGAAGTCACCCTTTCTTGCTGCATTAGTCTACAGTTAAAGCATGCTAATAGCACATAGCAGGCAGCAGTATGAGAGTAACGTGACTCGTGTACTTACGGCTTTGTCCACATTGACGTCTGGAGCTGTGTTGGGGGGTGCAGAGACGGGGAGCGCGGGGGGCGGTGCCAGCTCCCCCTCCACATCACTGTCCCATAGACTGTCCTGTAAACACACAGCGTAGACGTCAGGCCAAAAAAAAAAGGTTTGTTTCAGGTAACATGGGCAGAAAATGTAGGGTCAGTAGGTCGGATTTAAAAAAAAATTTCCTCTTTTTAAAAAAAATGAAAGTACTAGCCGGCCTCTCCGAAGACCCTAAAATTTACCAAAAAAGAGTAAAAATACGGAAATTCTTTTCGGCCCTGTTTTAATAGGGTCGGTCGGGTGACCTGAAACAAACCTTTTTTTTTTGGCCTCAGTCATCAATAGTCTACCAAATGTATCTTATTTTGAGCTGTACATAGTTTTCCGGATGTCGCAGATTTCTAATCTGCGGAAATATGTACAGCACAAATATTTACCCAATATAGTTATACAACTACCTCATTTCAACATCCACGAATCTAAATCAGCGTGAAATCGTCTTTTAAAAAAAAATAGTGAATCCGCGAAATTTATACACGCAAAAATATCTATGTCTAGAGTATCCAATGCATTGTCAAATTTTTTTGGGGTTACCAGATTCAATTGTGGAGAAAAATGGTCACTATAGGAATTGGCACCATTACCCCTTAAATCCAATACCTTCATAATACCACTGACCTGTGAACACGTTCTAGACATAATTTGCATATATTTATTCAAAAGTCTTTAACGTGTAGTATGTGTTCTTCTACAGACTCATCCATTTTTATGCTGTGCCCGTCAAATAAGGCCACCTTATTTTGATAACTTGGATTACAGGCTTTTGGCTCCAACTTTTTCGAAGGGCAGAGGGGGAAAAAAAAAGCTGCCCTACAGGAGGGGCCGGATCAAAATATTTCCCGAAGGGCAGAGCAATAAAAGAAATTTAAAAAAGGCATCGAAAACATCATTTTTGGGTAATCTAAGGAAGATATGTTGAGTAATATCCCCAATCTGAAAGGCCTCATTCTACCTTTTACCGGTCAACCTGTACTTTTTTCTTTTTTTTTAAGGAAAATTCTCGAAAAAAAAATCGGAGGGGAAAGGTGAAAAAAACACCAAAAAAAACGAAATCCAAGTTTTCAAAATACATTTGTAAAACGGCCTAAAGGGGAATGTTGTAGGGTTGTATCATGTCCTAAAGCCTTATGGATAATGGGTGGTGGAAGTACTAGAATATATTACAGTAGCCGACAGTAGCACAGTTAGCTTACACAGAGTTACTCTAAGCATTAATTATGAGGTATTGGGGAGTGGTTTATTCCTGGGTTCATCATCCTTAGGTTCTAACACATCTGCCACATGATGACATTATCAGGTCACTAAGGACTTAGATCCAAGTATCTTAATTCTACAGGTGCAACAATTATTAAGTGGGGATTAAAAACTTTATCATGGTTTAACTCTTGTGCTTCAAAGAGTGCACACACATTTTTACTCAACACATCCAAATACCTGAATCATTTGTGCAGCAATATTCACAGCTTATGCTATATGTATTATCATAGACGCCTATGTATACCTTTACAGCCACTACAGACAAAACCAGAGGAATCCTACACCAATTTTCTAACTTCTTTGAACAAAGGCGACGTCACTGTTTTCTCTCTACCATCTTATACCATAGAGCTAGCAGCTTTGTACAGTTTAAAACTTTAAGGACAGCATAATGCATTAATGCATCATGCCTTTGGTCGACATGATGAATGAATGCAGCCCTGGCAAGTAACTCACCAGTGCTGCATTCCTGGAGGATCAGCATTCACGAAGGGTCAGCGTGATGCACCAATGTAGCAGCAATGGTGAGTTACTCGCCAGCGCTACATTTTAGCGACATGTTGTCCTTAAATGATTAATACACAGACACAATGCAGGGATGCCAAGTCACCCCACCCACAAAATCGTATTTTCTACAACTTTTGGACCCCCAAATCGTAACAATCTTTGCCTAAAATCGTAACAAAAATCGTAACAATAGTATGGCCTTTAAAAGGACTCTTTTAGTGCAGCAAGCAGTTTCAAAAGAAGGGGATCCAATAGCTTTCTTCCCATTTCTCTTTTTTCTACCCCTTTTGACAAGAGTTTTGGGCCTGGTTCAAAGTGGAGCGATTTATCCCACCCCCCACCCCAACACAAGGTAGAGGCTCAGGCCTTTTTTGTATACACACTTAAAAAATTCCTAAAAATCGTAATTTGCCAGCAGAAATCGTAATGGTCGTGATTGGAGCCAAAAGTCGGTAAATTACGAAAAAGTCATAACACTTGGCATCCCTGAATTTCAATGTGTTAGTGTGCACGTTGTGTTATGACAGATACAGGGCAGGGGTTGTATTAATGTTACAGGTACAGAGCGTATTGTATTATGGGTAATCACAGAGCGGAGAGCTACACTACACAGCACTGCGTCGTCATGGTTACCTGGGAGGCGTTTTTGAACATGCGTGGCGGGGCGATAACGGTGCGTGAGGCGGTGGTGGGGCTGTCCCAGGCCGCACTCTGCGTAGAATAAGGCACACACCCACACGGTTAACTCTACTATCTTCTTCCCTTTCACCCTATTTATTTTTCCATTAATGCAGTTAAAGACAGGGTTTCATGAATCCAATTTCCAACAAGACCTGGCTTCTATAGGTACACTTACTACTCTCTACTCTATGTCCCATATTATCCCTACGATTAACTCCACATGGTAAAGACAAATGTTTTTATTTCCTTTGTACCACTTCATCCATTGTATATATTCGCCTGTTCTTGTATATAGTTAGGTTACCAGACTGTAATGTATGCAGCAAAAAGTGGGTGGAGCCTGAAGGGCATCTAATAATGTTAAAACCAATGGATAAATGTATCGATATTTGTTTCACTGGATGGACTACCCCGCAAAAATTAACCGGGAAGATCTTAATGTAACTTGTATATTATGAACGGTTAAATAAAATAAAAAATAAAAAATACCTTCCCGCGAGCTTTTGTAAATTTTCTCGGTATAAATGAATGAATACATACTTACAAAATTGGGGTTTGTTCTAGTAGTTTAATTCAGTGAAATTTCTCCCCCCACCCATTAGAAAAAAAGGAACCCCCGCCCCCCTTTAAAATTTCTCAGCTCCCCCTCCTCTTTTTTTTTATAGTGATCCTAGAATGTTTGACAATCTTGTCCATATCTTGTACATATCACAATTTCAAACTGACTTGATTCCATCAATTATTCCATTTTTTTTCACTTTAAAAATGAAAATGAGATACTTGAAGTTTAAGTAAGTCTATCTGGACTGGAACACGGCCTTTATTGGACTTAACTGCAGCCTTCTCCTACACTGTCACTCCAACACTCTGTACAGCTCACTGGTTTAATTAACACACTTTATTATTCACAGCGCCATCTCAGCTGTCTATCTGCTGTTATGCTATGCTTGATTTCCTCAAAATAAATCATTTCAGCACATGGTTAAAAAGGCTGTTATTTAAAACTATTATCCGGACTGTAGAATTCATATTGACACCTAATGACCTATGTATCTGGTTAAAACGCATCTCAATGGAGAGAAAAAGCAGAAAGCGCCAAAGCTGGCGTAGAGTATTGGGTTGTCTTACCTCTTTGTGGCTGTTGTCAGGGTTACCGGCGGTGGTCGCGGGCTGGGTCGGCATAGCAACGTTAGCAGTTTCAGCCTCCTGAAACATGAAGTGACGTCAGTGTTAGTGACGTCATGAATGTGTAAGTGACGTCATGGATGTGTAAGTGACGTCATGGATGTGTGGTACACAAGGGGACGTCAGTGTCAGTGACGTCATGGATGTGTGATATACAAGGGGACGTCAGTGTCAGTGACGTCATGGATTGTAATACTAAATCGGTTAAAATGTACCGACTTACAATGATATTTGTATTTTTAAGTTCATTTATCCTTAATTGTTCACAGATAATATAGAGCTACGCATTGTCAAATACAAAAATGACACAAAGACAATATATATAGGCGCTTTTTCAAGGTCTTGTTTTAGTATTAAAGAAAAAGTTTGGAGACCCTATACCCCTAGTGATTATACACCGGCGCTCTTTTAAGACCAGGCACTTCATTGCAATGGGACGGTAGTACACAGGAGAGCAGAAAACGACAGATGTTTATAACTGCTCCACACAACACTTGTGGATATTTGTTTTTACTGCATGGTCTTTGTTGAGTATTTGATGACGTCACTCGTTGGCGTCGATTTCTACAGGCAAAGATGGAGTCTGATATTTTCTCAGTTTAGATCCAACCTTACCATTGACGTTTACAGTCTTTGCTTTCCACAATCATATCATTAACAGCACTGAATGTTACCAGTTCACACGATAGATCACACAAGTTTATTTTAGTTAGTACGATTAAGCACAAATATGTTTTGTTAATTGTGACAAGTTCACAGTATGTACAGTAATTTACAAAAGAAGACACGTTATAAAACCCCATAACATACCTCAGGGACAGAGCGGAGGACGACTAGAGGCACCCATACCCGGGAGCAGCCTTAGATAGGTGTAATCCTCTACTACTATGCCCCAACCCCAACCCACAAACACTTGCCCCGAGCCCTGGACATACAAGGCTGAGCAGTCCTATGTTTGTTTCTACTCCTGTCCGATTAGTATCCTGATAAATAACCCCAACGCAACATTTGTCAGCATTTCATTCAGCATCAGGCGTGAACGCATGACTACGACAACGCACTATGTGGAGATGAAATTTTTAAATGTCGCATCAACAATACCACTACCTTCAATGTGTTCAATTTGTCATTTCAAGGTGTATAGGTCCTAGGGCAGTACAGTGCTGCAATGCCCTCTTCTAAGCATGAAGCTATGAACCAGTGACCTACACTGGCGGGTTACTAGTTGATGCTGCATTCATGCATCATATCAACTCTATGGAGTAGAAGATGCCATCCCATAGGGTTGGCATGATGTACCAATGCAGGCGCCGCATTGGTACATCATGACGATAAATGTGTGTGGCCTAGGCTGGGGGTTGGCGGGGTCAGGGTAATGATGCCTCTAATCTGCTCTAATCCCCGTCCCAGGTAGTCACAAGGCACCCTACGTCACTTATCCCGGATTAACCATGCCAATGGGGTCATGTTGAAATCACAGTATGCACACTTGTGATATTGTGATCAAATACTTTGTATACACACACCCTTCTGTACGTTTAGTCAATTTGAAACATTACAAGTAGGGACTGAGGGTGCGATAGGGGACCGATGAAACGCGGGAGGGAGGCCCGAGGGAGAGAACAAGGTAGGGAGTGAGAGACGGAGAATACGACGGAGAATACATTTTATGACCATACATTCTTATGGACATATACATAAGCTAACCAAGAATTATTGGGGGGGGGGGGGTAGAATCAAGGGTTTGAAAGCGGCAAACCGACTACTAACACTACTCATTAGTTGACTCGAATAGTTCTAGAAATGCGACTTATATACCCTATGTGAGAATGCCGGCTTAAGAAGAGACTTGTCTGCTTTACTACTTTACACTAATATGGTAATATCTTATACATGTATCTAAATTATTCATTGCCGGTTCTTGGTTCACATGGTTTTATATCACATCTTATACTCTATTTTATGTCACATCTTTGTTAAGTCACTCTATTTTATGTCACATCTTCTTAAATCACTCTATTTTATGTAACATCTTTCTTAAATCACTCTATTTTATGTCACTTTATTTAAGTTCACAATTCAGTTAAGTCACTCTATGTTATGTCATATCTTAGTTAAGTCACTCTGCTTTATCTTTGTTAAATCACTCTATTTTATGTCACATTTTTGTTAACACACTTTGCTTTTTAAGTCACTTTTATGCTATGTACTTCTATGTCAGATCTTGGTTACATCACTCTAGTTTTGTCACACTATGTGTTAGTCCACGCGGGTGGCGTCTCACCTTCCCGTCTACCTCCTCGTCGTCGTCGCTCTGTAACATGGGTATGACGGGGTCCCCGTCCTCATCCTCCGTGTCCCACCGACTGTCAGCCTGATAAACTCTAGTACTTAATCACATGTATCTAGGTACTCTCTTTATAGCCTACATCTCATATAGCCACAGGTCTAAACTGGGCAGCGTGCTTGACTTTTTGAGAGTAGATGGCTGTATATACCATAAGGTATGACAGTCATCTTTCAATCCTACATGGCCCTAAGTACTGTAACATATCTATGGCTATAGACAGGTGGCACCATCTGGGGTTGAAAGATGATGGTGGACTGGGCAATTTGTAGAGTGCAACCTAGACAGCACTACTGCCTATGGCTAAATACATGGTACAGTAGGGTCATCTAGGGTGGAAAGATGATAGTGGTCTAGCCCTTATGGTGAGACTTCCCAGTGGGCACAAAATTCAGCTCACCGTTGAATCAACATTGAATCATCATGGAATCAACATTGACAACCATTTATCAATGTTGATTAAATGTTCTGTGCCAACTGGGTTACTACCGTAAAACCTCGCGCATAAGCCTAACTCGCGTATAAGCCGCACCCCGACTTTGGGCCGATCCTAATAGTATAAGCCGCACCAGCGATCTGAATAGGGTGGCTTCAGTACTGTACTATAGGAGCAAAAATTTGCGTATAAGCCGCACCTGGACTCTGTGCCGATCCTATAAGCCGCACAAGCGATCTGATTTGCGTACTAGCCGCGGCTTATACGTGAGGTTTTACAGTACAAAAATTCCAGTGGGCTGCATATTACTCACACAGGTATCATCTATATTGATGATTTAGCCATGTAGCCATGACATTTGAATAACGTCAGTCCAGTTGAGATACTAACTTTAAAGGGTCAAGCTTCTATGGTATATTACATTAAGTGAGGGACAATGTTTGTGAAAGAGGTAAGAGATGTAAAGGTTCACCCACCTTGGTGTGGCTGTTGTGTGTTGCCTCCACCGGCTCCGAGTCCCACTGACTCAGCGACTCCTGGTGGGCGAAAACAGACACACGATTAAAGAATCTGTTATCACCTCGTTGTCTAATGGATTCTTGTGCTAAAGAAAGAATGCTCAACAATTTTCTTCTTTTTAGAAATGATGAAATACACTATCGTAACTTTTTTTTTGCGGCTTTAGTATTGGTAATACGTTCATGTAAATGCAGTTTATGTTTCTATATAACAGATTTGTTACAATCTATCAACTTTTGAAACTGAAAAGTGAAAAGTATAAAATAGGAGGAAGCTATAATCCTATAATTCCAGACGGTAGACTTAAAGTAAATAGTAAATCTTAATGTATCCAAACAGTAGGATAGAAATTGCAAATAAAGTGTGACATTTTTTTTCTGGAAAAGAAATTTATATTAGTTTTTCTACGAGGCATTTAGAAATTCACACACATATAAAGTTACAATATGTACTCATGATGTAACAAAGGACACACAGTAATACTGGACTCAAAGATGGGTTAGGAGCTAATTTTGGGTCGATTTTAATTTATCAATTACACAGCTCCTTTGTGTTCATAATGTCCATACAAATATGTGTGTAGCTTTTTAAAATCATTCTGATATCTATAAATCCAAAGAATTTAGAGACATTCATTGTCAGATTAAGTCAGAGGACCCGAATCTATTAGAGAAAGTGGTCCCCTGGCCTGGTTTTCTATAGATTTTATGTATTTACAACTAACAGAATGCTTTAAAAAGCTACACACATATCTATATGGACATTATGAAAATAAACACGTTGAAAAAACTGAAAATTTTAAATCGACCTCAAATTAGCTCTTAGCCCGTCTCTAAATGGTAGCATGTGTGTTCTACACGTGCAAATATTTGTTTTCACGTGACAAAAGTGACCTCAGAGTACATAAACTTGACGGTGTATTGTGATTCACACTGAATATGTGGTATGAGAATAACATCAGAGAAACCTGTCTTCTCTTGGTGCACAATGACGTTGCTTTTGTCATTGCCAATGTCATTGACATAACCATGGATAGTGTTCACATACAGAACATGACTTCTGGGTGTGTAATACATTCATGCACAAAGTGCTTTCACGTGACAATGTGGGTTCAGAATACATAGACTTGGTGGTGTAACGGTCTGACATTGTCTTTCCTTGTAGTGCCAAAGTTACCAGTGAGAACATGCAGACTTCTGGTAATACAGTCAGATAGGGTTGACAATTGTGTCTTGTTGTGCTCATGTTTGTAAATATTGTGCTTTTCCACATTAAAGCATTCTGCCACCCATAAAGGGTTAAAGTGTTCCAGTGTACAACAGTGTATGGTAACATTAAAGCATTCTGCTATCCATAAAGGGTTAAAGTGTCCCAGTGTACAACAGTGTATGGTAACATTAAAGCATTCTGCCACCCATAAAGGGTTAAAGTGTCCCAGTGTACAACAGTGTATGGTAACATTAAAGCATTCTGCTACCCATAAAGGGTTAAAGTGTTCCAGTGTACAACAGTGTATGGTAACATTAAAGCATTCTGCTATCCATAAAGGGTTAAAGTGTTCCAGTGTACAACAGTGTATGGTAACATTAAAGCATTCTGCTACCCATAAAGGGTTAAAGTGTCCCAGTGTACAACAGTGAGTGTTCACCTTGTGTTGTGGGGGTGCCCCCCCGAGCCTGTCTGCATCCGCTGGTGTCTGGTGTGTCCCGGTACCCGCGGTAGGCTGGTACCCATAATGGCCGCTGGACGCCATCATGTCGGCACCACTGTGTCCAAACTCTGCCTCTGAGTCCCACTCACTGTCTGCGTCCTCATGACCTTGACCCTGACCTCTAGGTTCATCCTGATGACCTTGACCCTGACCTCTGGGTGCGTCCTCATGACCTTGACCCTGACCTCTGGGTGCGTCCTCATGACCTTGGGTGTCTTGTTGAGCCGAAAGTGCCACAGCGGGTTGCTGCAGCTGGTTGCCCACACGCTGGTTGCCCACACGCTGGTTGCCCACAGGCTGGTTACTGAGACCCATCATGAGGCGGCCGGCACTAGCGCTCAGACCCGGGTCCCCGTCAGAGTCCCAGTCACTGCCCCCCGGGGACGAGGCCAGGCCCTGCAGGAACATCATGCTGGTAACATTGTGCCTCTTATTTAAAACACAGTTACTTGGCTGAAGTACTAGGATTTCCGTTCGCCACACCCACTTTCAGAAAAGCGCTGATCTTGTGATAAAGCGCCAGGGGTGCAGGGGTCTCGAAATGTTCCTTAATCATTAAAACTGTACAAGATCTTGTAGAAGCGCCTGTCTTGAGTTTAAAGGCCCTGCCAAATTGAAGAGCACCCCAGCGCTAAACCACAACGATACAGTGTTTATTCAAGATCTATTTTCATTACTTGAAAAATGTCAAGACCCCCAATCCGGGTGCTTATTATAAGAACAGTGCTTCTTCGAGCCAGCCGGTATATCCAGACAGTATGGTATTGACCCAAGAGTTACATATAAGATTAAATCCTGAAGGTAATTAATTCACAAAGCAATATTACCCATTGATAACATGAGAGATATGTGAGAGGGAATTTAACACTAACTGAAAACAGATAAAATCACATCTAATCAAACTTGCAGCACTTAAAAAGATGATAATCTTAATATGCTGCATGGGTGTGTGATCTAGATTTCAGTGAATAAAATCAGGTCCGGGTTTTCAATTCCAACTCAATATCAATTGATTGATAGCATTCAGTGACCAAAGAGAAGACAACAGATAGCACGGGTGACAACAGCGGCAAAGCACTTCATGCAGATCTTCGCTACAGACAAAAATGAAACCAATGACAACAAAAATATTCCAGTGCCTGTGGGGGCAAATTTGATGAAGCTAAACATAAAGAAAAGCATGCCAACTGAACACAGTAAATAATACTGCAGATATAGATAAATTTGAGTCGGGTTGGGTTCAAGTGAGGATGCGGAAGAATGCAGTGATGTGTCAAATCAGGTATCGTCCAATCAGAGGTGAGGTTACATCTAGTGTCGTCACCTTTAGGATCGCTTCATTCCTCGCGGTTTCATCTTCAGTGCCATTTGTTGGCTTCGCTCCGTCATCTTTTTTTGTTTTCTGTGATTTCCCCGAGCCACTTGAGGATTTCCTCCGCTGAGCAGCTCGGATTGACGCCTGCGATTTAGTGCTCGAGGAAGACGACCCTGACCCGGCTCGCGACCTTGACCCCGACCCTGGTCGTGACCTTGAGTCTAACCTTGACATTGGTGCTACAGGATGGGTGGCGTCCTTGAGGTTGTTTATCTTGTGTTCCAGGTTCTGGTTGGGTTTGGTGGGTTGTGTGTTGTTAAACGAGTTGTTGAGAACTGCTGAGTCACCCGTGTTACCGAGCCCAGCCTGCGAAATGTCCTCATCATCCGATGAGTCCCAGTCATTGGCTTTAGCCGAGCCATCCTAAATGTTAAGTGTTAATGATAGATCTAAACACAACTCCTGCTAGGCTAACAAAGACATGTTTATCGACTTCTAGACAACTTCTAGACAACAATGAACCAAAGCGTTGGATATCTAGCCCCTTGGTACATACATATCAGATCTATCATGCGATACAAAAATATAAAAACAAACAATATTATGCACATTTAACAAAGAAGTAACATTACAAGATTTGCAGCGATTCTAACTAGACTATAGAGCCGAGGCCTAGGTGTTAAACTCAGAGATGCCACGCCCTCGTCAACAAAAAGTAGGATATCCTGAAATGTTGGTCAATTTTCTGTACAGAAATTCCAACAAGAAAGTAGGAATTCCTGCAAAAGTAGGAAAAGTGGCATCTCTGCTACCTACGGGTAGTACAACACAGACATGGTTATTGCTGACCTGTGCACTTTGTTTGGGTTTACCGGCACCGAAAGATCCCACGTTTAGTTGATATGTAAAACCGGTTTGGGAATTGCCGCTCGGTAGTTCAGACCCGGAGTCCCAGTCACTCTCCACCATGGGCGGACCGGCCGGGGGTGCCTGGGACAGAGACACACACTGTTCTCACACCTGGCTATAAAGCTACACTTCTCTGTTCTTTCTCTACTGGACTAACTTTATTTAGATAGTGTATTCAACGTTGCTCAAACAGATAGTCTCAACCGTTATTACATGGTGGATATGGCCCTCTCTATGTTAAAGCTATAGGAGCTCCGTACCCCATGCCCCCATGGAGTACGGTGTAGCCATACTCCATGGCCAACAAGTTAGTTGATTTTCTTCATTTTAAGACAGTAAGAATATGTGATAAACACAGAACCCCACTTATTGACATATGTGAACATCATACTCCACTCGTCTAAGCTGGGGCATATCACACGATGCCTATGGCATTGTGTAATACGCCCCAGCTTAAACTCGTGAAGTATGATGTACACATATGTCAACAGCGTGGGGTTTTGCCTACCGGTATATACTAATAGTTTTGCGTTTGATTATAAACCAACAATATCTAGTCTGACTTCATCAAAAAGAGATCATGTGCACACTTGTTACAGTATCTGCACCTATCATGTTGAATATGGCATTCTCCATTTTAGTTTTGATGTAAGATACACTTGTTGTGACAAGAAAACTACCGGCATGTGTACTGGAAATATATGTGAAAATGTTTTTGTAAAATATACAAAAATGTATATAGAAATATCGTTTAATATTTTACGCAATAACCGCACCATAGACATACAAAGTCAATAAATACAATCTTTTTAAAAATTAAAAAGGACAAAATTCACACATTGCTGTCTATTTCTATCAAAACTACACAGAGTGTTAAACAGAACAGACCAGTTCAGTGCACTTGGCATGCAAAGGTAAAAGTACAAAATAGGGCCAGAGCTTAAACTATAAAAATATAGGAAAGATTTACACACTTTTATTCTTTCTAAAGTTATTTCTATATGCCACTCTATTCTAGGTTATTTGAGACAAACTGGTCCGAAAACAAAAATAAAACATTAGAAACCCAACACGGGTGTTGATTGTGTAATATGTATCCCTATTACTACAGAACAACAGAGTACAGCTACTTAAACACACCTGAGGTCATACCAACAAAAATGTCTTGAATTTTCAGAAAAGGTGGTGAGATAATTTCTATTTAAAAAGAAATACTGGTCAAAAAGTGCTTTTCATAGATACAAAAATGTGCTTTCCATTCTATATCATGTTGTTCAAAATACAAAAAGAAAGATTCCTTAAAATCACAAGGATGAAATTGGATGACTATAATGTGGGCAATTATATCAGCAAACAGATTATACGGCTAATCCAGACCCACCAATGGTGGTGTGTGGCTCTTACAGAGGAGACATCTTGGACTCACTGAGCTTTTATTAAAGTACACACAGAGTATATCACTAATAAGACACAATGGTAAGAGTCGCCGCACTTGCTTTCTAAGATCTGATTATGGGAGTGGCCATTTTTTTTACAGATTGGGGGGGGGGGGGAGGAATCTTCCGAGAGCATAAGGGGTTACTATTTTTTATCAAAAGGGCGAGGGGGAGGAGATCGGGGGTTGGTGTAAAAAAAGGTGTCCTTGGGGAGGGGGAAAACAACCCCTGGGCCGGGTGAACGAAAAATTTCAGCGAAAAAGTTCGCGCCTTTTTATGGTAGAAGGAGTCTGCGCGCATGCAGATTTTCCAGGGGGAGGGGGGGGGGGGGGTAAAAAAGTTTGCTCCTCTGGGGCGGGGGTTCAGGACAATCAGGGCAAGAAACGAGTGCGGCGGTCTCCCTATGAGGTAGGGCTACATCTAAAACTCTGAGAAGACACGGTGTATCTAACAGTACGGCACTCTGAGAGGAGCTCATCCGGACATTCTCAAGTGGGAGTGTCGACAAGAAAATATTTCCAATCTTAAATTTTTCCAATCTTAAATATTTACTTAAGATTATTTAAGATTCAGAAGACTGAAGACATTTAGTATACATGATCAACATACGGTGAAACCACCCATTTTTTACTTTTTTTACTTTTATTTATTCATTGGTGGTAATATTATTGAATTATATCGGGGGCTCTTTCTTTCTTTCTTTTCGAAACTGATATCAAACACAGCTATGGACAACTGTGTCAGCTATAATACAGTGGTGCCACCTGGTGTTTAGAATTCAAGAGTGTAACATTTTTTAAGACTGGAAAGATTTTCTTGTCAAAGCTCCCATATGAGTATATCCGCTGGTGCCTGAGAGGCCCCTGTATGGGCTGTAAGTGCTACCTTGACGCCTGCCCCGGGTATCGGGGTGCTGGTGACGGCCGGGGGTCGCTGAGCGGTCGGCATGTAGGCGGCACTACCCCCCAGCTCTGTGTCTGAGTCCCACTTACTGTCTGAGTCCTCGTCCTGTTATATACATAATGGTGTTAAACCCTTTAATACTGATACTTTGTATATAGACACATTATGTCGCCTTGCTGTGGGCATGTAGGCGGCAGGACCCCCCTACTGTCTGAGTCCTCATCCTGATATGTACACATTAGGTCAGTGAGCTTTCTGTAAGGTACTGGTTTGGACTGGTACTCATTCATTCATCTATCATTCGTTTAAATAGTTATGATATTGATAAGGCACAATAAGGTGGCTCAGAACAATTACAGGGATCAGAAAACCTGGGTACTACCAGTAGATGTATCAGATTTCAGCACGTCAAACCACAACTATATTCACATTCTGATGGTTTTTTTTGTGTGGGATGTAAGCACATGACAATTTTGACAGAAATCACTCCAACAATAACCATGGTCCAATTTGGTTCAGCAGCAGGATTATGGAAAAGTGTGAGAATACGCCCCCCACATTGGGTCACTCCATGCAGCCACTAACATCACCATGCCGCGGCACACCCAACATGCATTTTCATTGGTCGAAAACAAAGATGGGATAAAAGTGATCTGGAATTCAAAAATCATCTAGAATCACTAGGGGTCAACAACACACTGATGGTGACCTTTACCTTGTGGTCTTCACGACCTTCACCCGGTGACCTCTGACCTCCTGTTTGACCTTTGGGTGACCCCTGGGTGCCTCCTTCCTCAGGTTTGTGTTGGTCCTTTTGTCAGTGTCAACATGTTAGTAGGTGTGGACATATGGAGCTTTACACCACCTAAAGTTAGTCTTTGCAACTTTCAATATATATATATATATATATATATATATATATATATATATATATATATATATAGATGCCCTTTTCCATTTAAATACAATCACATGTGTTTCTACAAGGTATGCCAGATGGGGGTACTGTTTAAAACCCTTTAAAGGCAGCATAGTGCATTAATACACTTGTCTATGCCCTTTTGTCTCTAGCAGCAGTACAACACAGTGCTGCATTCATACATCTTGTCTCAATCCAGTAGGGTGGGCATGATGCTTCAATGCCACATTGGCGAAAAACCTTGCCAGTGCTGCATTTATGCATCATGACGATTAAGGGCATAACACATTACAGCACTATGTGCAGTCCCTACCTGAGATGCCTGTTTAGCGCGTCCTAATGCAGCCAGGTTGGGTCGCACTGGTTTGTCGTCTTCATCTTCCTCCGCGATGCTCGAGTCCCAATTACTAGCCGTGCTCTGGAAATAGGGTTCATTATATTGTTTTTACAACAGGAATCTAGCAATAGAGACCGAGTGAAATTTTGACGGTTATCTTTTCAGGATATATTTTGTCCATGTCTTTATCAATGTCACGTTTAAGCGCCTTGTTTTTGTATAAGCGCTGGGGTATGGGGGTCTTGAAATAAGTCTTAGTACTAAATATTGATCTCCAGGGGTAACAACCACTCTATTAAAAGTCCCAGAGCTTATACACGATGGTACGGTAAGCAAGATGAGCGAGTGACGCTACCCTCTTCTCCCACCTTTTTTCACCTCAAAAGTAGGGGGTTGTCTTATCGGTACCAGTAAGTTGGGGTGATAGGGTGCTTTAGAGGAGGGGTTTTACGATACATTGATTGGTTTCATTTTAATGCTTGATTCACCGCCTAGTTTTAAACAACTTAACCTACCCGTGCAGAGAGCGGCATCTTGGGTTTAGTAGCGGTGCTGCGAGGCGTGTCCGTCTCCCACTCGTCCCCGGTAGACGCGGTACGTTTGTTGGGGCCCGGCGGGGGTTTCTTGTTGGCGCTGTGTTTCAGTGACCGGTGAGAACTGAGCGGGGGACTGTCGTCACCAAAGTCTGGGTCGCTGACGTCACTGACGTCACTAAGACCCAGGTCAGCCAGCATCTCTGTAGGAACACACAGACACTTAGTGAGTTTGTTTTTCTAAAATTTATATTTATCTATTTTCAGTCATCGACAAAAAGTAGGATCTTACAATTTTTGCCAAGTATCTAATAAATGTTGTAGTTTATTTAGAGGGATATTTTGTAAATTTCTCAATTCGCAAGACTGAAAAATATGTTGATGCGATTTTAACCACAGTTGGTAACTTGTGCTAGCATTTTAGTAGAAACGCTTATATTGACCTAAATGAGATGAACAGTGAAACCAAAACACTATGACCATATGGTTATTTTCACCGATGGTTTACATCCCTCCAAACAAAACAAAAGTAATCTTAGACCTATAATAGTTCAATTAACTTTGAAATAAAATGTCAGCAAAGAAAATTAGACACGCCATATTTGTCTCAGTTCTATGTTCTAGACTTCAGAATCTATACATTTTGTAGGTATAATTTACACTATTATTAAATCAAAATCACACATATTTACATTTCACTCTTTGTGATCGGGATGAATTCTACTATCTACTTCGGTGTTTTACAAAGAAGATATATCTACATATGTAAAGAAAAGCTTTAAAGATAAAATAGTGTATATCTATCAGAAAAGAAATTCATATTAGTGTATAATTGTCCAATCTTTGTGAAGCTATAATATTGGACATTATCAGAAAGGAATAAAAGGTTTGTTTCTGAAATATTAAAATTGAATATCTGTAGAAAAGAAATGAAGATATTGCAGTAGCATCTAGTCTTGGTGCAGGTCTAGTAATTCTGTAACAGAATTCATTTCGGTGAGATCACTCTTTTATCTCAGACGCGCGTGAACAGGAAAATATTTCCAAAATGGAAAAATATGTCGCACTCAGCATGCAAAGTGTATGTATAAAGTGAACCAAACACAACTCTATTAAAGTAGAAAGTCTATGTCTAGGTAACACATGTATAGATGCATACCACCCTTAGCCGGCACTGCGGGGGTCCCTGTGTTGGTAGACGGTACATGTTAAACATCGGGATAATCGGCTAATGGGTAATACATGTACAAGACATGGGGGTAATACAACACTAGGCATGTAGTACATAACTGGTACTATTACCTGAGGGGCTACATAAGTAAAGTATGCATACGGTACAAGACGTTATAAGGTATACCAGAGGCCCCGTCAGACAAATGCAATAGCACGACTTTTGTCTGGTAACAATTTCTACGACAAAATTGAACATCATTGAGGGTTCTAGGATTTGGTTATTTGGGGATATATCATATCCATGCACGATACACATGCGAGGTTAACAATTCACGAAGACGATATATAATATTTCACTTTGTGTTAAATATTGGGACTACTTTCCAGCTGAGATTAATGAGCTCTTTAAGGATGGCATGTTGCCTTAAAGCGACAACTCTTGTCGACTCAGAAGCACCAACGTAAGTATCTCGCCGACACTTCGTTGGTGCATCATGCCGACCCTTCAGGAGTGTATCAACCCCATCGGCTTGGCATTATGCACTGGCCAGTTAGGCAACGGCGACTACATTCATGCATCATGATGACACATGACGCTTTTAAATCTTTTAATAGTCTGGAAGCCAGAGGGGTTGACCCCAACATCTAGTATAAAGTTTTTTTCTCTTCTGATTATTGATGTATAGGGTCTAGGTAAGATTATCAGGGTGGGTGTGGAGCTCTCATCCTTGGGCAATTTGAGTTATTCAAGATGGCCGCCAGTACACTCCCGAAAACTAGAAATGTGTCTATCTCAGCTTCTAATCAACTTAGAAACACAAATAAAAATGCAAAAAGTACATTTATGAGGTCAAGGAATACAACCCTGCCATTTTCAAGAAGAAATGTGGCAGCCATTTTTAATTTTTAATGGGATTATCCATAAAATATGCCTCGCTTTGACAGAAAATTGGAAAAATGGCCATCATAAATTATAATCACTGTATTGTCAACATCTTGCATTCAAAATGAATACTTCTGAGAACAACACACTGTATTGTTATGTCAAAGCGTATAATTTGGAGAATAGTGACTCCGGATCATCATGGGTTTCCCAGTGGACTGTCATATGGGACCATAGTTTTGTCCTGCACTAAGTGGTGGGTGTCATATAGGCCTGCCCAGATTTGAAGTTTCTGTGTTGATTGCATTATAAGGACCTGCTTAGAGTCTCATAACCCTTGTAATGATTTTTATAATAACAACTTACCTTTGTTGATGTTTGCATGTCCACTAGAGCAAACACTATATTCTAGTTTCTTAACCTTAGTGACGTTTATAGAACCCTGAAGATACTGATAACATATTAAAGATAGTTATTTCTGTGTGAAAAGCAGCCAAACCCATGTAGTCTGAATTATTCCTACCCACTATTTAATTTTCTCTGCAGTTAGGGATTGTGTGTGGTATATGAATAGTGATTTACAGTGGCCCACTGCTAAAGTTCTAGGCAATATAATTGCCATAAGATGGGACTTAGCTGACCCGGGGGGGGGGGGGGGAGGGATATCCTTTGCACTAAACTGGCTCATGATTCGACACCTCAAACTGAGGCATCGCAGGCAGTTAGTGGTGGGATTGAGTAACCAGATCAGAAGAGAAGCACATGCAAAGAGTACATTAAACATTGGCAGATCGAAGGCTGCCCCTAAGATGGAAGGACAAAGAAAAGGTAGGGGGCAAATTCTGGCTGGGTTGGGGCTGATCATCTTCTTGGCAGTTGTCAGCATCACCCTGGCCTATAGTCCCAGCAGTGGTATGAACCCCTACTACTTGTCCTAGGGCCCCCATCTTCCTACCGGGGCCATGCCCCCCAGGGCCCCAACCCCTCCCTCCAACAATTCCACCCCTCATATCACAGTTCCCACCGCTCCTAGGTCCCCATACCTCCTCCTGGGGCTTCAACCCATCCTCTCTGGGCTTCCGTCCTTCAACCTGGAGCCTGTACAAGGTGCCCATCCCTCCTCCAGCATCAAGCATCTCCTAACCATGTACTAGCTGTTCCATCCATCCTCTGTGGTCTCATTACCTCAATTCAGGATCTCCAATCCCCTCCAAATCCCCATCCCTTTAGAAAATGTCAAACTCATGGCCTGAGAGAGGGAGGCATGGCCCTTCTACCATATCCCATATCTGCTCCTCTCCCACAAGCCCTCATCTCCTGTCCCATATCCACCCCTTCCAGGCTACTTCCACCTGTGTCCTCCCTGCCATATATATGTCCTGTCCTCCACTGGCTCCTTTCCTCCATGTCATGTCCTGCCCTCTCCGGTGTCCTCTCCCCCATATGACTATGCCCCCTTATCCCCCCCTCCCCCAAGACCAACACTATCACTACCTTAATTCATCCTGTGTCTCATCTACCCCTGTAACCTCCCATTCCCTGTGTACTGCCCTCACCATGACTGTTTCCTTCCTTTTCTAATGCTCTACCTCCTCCTGCATCCTCCTCCCACTCCCCTGTTCTACCCTGCAGAATTTAGGAGGGGGGGGGCATATACAGGAAAAGGGGAGACAGGAAGGGGATTGAATAGGCAGGGGAATGGGAAAGCAGAAGAAGAGGGAAGCATTTGCAGAAGAAGGGAAGCGTGAAAGAATAGGACAGGGATGCAATGGGCAGGGTCATGGCGGGGGGGGGGGGGGGGGGGGGGCAGTTGGAGGGAAGTTGGGAATGGGTAGGATGTCCCAGGGACTAGATCCCAAGGATCATACATCCCAAGGACTATGATGCGGAGTGTGGGTACACAGATAATCTAAGAGCCTGGGCTATTCCAGGTTGGTCATACTGGACATTGGTCAGGCATGATCAAGTGCTATTCAAGAATGACTGAGGCAAAACAACATATGACTAATAGCTACTAATGCCTTACTCAAAAGCAATTAGCCTAAACTGGAAAGACTAGGGTGAGTTGGTCAGTACTTACTAGCCTGCAGGGGCGTGGCAACCGGGGGGACGGGGGGGGGGGGACATGTCCTCCCACCGCTTTTGATCAACCCCAAAAAAGGTCAAACCAAAAAGGTCAGGTAAAAGGGGGTCAAAAAGGGTCAAAATACCCCTCAGTCCCCCCTACTTTGAAACTGCTTGCCACGCCCCTGAGCCTGAAAATATAAACTAACCTAGGTTGGTCGTATAGGGAGCCAAAAAATGACTTGCAAGGCTAGGTTTTAGTGTCTGAGAGATTGGTTGTATAGGGAGTCAAAGAATGTCAGTGTATGATTGAGTATGGAGAGGAAGGGTGGCAGATGGTCTGGACATGCCCCTCTCCTTCATTTATCCCCTACCATCTCAATGCCCTCCCATATCCCAAACATTGCCTTCCCTCCCCTACCACATCCGTTGCCCTGCCATATGATCCCCTCTCCTCATATAATCCCCTCCCCTACCATGGCCCCTTGTTCCCATGCCATATCATATCTCCCCCCATCCCCTCCCACATCTCTCTCCCTGCTATCTCTGCTGCCACTGGTTAGCATCTAAAATACCCTTGAAAAGCTGCTGCTGCTGAAACATCTTTTCCCTCAAAAGAATTATTTCTCAAACCAAGTGAAAAAGGCCAGGTACAGACCTAAGTCTTGATATATTACATCCCAAAATGAGTGAGAAGACACCACCCTTTCAAGTCTAGAACATCAACATTTTCTTGGCGGGCATGCCCCAAACCTCTCCCCTCCAGTATAACCACTGTTCTTCGTTTGCAGTGGTCAGGGGTATCAGACATCACCTCTAGGGTTGGCCAGGTTTGGGCCCCTACCTCCAGCCAGTCTTTATGATAATTTGAAAGGAAACACTGAGGTACCACTACAAATTAGGGCCCTCTTCGCTAATTGTGTCACTTATAAGACTTATTGTACTTATAACACTTATTATACTTATCGTCATTAACTTTTCAACTTAAGCTATCATGAGTGACCTACTTTAAAATTGAATATGGCTGCCACATGCATTCCTTGATGTGACAGAATGGTTCTTTGCCTTCCAAAGTGTTCATTTCAAATGCAAGATGGTTACAGTATAGTGTTATGATGGCCTTTTTCCATTTTTCCGTCAAAATAAGGTATATTTCGTGGATAATTCCATGAAAATTCAAAATGGCTGCCACAATTCTTCTTGAAAATGGCAGGGTTGTATTCCTTGACCTCATAAATGTACTTTTTGCATTTTTATTTGTGTTTCTAAGTTGATTAGAAGCTGAGAGAGACACATTTCTAGTTTTTGGGAGTGTACTGGCGACCATCTTGAATAACTCAAATTGCCCAAGGATGAGAGCTCCACACCCACCCTGATAATCTTACCTAGACCCTATACATCAATAATCAAAAGAGAAAAAAACTTTATACTAGAAGTTGAGGTTGGGCTATAAAGGGGGCTTCTACCTCCAGACTATAAAGCCTTTAAGTCAACATGTCGTCCTTAAAGGTCTAAGCCATCAGGGTTCTACTGAATCTGCTGAGTCATGGCTGGGTGACGTACGTTTGTGTTTGTCCTTGGCGAGTTGTGCGTCAGTTTTCTCTGCGTCCTCCTGGTGGCTGCGGGCGGTACTACTGGCGAGGGGAGTGCCCACCGCCTCCTCTGTGTCCTGTAACACAACCACACACCGCATCAACACATGCTGCATGGCTGTAAACTACCGTAAAGTCACCCGTATAACCCGCACCCAAACTTTGGGAGAATCATATAGCCCACACCGAGGTCTGAAAATTGCCATTTTAGTACTGTTCTATATTTTCAAAAAACCCTCGTATTACCCACACTCTGAGAATATTGTATAACCCGCACTGGAGGTTAATTTCTCTGAGAACAATTCCTCCTCTTCTAACAAAGTTGACATGCTGCCCCTTACCCGTGCACTGCTGCTGCCCCCGCGTGGCGTGGAGGGTATCACGTTGGGGTTCTTCCCCTTAACCTCCGTCCCCGACATGTCATCGTCCGACCACTCTGACACCGGCTCCCCCTGGTGAGCCTCCTCCTTAGTGGAGGTCCTCACTAACGGCACCTTCTTCTGCTTCGGGTCGTTGGAGCTCGAGAACAACGACTCATCGTCCGACCAGTTGCTGTCCACATTCCCGCCAAACGAAAGTGCCGAGCGCACCGAGGTCGAGGATCGGGCCGAAACGGGCGGGTGGCCCCCGTCCTTTTTAGCGACCGGGATGTGAGACTTGCTGTTTGTCGACTCTGAGCGCTTTAGGTTTGGAGCTGCTGCTGCTGCGTTGTTTAATCGCGGGATTTTTGAATCTGGAGGGAGTAAAGAAAATATGAGGATTTGATGTTTACTGTGGGGATGGAAAATTCAATTAGCAAAGGCCACAAATATTTCTTGGAGCACAGTTGTAAGCCGCAGAGCATGCATGATCCAACGATAACTGGTTAACTCAACCAACATACCAGTGTTATGTTAAGGTGCCATAACAGGTAGCCCTATACACTTGTATACAATAAGTACATACGGAACAGTACACAATCACATATCATTTCAAAATCCATTCCAAGGCTGCCTTTAATTCTCATTTAAAGATGGATATGTCCTCTGCTCAAAATTGTAATTCTTGATATAAGTCATGATGCCTTTACATCTTTCCCACTTAAATTTATACTAAGGGTGTGGATGTGTGGTGATATTATCAGACTAACAGTTGTCTTTCTATCAATACTTAGGTCTCCTTAAAACTAGTGAGGATTACAATTGTGAGTGCTGTTTCTTGTTTTATTTAACCTTTAAGGGGTAATGTGCGATTCTTTTTGTGGTCCTAATACATGAATGTGGTTGTCAAGGCATCATGATGACGGGGTATAATAGCATGTTAACTTAATACTGGTTTAGGACACCAAAGGTGGGGTCGTGCACATGCTGGACAGGCAATCTCCTTCTGGACTTGAGATTATTGAGGTTATCCACCAACTAAAAGTATGCTTTATACTGTGACCAATCATCATAAACCCCCCTCAGTGATTGCAGTCAGTTTATGTGTGGGTGACATGAGCCTTAATTTGTACATTTTAGGAATCTTAAGGTAAAGGTGTGGGAGCAATAATCTAGAAAATAACTGACAAAATATTATGATTTATCTTTGAACTTTAAAATACTTTAGAGGAAATATAAACTGACTTTTAACTGACGGGTGGGTACCCTAGTTTGTGTGTGGTGGTATGAGCCTTATTTTAGGGGTCTTAACGTATGGCATAGATCTACACCAGGGTTGCCGCCGACAAGGTAGTTTCCAATTCCCTGACTTTTCCTGGACATTTCCCTTATGTTTTATCAAATTTCCCTGACAATCGCGACATAAAACCAACTTAAGATTTAGATATCTTTCTCCCTTAAAATCATAGCAAAAAAATACATGCTTTTTCAAAGAAAACAGCTGATATTTTTTGGTATTTAAAGATTTTCCCTGACAAAACATTATCTTTCCTGACATTTTCAGAAAATATCCTTTTCCCTGACATCTTGCCAAAAAATCTGAAATTCCCTGATATTTCCCTGACCTGGAACGGAAAATATTTTCCCTGACATTTTCCCTGACGGTGGCAACCCTATACACGCCGTAATCAAACACCCCATGCAGCAACCGACAGCAGGGTTTGGGCACATCTTGTCTCACAAAATAATTCGTTCAACTGGCAAGTTTAGTTACATAAATTCCTGTGTATAACTCGCATTTCACCCATAATCCCATCAAGAAATTTTCGGATCAAATAGTGCATGCATTCTGACGACTCTTGCTGAATTTCTGAGATTTTGCTCAAAAGATTTTTCAGCTGATCTTTAACTGATATTTTCTCAAATTTTTAAAATGACATTTTATTGACTTTTAAAGGAAATGAAAAAGAACTGACTTAACTGACGGGTGGGTACCCTGGTTTGTGTGTAGGGGTGATATGAGCCTTATTTTAGCGGTCTTAAAGGTATGTAAGCTACGTGCTGTAATCAATCATCCCATGCAGCAATCAACAGCAGGGTTTGTGTCTTAGTGTCTCACCGTTCCCTAAGAGACATGAAATGGGGACAAAAGATGCGTGTTAAAACCTACGCTTGTTTACGCGTCGCGGAGAATCAGTTCTCGCTGAAACTAAAAGCCCCAGAAGATGTTGTAAAATTAAATCGAATCGAGGGATAAACATCTGATGGGGGTAACAAAAGGGGTTATATATTATGCTATTTACTACTACCGGTACTAATACACCGGTGGTAAAGCTAGAGACCAAACGTCCAACACATGTAGAAAGTTTCATTTCCGACCTATCATATATACAAGACAAGGTTGAAATATGAATATCGAATTGTCCAAGATGCATCAATTTCTGTGCAAAGTTAATATGATTTATCGTCCTTGGGTTGCGTTGTCTTACCTGGGTCTTCTATCGACTCGTTGAGGTCTCTCAGTTTACGGAGATCCAGGTTGGGCACCTTCTGTCGAAGAATTAGCAAAGCGCATTTAGACGGAGGCTTCGAATTTATTACAGCTGTATCATATAAAATAATACAATGCGCAGAAGAACACAAATGTTAGTGTATGCCATGGCTTTCAAAGCAGGAAAATGCATTAGTGACTTAGCAGGGATGATTATTTAAAGGAGATCTACAGGTCTTGACTATTATTTATGTTGAGGCTATGTTCAGGCTGGCAACATGCAGGAGAATGGGTGGCTGTATAGAAATCTGCACCTTTAATATTTCAACTTGAGAACTAGAGTGAGGCTTAAATACACTAACACGGCTTGGGACTTTTTTTTAAAATCTATATTTCCATTATTCTAATCATATCTTAAAGGTTTAATTACATTTGGTATTTCCGCAATCCAGGAAGAACCAAAAGTTGATTTTAACACATTGCATTAATACATTACATGCCTAATCTTAGATCTAGCTAACCTAAACTTGGCCAAGAACACATTGTACCGAACATCACACTTTACACACGAGAACTCCATGATGTAACTACAGTATCAATGCTAGATATCCCAAACTTGTTTCAGAGACAACACATTCACACAAAATAGAAAAGACGCTTAATCATATTTGATGTAATAAGCGCCCTGGGAGCTTTAAAAAATCATTTCGGCCACAATATCCATTTTAATTATAATAAGCCCCTCACATGGCTGTCTTATGAGGACCACTACCCCACCTCAGTGGCCTCTACGAGGCTTCTACACACCCCTATGTGTTCACACTTAGCTTGGCCTTAACACTTGCACAGGTGTGAAGTGCTCCATGTCACACACAGGTGTGAAAATCAGTAACAAAATCGGAGGAACACATAAAAAAATGATTGGAGAAATTCTGAAAAAGGAGGGGGCGCTTATTAGATCAAATACGGTATAACTTGTTAACAGCAAACTCTCCCTCCACCAGTCAGTCAGTCACATCCTATGCTACACTCTAATGACGAGTTGATGACACGGCAGCACACAGCGTTATAACCAGTTACCTCGTCGTCGCGGGGTTCCTCGTCTCCCTCGGCGATGTCCTCCTCGCCGGGCGGCTTACTCTTAGTGGTGCTGGTTCTCAGGGATTTCTTACAGCAGCAGACAGCAGCAGAGTTACTTAAAGCAGTGGTTAGCGGCAAGGGGGGGGGGGTGCATACATAGTGGGGGAGGGGACAGCTAATATGTAGGGTGCATGCGGCGCTTAAACCTTTAAGGACAGCCTAGTGCATTCAAAGCACTGGCTTAGTAGTAGTGGCTTGTACAGGGGTCTCAAATAAGGATTATAATATTGAGATTTATAAGCGCATGCGCGCACATTCAAGCCAGTACGGTATGCTCTTTTTTTCGACATGGTGCATGAATGCAGTACCGATGATTGACTCATCGGTGCTGTATTGATGCCTCAAGTCGAACCTACGGAGTTGATAAACTTCCAAAATGGTCGTCAAGATGCACAATTGCAGCGCTAATGAGTCACTTGTATGTGCTGCATTTGTGCATCATTCCAGCATATGAACATAGAGCTTCTTTCAGGCATCATGCTGTCCTTAAAGGGTTTACAGGTATATTGATGTTCCAACAAGGTGTAGACATAGCCGAGACTTGTGATATGTAGGAAACATGCAGTAGTGGTGTTTTACATCAGAAAAATTGCTTCATATTTGAAATTTCAAGCAATATTTGGATAAAAATTAAAATACGAAATATTTGAATAGACATGAAGGTAGGTGATAAACATAGAGACATGTATGAGGCTGAATTAAAAACAAAATCAAAATGTTATAGTGTGGTTACCTCGGTGTCATCTGGGGCATGCTGTGTCAGAAACACCAGTGAGGGTTCAATACATGGGGAGCATTCTGGTCAGGTGCGTCTTAACGGTGGCATTCAGTCTAACGTTATAGCATTCAGTCAAAAGGGAACTAACGTGATAAGGTTCTAGGGTTGGTGGTGGTGATTTGTCATTATCGCGGGGGTTATGATAACCAGGGGTAGACACTAACGCTGGCCCGGGAGCCAATGGCCCGTAATTCTTGGTCCGGGCTCGTAGTTTTCCACAGAATTAGCTTCCTATGGGCCCGGGTGGCCCACAAGAATGGGGAGAGGAAGCCCATGGGAAATATCCTGTTATCATTACAGGCATGTAATATACCGTTGGAAAGAGAAAACCAACAAGAATCTTTATATTTTGATTACATTTTGATGTATCCTAATCAATAATAACTATGATTTTCTTTAAGAAAAAGTAAATGCTTTTGTTGGGCCCGCAGATTTAGGTCTGGGCCCGTAGATTTTTGAAGCTGCGGGCCCGGGTGGCCCATGACTGATACAGTCAGTGTCTACCCCTGGTTATGTGATCATGCACATCAATGGGTAATACAATGTTTTATATGCCTCCAAAAATAATTTTGGATATACTGACTAACAGTAAGTAGGCAATACAGATATAGCGGTGATACAATATTAAGAACTGGGGAAAAAGTTTCACATCCTGAGTCAAAATTTAATTACAATAGCAAAATTCTAAGATAAATGTATTTCTATTAACATTTAATTACTTTTAAAAAAAATTTGCAATAAGCAATGATAGAAACTACCAATGATCATTATTATGAACTTGGACCACTGTGATTTTTACGGAATGAGAAATAGTTGTATTAAGTACCTTTCGCTTCATGTCGAGTACCTCTGACTCGTCGTCGGTGTCTCCCCACGAGTCGGCCCCTCCCACCGACACCTTACTGTGACTCTCCTCTATCAGCGAGTCCTCTGTCACCAAGACACAAGCAAACATTTTAGGCCAGACCAAAAAAAAAGTTGGTCAATGGATTTCGTGCACCTGATTTTTTTCGGAAATGGAAATTTTTTTTCTAAAGAAAATTGTCAATGGATTTCGCTCGCTTCATTTTTTTTCAAAATTGAGAATTTCTTTTTTCTAATTTTCTTCCAGTAATTCCCCCAGATCAACCAATAAATTTTTATATTAGCGGTCCACTAAGAACATTTGTCGGAGGCTGGTTGTAAAAAACAATAATTAATTTTCGCTCGCTTGAGTTTTCCACTGACAAAATCCATTAACAAAAAAAATATCGTTAAAAAAAATTTCCATTTTTTGAAAAGTGAAATCCATTGACCAACTTTTTTTTTGTTTGTGTGGCCTTATTATTTGATTTTTTATTTATTAAAAAAAAAGTTTTTTTAAATGAAATTGTGCTATATTGTTGCGACTGTATGAGGATAAATAGACAAATGCCAACGCCCATTGATACCGTCTCAGTTGTATTTCACGAGGGGGGGGGGGGGGCTGCGGCAGTATCCCACGAAGCCTCAGACTGAGTGGGATACGCCCCAGCCCCCACGAGTGAAATACATCAGAGCGGTATCAATGTAGTTGGCATTTGTTTTTATTTTTTATTTGAAGCCATTTAATGAATGAAAACCAACTTTTTCTTAGCCCATTGAATACGGCCATGTTGTATTCCATGGGGGCATGGAATACGGCCCTTCAGTGCTAAAGCATAGGAGTGGACATCTTGTATTTCAAAAATATAAATCTACATGGTTTGCGGCATTATTTGTTCTGCTCTCGAAATATCTCGTGAGATTTAGACGGGTACCATACTGCATGATTCACCAGATGGTTTCAGAGAGCAGAACCAACATTTCATGAGAGCTGCTTTAATATACTGGATTAATGTACAGCTTTATTGACTATTGGGGATGAATACGTGTACAGACATATGATGCTAACACAACATTAATGTTTTTCACACATAGACAATATCAGTTATTGATTTAACTACGGGTACATCGTCACAATGATTTCAGGGTTTTAAATTTCAGGTTCACCGTCTATATTACATTTCGACAACAAAGGGTAGTCACGACGGCAAGTTAATTTGTTTTTTACATATCAACCCTTTAATGACAGCATAGTGCTTTAATGTGCTACAGTATGTCATTTGTCATCATGATGCATGACAGCAGCCCTGCCGAGTAACTTGCATTTAAGCATCATGACGACCCTTTGTGAGTGTATCAAGGATCGGCGTGAGCATGAATGCATCCCCTCACCTCATGGTGACAAAGGGCACATTAGAGCATCATGCTGTCGTTAAAGGGTTATACCAGATGTGTTTTTCGCTGCTCACTGCACACAGTGGGAACAGAACACCCCCTTACACGTCAATAAGTGGGATCCAGGATCCCCAGCTCAAACCAAACCAGTTAAGGAAATTAGAGAGACAATTCAGAAGAAAGTATGAAAAGATGAAATAGTAGAAATTTCTGCCTTTTTCTTAGTAAAATCACTTTCTAGACTGTTGGTGGGAAAAATGGCGCTGTTTATATTTTGAACGGCAACGTTTAATAAGTCAAAGGGGTAGGTCATTATTCAACAAGGGGGTGGCCGGACGGTCAAACAGATTATATCAACTTATAGTGATAACTCGAGCACGTTATGAAAACTCAAAGAGCGATGGTGGGGGGGGGGGGGGGGGGGGTAAAAAAATGGTTAAACCTTTATAGGGGGCAAAAAAAAAAATACAACGTGAAAATCCACCGACCCGACTACTGTTAAAGGCGCACTCAACCCAGGACCTAACCCTGTCGAGTTTTGTATGCAAATGACGTCGTGGGTTCAGTGCGCCTTTAAATAATGACCGGTCCCTAAAGGCGCAAAACAGTAACAGACAATAGCGTTACGACAGGACAACAGGAACACTACACTGTATTTATCACCAGCTTTTGGAGATTATTATAGACATTGCACATAGCATTATGCACATGTGCTTATTTCTTCAAAACACACAAAGCGTGTTCATGTCATTTTACTGCTTACACACAAGTACCCAACTGTACCTTTCTTTGCTTGAGACTCTAACGACGGAAAACAAAATATAACGGAAAACACGTATATAAAGCAAAAATGTCAAATTCTTTCTTTTAAAAAGAAATCCAAACATGCCTAGTAAAATTGACCCAAAATCAAAGCCTTGCTACGATAAAATGCACAAAATTAACATACAGTTTTGGAAATAATCCAAATAAAAGACGTTATAAATGATGATACATATCATATGATACTGAAGTTTTGACTGATCTAGTGCACACATCATAAAGACATCTCCTACTCCTACCTGCTGCGTCCAAGGCCGGTCCGCCAAAGATGTTGTCTGTCTTTGCTGCCCCTCCTGTGGCCCCTCCTACCCCCCCTCCTGTAGCCCCCCCTGCGGTGGCGCCCCCTGCGGGTGAGGACAGGTTGTTGTGTGTCTGAGCGGGGGCGGCCGGGGGTCCGCGTGTAGACACGGTACCGAGCAGGTCCCGACACTCGTCATGACTCGCCATGATAGCTATGTCATCAGCCGTCCAACCTGCAGAATAACAAGGGGGTTTAATGAGTTGTGTCAGATCAAAACGCTACTAGCGGTTTGAGGCTCTATTTTCATGATTTACCCTTTAAGGGACACATAGTGGCTTAATATGCTGTGCTCTTTATTATCATTTTGGACTTGATGTGTACAAGCAAAGATCTGTCTGTTTCACTGGCAGACGAGTCAATATACTTCTGACTTTGGTAAACAAAGACGTATTTTAACAGACACATTTATTTCAGGTACCTTTACATTAATTCCGAATTTTGCGTATAACCGTACCCAGATAATGCATTCCATAAAAATTTGCTGAAATAACTGACATTTTCTCAGAAATCTAAAAATCGCCCGACAAAATATGATGGTTATTTTCTAACTGACTTTTAAAGAAAATAAAACTTAACTGACTTAAAACTGACGGGTGGGAAACCTGGTGGTAAACTATTCATTAGGCAAAAAAAAAAAAAAGGTTTGTTTTAGGTAACATGGGAGGAAAAAGTAGGGTCGGTAGGTCGGATTTTTAAAATAATTTTTTCTTTTTCTTAAATGTACTAGCCAGCCTCTGCATACCCTATAAAAACAGACCCAAAAAAATGGGACCTGAAACGAACCTTTTTCCTTTTTTGGCCTTACCCTTCTTGTCCTTAAGCTGGTACAACAGTAGTGACAGTGGTCTCTGTGTAAACCTTACCTTTCTTGTCCTTAAGCTGTGTGTCTGCCTGGAACTGGTACAACAGTAGTGACAGTGGTCTCTGTGTAAACCTTACCCTTCTTGTCCTTAAGCTGTGTGTCTGCCTGGAACTCCAGCAGGAGTTTGGTGAGCGCGGTGCTGCCGTTGTGACAGGTGTGCATGATGGGGGTGCGTCCCTCCGCGTCCTGCACGTTAAAGTCGGCCCCCTCCTCCAGTAGCAGCTCGGTCAGCTTGTCATAATGCTGAGTCACCGCCAGGTGTAGCGCCGTCTGACCCTCCTGTTACAGGGATATATAGTATATAACATACAGTATATAACATAAGTATAACATTTATAGTTAAAGTCGGCCCCCTCCTCCAGTAGCAGCTCGGTCAGCTTGTCATAATGCTGAGTCACCGCCAGGTGTAGCGCTGTCTGACCCTCCTATTACCGGGATATATAGTATATAACAAACAGTATATAACATATAGTATTTAACATCTATAGTTAAAGTCGGCCCCCTCCTCCAGTAGCAGCTCGGTCAGCTTGTCATAATGCTGAGTCACCGCCAGGTGTAGCGCTGTCTGACCCTCCTAGTAATGGGATATATAGTATATAACAAACAGTATATAACATATAGTATCTGACATCTATAGTTAAAGTCGGCCCCCTCCTCCAGTAGCAGCTCGGTCAGCTTGTCATAATGCTGAGTCACCGCCAGGTGTAGCGCTGTCTGACCCTCCTATTACCGGGATATATAGTATATAACAAACAGTATATAACATATAGTATATAACATCTATAGTTAAAGTCGGCCCCCTCCTCCAGTAGCAGCTCAGCCAGCTTGTCATAATGCTGAGTCACCGCCAGGTGTAGCGCTGTCTGACCCTCCTAGTGTATGGATACACGGGTAGATTATAGATTGTACATTGTAAATTAATTACTTCTTCCCACTCTGTCTTAACAACTAGGGTTGTGTCAATGTCTAAGTAAGGCCACACCAAAAAAAAAAGTTGGTCAATGGATTTCACTTTTCAAAAAAGGGTGCGAGCGAGCGAACATTTTTAAATTTTTTTTTTAGGAATTTCTTTTGGTCAATGGATATTGTCGGTGGAAAACTGGAGCGAGCGACAATTTTTTTTTTTTTTAACCAGCCTCCAACAAAATTTCTTAGTGGACCCCTAACATAAAAATTTATTGGTTGATCTAGGGAAATTACTGGAAGAAAATTTGAAAAAAATATATATATATCTCAATTTTGAAAAAAATTAGGCGAGCAAAATCCATTGACAATTTTTTTTCAAAAAAAAAAAAATTACCGTTTCCGAAAATAAGGTGCGCGAAATCCATTGACCAACTTTTTTTTTTGGTGTGGCCTAAGATAGGCCAGATTATTTACTTCGCATAAAAAGAGCCCATAAATAAAAGACCATTGACAAATGTCAAACAAGACAGCCGGCTTTATATATGAGCAGGAGTGCTTTAAAATACTTTTTTGAACATACTAATTTTGAACTAAAAGCCACGCCTATGAAAAATTAAAAGTATTTCGTGCACCTAGTTTTCGGAAATTTAAATGTACTTTTTCATTAAAAAATCTGAAGACAAAAAAAAATTAATATTTGCACACCCTTTTTTAGAAAGTGAAATCTATTGAGTAACCATTTTCTAAATGTCAGAAGTACAAAGTACTACCGTAAAACCTCGCGTAGAAGCCGCGGCTTCTACGCGAGTCAGAGCCAGCTTTCTTTTGATACCAAACATGCCTATATGGGGTGCGGCTTATACGAGAGTTTTTATAAGTATAGTATAGTACTAAATTAAAGATTTTCAGATACCCTATTAGGCTTATAGGATTTCCCAAAGTAAGGGGTGCGGCTAATACGCGAGTTAGGCTTATACGTGAGGTTTTACGGTACATAAAAGAGGTCCCCTACCTTGTTCTGTAAGTCTATGTTAGTCTTGTCGGGGGCGAGGAGTATGGTGGTGATGGGGATGCTGCCTTGCCGCCCCGCGTAGTGGATCGGGGCGTCCTGGTTCTTGTCTGCCGTGTTGGGGTCAGCGTTAGCATCCAGCAGGATCTTAACGCACTCCTCCTGACCACACTCCACAGCCTGAGGGGAGAGAGGGGTTACATTAGCCATATATCACACAATACATCCAGCAGGGGAGAGAGGGGCTACATTAGCCATATATCACACAATACATCCAGCAGGGGAGAGAGGGGCTACATTAGCCATATATCACACAATACATCCAGCAGGATCTTAACGCACTCCTCCTGACCACACTCCACTGCCTGAGGGGAGAGAGGGGTTACATTAGCCATATATCACACAATACATCCAGCAGGGGAGAGAGGGGCTACATTAGCCATATATCACACAATACATCCAGCAGGGGAGAGAGGGGCTACATTAGCCATATATCACACAATACATCCAGCAGGATCTTAACGCACTCCTCCTGTCCACACTCCACCGCCTGAGGGGAGAGAGGGGCTACATTAGCCATATATCACACAATACATCCAGCATGGCCACACTCCACAGCCTGAGGGGAGAGAGGGGTTACATTAGCCATATATCACACAATACATCCAGCATGACCACACTCCACAGCCTGAGGGGAGAGAGGGGCTACATTAGCCATATATCACACAATACATCCAGCAGGATCTTAACGCACTCCTCCTGACCACACTCCACTGCCTGAGGGGAGAGAGGGGCTACATTAGCCATATATCACACAATACATCCAGCAGGGGAGAGAGGGGTTACATTAGCCATATATCACACAATACATCCAACAGGATCTTAACGCACTCCTCCTGCCCACACTCCACAGCCTGAGGGGAGAGAGGGGTTACATTAGCCATATATCACACAATACATCCAGCATGCCCACACTCCACCGCCTGAGGGGAGAGAGGGGTTACATTAGCCATATATCACACAATACATCCAGCATGATCTTTACACACTCCACAGCCTGAGGGGAGAGAGGGGCTACATTAGCCATATATCACACAATACATCCAGCAGGATCTTAACGCACTCCTCCTGTCCACACTCCACTGCCTGAGGGGAGAGAGGGGCTACATTAGCCATATATCACACAATACGTCCAGCAGGATCTTAACGCACTCCTCCTGTCCACACTCCACTGCCTGAGGGGAGAGAGGGGCTACATTAGCCATATATCACACAATACATCCAGCATGGCCACACTCCACAGCCTGAGGGGAGAGAGGGGTTACATTAGCCATATATCACACAATACATCCAGCAGGGGAGGGAGGGGTTACATTAGCCATATATCACACAATACATCCAGCATGGCCACACTCCACAGCCTGAAGGGAGAGAGGGGTTACATTAGCCATATATCACACAATACATCCAGCAGGATCTTAACGCACTCCTCCTGTCCACACTCCACAGCCTGAGGGGAGAGAGGGGCTACATTAGCCATATATCACACAATACATCCAACAGGGGAGAGAGGGGTTACATTAGCCACATATCACACAATACATCCAGCAGGATCTTAACGCACTCCTCCTGTCCACACTCCACTGCCTGAGGGGAGAGAGGGGTTACATTAGCCATATATCACACAATACATCCAGCAGGATCTTAACGCACTCCTCCTGTCCACACTCCACCGCCTGAGGGGAGAGAGGGGCTACATTAGCCATATATCACACAATACATCCAGCATGACCACACTTCACAGCCTGAGGGGAGAGAGGGGTTACATTAGCCATATATCACACAATACATCCAGCATGACCACACTCCACAGCCTGAGGGGAGAGAGGGGCTACATTAGCCATATATCACACAATACATCCAGCAGGGGAGAGAGGGGTTACATTAGCCATATATCACACAATACACCCAGCAGGGGAGAGAGGGGTTACATTAGCCATATATCACACAATACACCCAGCAGGGGAGAGAGGGGTTACATTAGCCATATATCACACAATACATCCAGCATGACCACACTCCACAGCCTGAGGGGAGAGAGGGGTTACATTAGCCATATATCACACAATACATCCAGCATGACCACACTCCACAGCCTGAGGGGAGAGAGGGGTTACATTAGCCATATATCACACAATACATCCAGCAGGACCACACTCCACTGCCTGAGGGGAGAGAGGGGTTACATTAGCCATATATGTGCCTATACATGGGTAAAAATCGACACGGGCGACACGGCGACACGGCCCCTTTAAAAATCGACACGGGCGACACGGCCCTTTTAAAAATCGACGGACACAGCTAAATCAAAGAGAAGACAGGGAGGGGGCAGGCAGACAGGGAGGGGCAGGCAGACAGGGATGGGGCAGGCAGACAGGGAGGGGGCAGGCAGACAGGGAGGGGCAGGCAGACAGGGAGGGGGCAGGCAGACAGGGAAGTGGCAGGCAGACAGGGATGGGGCAGGCAGACAGGGAGGGGGCAGGCAGACAGAGGCAGGGAGGCAGACAGAGGCAGGCAGACAGGGAGGGGGCAGGCAGACAGGGAGGGGGCAGGGAGGGGGCAGGCAGACAGGGAGGGGGCATATGAGCTGATGACTAATTATGTGTAATACACAATTTGTATTCATTATGAAAACGTGCATGTCTGGAACATCCATTGTATTTTGTAACACCACTTACATCATCCCCCCTGTGACCTGTTGTACCTGCCCCCTCTAATTAACATGCATCACACCGCCATGTAGCCACAACCCTGCAGGGACAGCATTGTGCTTTAATACACTATAACCTTTGTTTGCATGATGCATTCATGCGGCACAGCTAGTAACTCACCTGTGCTGCATGAATGCATCATGCTGACTCTTTGGTAGGGCCAAAAAAATGAGGTTTGTTTCAGGTCACCCGACGACCCTATCAAAACAGGGCCGACCCTATGTTTTTAAGCAATTCTAAAGAATTTTGCACATTTTTACCCTTTTTTGAGTCAATTTTAGGGTATTCAAAAAAGTTGGCTAGTACATTCATGATAAAAAAAATATTAAAAAAAAGAAAATTCGACCTACCGACCCTACATTTTCCTCCCATGTTACCTGAAACAAACCTCTCTTTTTTTTTTGGCCTAGTGCAGCAGCTCCAAAGCAGCAGCAGCGAGTTACTCGCCAGTGCAGTAGCGAGTTAATCGCCAGCGCAGGGTTGGTGAATCATGAAGATTGAGTCTGACCCCTGAGGTATCATGCTGCCCTTAGAGGGTTACCTCCCCCCACGTGACACACCTGGTTACCATGTTTACAACAAGCTGCTTAAACCACCTTGTGGTAACCATGGTAATATCAGAAACATGTGCTGATTAGCGCGGGTCTCATGGGAGGATGGAGCATACCAAGTACTGCACAGGACTGTGTACAGGTACTACAGAATGATTCCTACTGTACTGTGTAGTTTTCAGGCTGTACCAACCCTGTAGGCTCGGCATGATGCATGAATGCAGGGTCAGCAAAGTACTAAGTACTGCACACGACTGCATACAGGTACTAAAGCATAATTCCTGCCTACACCGTGTGGGCTCGGCATGATGCATGAATGCAGGGTTAGCAAGTTACTGCAAGGACTGCATTCATGCATGATGAAGACAAAAGCCCATAGGGCATTGAAGGACTCTGCTGCCCCTAAAAAGACCCCTGTACTATTTCAGAACTGAGGGTATCTGTAATATTGTTTATATAAGAGCCCGGGCGGTTATATATGTATATTGCCGAGTGGAGGTGACCACGCCCCCTTATATAGGACACTCTGACGCAGGGGTCGTGGTAGTACCATGTATGCTCACCTGAGGGCAGGTGAGTGGTGGTCGCTAAGGACGCGACAACGCATAACACAGTTGAATTCAAAATTTGCGCGGATAGGACGCATCCTATGGAGCTCTACAAGTGTAGGCTAGCGCAGCTCAACTGTCATTTGTCTTTCCTTATAATAATTTAAGGATTGATATATAAGAGTCCAGTATATATAAAGGATTCTTCCTGAAGCAAGGATTATGGCATCAGCATGGTGTTTTGCGTGTGGGAAAGATCACGCAGCCCCGAGGGGCAGGAACTGCAAAGAGCAACCAGAGCCGGGTTACCAACCGTTACCGGCCCGGAGGTCCTCCAGGTTAAAGGAGGGCAGCTCTAAGGAGACGAAGGAGGCCCTACTGGAGGCCCAGGAGGCCGCCAATAAAAGTCTGGCGGGACTCCATGGAGAAGAGAAGTTCGGCAGCCGTGCAGAGTATTTGGAATACTTGGAGACCTTGGACGCGGACCAGGAGGAGCAGGCCAAGATAGAGGCACTGGAGGAAAAGATCAAGAACCGTCTTCTGGGACACCAGCCCAGATCGAGGGAGAAAAAGAAGGACCGCACCCCACCTGCGTCGAGAGAGGACACCCCAGAACCAAGGACCAGCACCCCTCGGTTGTTCGACGTGAGAGAAGAAGGTAGAGACAATTCCGCAGACCGTATCTCACGAGCTAAAAAACGTTTTGATTTGAAGAGGTTCACCAGGGGCAGGGAACCAAGGTCCCTGTCCTATGCGGAATTGATGTATGTCTCCATTAACTGGGCGTGCGTAGGTATTGACGATCATACCTTCAATGACCTGGAGGAGATCCGCAAATACCTGCGTCATTTGGGTTTTATATCATTTAAGGCATCAAGTGACATTTATGAGGACTGGTCATTTGCTGAATATGACGCAGATATAAGGGAAGAGTGTATCTGGGGGAAGGACATAGATGAGTTTGGCTTCGGTCTCGATTTTGTTGAAAAGAGGCACTTTGGGACGGAGGGTCTTAAAAAACCAAAAAAAGAGGTGCATCATGAGAGTAAGAATGCAGGTAGAGGCAGGGGTAGAGGCACTGCTGCTAGAGGCAGGGGTGGCTCGTACCCTCCGGGCAGTCAACCCCCCCCTGGTCGATTTAACCAAGGGGTTAGAACTAATGAAGCAGGGGACATCATCCCCTGTACCAGGTTCAATGGTGGGGGGTGTGACTCGCGCCCATGTGCTTTTGCACATGTCTGCAACAAGTGTCATGATCCTACACACAGGTCAGCAGATTGTGTTAATGTTCGTATGCATAAAGCATAGGGGGGCGTCTCACCTGTTTACAAGGCTCCTGCTACTGTTGTAATTACTAACACACACTCAATTAGACAGGGTGAGTGTGAGGGTACCGATAATGATGTTAATCCGGCATGTGACGTAAGCAGCAGTAGTACCACTAGTGTGGCCGCTGCTACTGGAGTTGGTTGTAAGGGTGAGGTGGAGTGTATTGACCCAGTGAAGGTGTACCCGATTGACTTACATGTAAACAGTGATCAGCTGATCCAAGCTACAGCATTATACCCGGTAGAGAGTATTATGAATGTATGTTCTAATGGTTGGCCGCTGCCATCCCATAAAGATAGCATAACTGTAGCTGTGTCTGAACTGAGGGTATCTGTAATATATAGACAAAAGTTCACAAGTTTTAGTCTGTTGACAGGGTTATTTCACGAGTTGAAGGGGGGCCGTATTTCACGAGGCCGTAGGCCGAGTGAAATGCGGCACCCCCTTCAACAAGTGAAATAACCCTGTCAACAGACTTAAGCGAGTGTGCCTTTGTGTTTATTTTTTATCTTTTTCGATTCAAATTTTCAAAATTATGGGAGGGGGAAGCCTAAAAAGACATTTTCTAGATCGTTCAAATGGAAACAAACCGCCATTTTTGATGACGTCATAGGGCCGTTAAATACGGCCATGGGTTATTTCACGGGGGGTGTGCAATACGGCGTTCTTTGGTTAAGTCAATGGGACTGCTGTATTTCATAAAAAATAAAGTAAGTGTAAAACACATAAAGGGGCCGATAATTTGCCAGCTTTCCAGCCAAATATGGTTGGATTATGAACCTGACCCTTTATAGGAGCATGCCACATTTCTGTAGACGTGTGCCTGGATTATCACGGTGCGGATTATCGAGGTCCTGCTGTATCATCATAATAGAGAACAGGTGGTGGTGCAAATTGTTCTCAGCACGGCCAAAACAAATCAATCACCCCCAGCCTTAGCACAAATATCAATATTCTACCCCTGGCCCCGGCCCTGGTCAGTACTGAGTGGCTGCGTTATGTAAGGGGACACACGGGATCAGGTTGGGGGTGTAGCTGAGTACCGTAAAACCTCACGTATAAGCCGCGGCTAGTACGCAAAGCAGATCGGCAGTGCGGCTTATAGGATCGGCCCAGGGCCGGGGTGCGACTTATACGCGAGTTTTTGCCACTATGATACAGTACTAAAATCGGCACTTTCAGATCGCCAGTGCGGCTTAAAGGATCGGCCGTAACTCAAGGTGCGGCTTATATGCGAGTAAGGCTTATACGCGAGGTTTTACGTTACAACTTATATAATGTTACATCTACCTAGAGCTAGTGCAGTGTATATCTGCGTATATGGATTGTAGATGTGTGAAATATGGTATAACCACCAGTATGGGCAAAATCGTAATTCTTGGTAATGGCTACTCCGATATCAGGGCTGTCTTCATGCACCATGCTGACCCTATAGGTGGTCCCTAAGGGTCAGCATGATGCACCAAAGCAGCACCGGTGAGTTACTTGTTGGGGCTGCATTGGTGCATCATGCCGAGAAATGTCATCTTTTAGCGACATGACAATCCCATTCTTGAATGGTTTACATTCATTTCCAGCACCTTCCCTGCTCGTCACTGTCTGTAATTAAACCGTACTGCGGAGGTTGTGTGAATTATTGAGTGGGTTTGGCCGTACTTTACGAGGCCGAGCGAGAGTAGCGCTATACGAGGTCAGCGCGGGGAGGCAGCGCTGCATCCTTCACACATGAGGACACTCCAATCCACCTGGTACTGAACAGGCTGAATACACTCTGAAAGATGGATTGTGTGATATACATCACAAGTGACCCAGGGCTTTTCCAAGATTGGCAGTGTCGGAAGTCCCAACTCAGGTCCCAACACTCATGTCCCAACACTCATGTCCCAACACTCAGGTCCCAACACTCAGGTCCCAACAATCCCAACCCCCTACCACCGATGACCGACGACCAACACCCAACCCTGCAATGGTGAGGCCTTTAAATGTCTGTGGGCACCAATGGAAGACGATCTGTTCTACCACAAAGCGTCTCACTTTTTCGTCTCACCCCTGCTATAGCATTGCAGGTATAGGAAGTCTGTGTGAACGTGCATCTTTTAAAGTCAGGATTCAAGGTCACCGGCCTTTCATCAGCATTAGTTCACACAGACTTAATTTCAGGGCTGTTTTTTACTTTTTTCAAGAGCGTTTTTCTACTACAATTTTTTTTTTTTTACAAACTGAAAAAAAGAGGGAGGTACAGTTTGTTTCAATCTAAATGCATGTCTTCATTTCAATCTGATATATGAAACAACAAATGCAGGGGAACAGTTCAAAGTCAGCTGACCAAACTCTGTGTTTTGCTGGAAAACCGTCTCACAGAGACCCAGGGTACCCTGGGTCAATAAATAGTCTACATGTCCAGTTTAGACTGGTATGTTTCAATATGCAGAATATGGTCAGACCCTAACTGTCAGGCCATTTTCGGATCCTATCAGATGATCCTTTGCTCAAGTTTGCTGTGGCTTCACAATACTATATTTTGCTTAACCCATTAGGCCTAAAAAGAATTTTGTTCCGATAACATGGTTTTAAAAAGGTCGAATTTTTTTTTTAAAGGAAAAAAAGTAATTTACCGGTAGTAGAAAAACGCCAAAAATGTCATATCATAAATCTTCTCAAAAATAAAAAACAAATGTCTCAAAAATCTTCGGGTCGGCCCCCCCAAAACGGATACCGGAACACAACTTTATTTTTAGGACTTAAGGATGACATGTCGCTTAAAGGTGATATTTTTCGTCATGATGCGCCAATGCAGCCCCTGGTGATGCTGATTCTACGGGAGTGTATATACCCCATAGGGTCGGCATGATGCTTGAATGCAGTGCTGCATTTATACATCATGACGACCATCGCATGATGCATTATGTATTATATTATGCAATATGTTTAAAAAAACCTTTAGGTCTGCATGATGCCTCATAGTTTCAAATGTTTGTTTGTCCTGATGATGCACAAATGCAGCGCTGGTGAGCTACTTGTCGGCATAGCATGCCGACCTTTTGGAAGTAGTTCAACCTTGCATTGTCGGCATAAAAACTGTGCTGCATTAATGTATCATGCTGATAAGAGCATTAAGCACTATACTGCCCTTATTTCAAATGTTTAAAGATCCACTGAGCCTTGCTTTAAGGCAGTAAACGCTGTTTGACCTCATCTGTAACAGGACAAATACCAGGAAATGAATACAATCTACACCCTTTCCCATTAAGGTAGCTAATCTCTATTCTATACAAGCACCTGTAGTGTTTACTGTGGCCTAATGCTGTAAGTCAGCCTGACCTCCTGATCTGTGCTACACAGTACACAGTACACCAGGCAGCATACCAGTAGCAGTTACAGCGCCTTATCACACAATGCTACCTTAGGTCACCCACTAATACCCGTTAATCCTCACACACCTAACGTTCACATCACGTCTGGCGTGTCGCCAGGTACCAATTGTATGCACATATTGACGGTGATAATATCGGTTTCACTGCCAAGACCTCAGACTTAAACAATATCTTTTACTTATGTCCTAAGGCCTAGAAAAAAAAGGTTGTGTTCCGGTAACATGGCCCAAAAAAGAGAGTCGGTAGGTCGGATTTTTTTTTTTTAACTTTTTTTTTGTTGTAAAAAGGTGAATTTTAGTGGTAAAAACACCAAAAATGCCCTAAAAATAACAAAAATGTCTAAAAAAATTTAGGGTCGGCCCCAAAAACGGAGGGTCGGTCGGGATACCGGAACACAACTTTTTTTTTTTTTAGGCCTAATTCATATGATGTTGCTTCTATGTTTTGTGTCAGATCTTTTTGTGACACGTAAAATTAACCTGGACGAACAGGAGATGTGACTAGTGCTGGACACAACTGACTAAAAACATCTATCATACCTCACCACCTGTGAAAGGCTGATTTTAAATGCTGGACCAAACTTATTTTGTCTGTGTGCCGATAATTCCTTTTAAAAACTATGTTCCGGTAATATGGCCAAAAATAATTAGGGTCGGTAAGTAGATTTTCTTTTTTGGAGTAAAATAGATTTTTTTGGTAAAAAAAAAACCAACATATTTTTTGTATTTTCTTTTTTAATTGAAAAAAGAAAAATTAGGGTCGGTCGGGATAGCGGAATCAATAGTGGCTAGTGGCCTAATGATACACTGTGGTGAGTGTGGGACCCATACAGCACCTATTGTGAAGTCTACGTGTGTCAGCTGGACGTACCTTGATGAGTGGTGTGCGTGCGTCATTGTCGCCCAGGTTGACCTTGGCCTTCCACTCGATCAGCTCCTGTACTATAGCCGCGTACCCACGGGCACACGCCAGGTGCAGCGGCGTCCTGAAACACAAGGAAAGTAGTACATGTAGTCAATATGTATTTCATGTGGAGAAACGAAGCTACTATGCTTAAGTACTAGACTGACCGTTCTCCACATCCCCATGGAGAAACTGATGCTCGTTCTCTATTGGTTGTTTCTCAATGATGACATCACTAAAATAGCTATAAAACCAATCTTTAAATGTCGTTTTTAAGTATAGTCTATCAATAATTACATGAAATAAACACAGAGATCCACTCTCATCAGTCTGAATTCCTGGTTTCTCCACTTGTGGTACCTTGGATCATATCACACAAGGCGGAGAAAGCTGTCATTCAGACAGATCATCGTGGACCTCTGTCTATGTATTTTGTAGATGTGTCAATCTTAATATTCGAATCATAGGACAATTGATAAAAGCGTCATGTCAGCATCACATAATTATCATATGAAATGTAAAGGGTGCTTCATATAATCAGCGGACCCCCCTCCCTTTTCTTGGGGGGACTTTGAAAGGAGACATAATCTCTGTCATCTTTAAGACAGACAAGAGACATAACATCTCATCTGCCATCTATGTGACAGGAGAGACAGAGCCTGTCATCTCAGTGACAGGAGACACAACGTCTGTCATCTCTGTGACAGGAGACACAATGTCTGTCATCTCCGTGACAGGAGACACAACATCTGTCATCTCCGTGACAGGAGACACAACGTCTGTCATCTCTGTGACAGGAGACACAACATCTGTCATCTCCGTGACAGGAGACACAATGTCTGTCATCTCCATGACAGGAGACACAATGTCTGTCATCTCCGTGACAGGAGACACAATGTCTGTCATCTCTGTGACCGGAGACATAACGTCTGTCATCTTTAAGACAGACAAGAGACATAACATCTCATCTGCCATCTATGTGACAGGAGAGACAGAGCCTGTCATCTCCGTGACAGAAGACACAATGTCTGTCATCTCCGTGACAGAAGACACAATGTCTGTCATCTCTGTGACAGGAGACACTGTCTGTCATCTCTGTGTCTGTGACAGGAGACACAACGTCTGTCATCTCTGTGTCTGTGACAGGAGACAGAACGTCTGTCATCTCTGTGTCTGTGACAGGAGAGACAGAGCCTGTCATCTCCGTGACAGGAAACACAATGTCTATCATCTCCATGACAGGAGACAGAACGTCTGTCATCTCTGTGACAGGAGACACAATGTCTATCATCTCTGAGTGACAGGAGACACAACCTCTGTCATCTTTGTGACAGGTCTGAGGAAACATAACATTTGTTATATCTATCACGGGGGGGGGGGGGGGACTACTTTTGGACTTTGGTTTCCTGTCTTCAATAAATTAGTTGAAGGCTGAACTTCAACTTGCAAGTCAAGAGCAACTCAACGAGGCAGCGAGAGTGGCTCACTGAGTGGCACTGTCACCGACACATTGGTCATGGCAGTGAGGGAACGGACAATGAATACTAACGTCTGGCAATGGCTGACCGCTGAGCTGACTGACTCACTGAGCGAGCTGAGCACCCGGGGCCGGGCTGAGCAACTCCACTCCACCTACTCCGAGTGAGTGGATATCTGGGTCAGTGGGCCACTCCCACGCAATTATGACTGTCCAGTGGCTAATCAAGTTCACGTGGAGGTATTGCATTTTTATCTTAATAACAGTTACAATTTCAGGACAAGTGCACAGTAAAAAATTCCCAAAAAGCTCACCTGTTTTCCTTGTCGAGAGCATTTGGATCTTTCTTGGCAAGTTGCTTGACTTTGGCCAAGTCGCCCGTCCAGGCCGCCTTGTGAAGTTTACTCAGATCCTTTTCCTTCACAAGGTACCCGGTCGCTGCTAGAGACTCAGTCGAAGCTGAAGCCGACCCAGACCCCTCCTTTTTACTTTTAGCAAACTTGAAAAACTTCTTCATGATCCACTGCGTAAAGTATTTCCAATTTTAACGTTCCCCGGAATTTCAAGCGTCCGCCATTACCACAACAACTTGCCTCGTTTTCAGCTGACAGCCCGTTTCCGGCGATTCACTGTAGTGCGCGCGGAATGATCGTCAAAAGTTTTCCGCGAATTTTGCAATAATCTCCTATTTTGTTGACCTTATTTGTGTTTATATTTACATACATGATAGTTTAGAGTTTCTTTTAATCGAGGTATTCAAGATTCCATCGAAATATCTACTGGGTCAGAGTTATTTTCTTGCGGAGTAATTCAGTTACAAGGTGTGTGCTTCGCCCAAACATAAACAAATCGTGCTCGGACTTGTTGTTATTTGTCACGTCTCTTCTTGATCTATTTCTGCATCGTCGTGGTTTGTCACATAATTTTAATGTAATGTTGCGTTGACTGGGTGCATATAGAACGTTTGTATCTGAAAATGGCGCTATGTTATGGACTAGGAAAGCGTTTAAGCTTTATGATTACGTGGACCACCTTCCCCTTCCTTGCCTTGGCTTGGGCTTGGCTTTGGCAGTCATTGGCGGAGTGACAGGTGCTCTCGCTATCTCAGTCAGTGGCCCGACTGGGACAGTAGTGCCAATTGGAATACATTGTACCATGCTCTGGACCATGCAAATCTGAACCACGAAATGGTGTGTCAACTGTTATCCACCTTCTCACCGTCACTTCAGATTTTGGACGTCAATAATATTTTGATTCGTGATATTAAATAGGGACGTCAGCCCCTTTGAGTTGGCCTACTGCATGGTACATCAGATATATGGAGTACACCCATAACAGTAGGCTGCAGGGCCACGCCCACATCCCACATACCTACTGCCATTCACCTGAGTGGTCCACAACCACACCCCCGCCTACATGCATTCCACACAGTACTGAGTACACATGATGGGGCTCGTTTTAGCAATGGCCCATCCCCTATATATGATGCACAACCCAGCAGGCAATGACTCGTCCCTAAGGGAGTGTTCATTTATTAGTTACAGGGGGCGTAAAAATGTCCGACCCCTCCTGAGGGGGGGGGGCGTAAAAAGCCCCTTTTTAGCAAAAAAGCCCACGCATTACTATAGTTCAAAGGGGGGGGGGGCGAACATTTTTCGGCGCCGTCGGCGAGGGAAGGGGGAAACGAAACATACCACGCGCTCTCCAGAGAGGGGCGTAAAAAAATGTTGCCCCTCCGCACGAAATCTCATCACCCCCCCTGTAATTAATAAATGAACACTCCCTAAATACATATCAATAATTTCAGTGGCGGATCCAGGATTGTCTACGGGGGGGCAGACTTGGCCAACCCAGAGTCACTATCTGTTTCCCGTGAGCGAAGCGCATTAGCTATACATTTAGTTGATATGGACTTGAAATGGTGCATTCTCACGCATTTTAGGACGCAATATTTTAAGACTCAGCCCCTCCCCCCCCAATCCAGATCAGAGGCCCTCAGTCAGACCCTATGAATCATACTCCACTATCTCTTTCCCTCTTTTCTTCTCCTTTTTTTTTCTCTTCTTCTTCCTCCTTTTTTTAGGGGGGGGGGGGCAAGGCCCGTCGGCCCCCCTGGATCCGCCAATGAATATTCATTACAATGAGGGTCTGGGTTGAATGAGGGGGAAAAGTTCTGTGTTCAGCTAACAGTATTAAACACTACCCAAAAAATGGGCTCGGTACGTAAATTAGTTTTACCTTCTTCTATAGAAGATTGTAATCAGCGTTTTCTCATCGTTTCAGAAAATCAAAATCAAAAACGTCATCTAAATAAATATTTAATAAATGAGGGTGGGGCAAATGATAAAGGCTGAGTAGGGATACCAGAACATAGCCTCTCATATTTTTTGCCTCATCAAAATTGTAGGGGTCAGATCCTGCGTCACTTTTCCCCTCCGCACACCAAATTGACCCGGTAACATATGGTGCGGTCAAGTTGTTGGATGGGGTGCTAGCTCAGTTGTTAGAGCAAAAGGTCTAGATCTGAGGGTCATGGGTTCGAGTCCCGCTTTCTCCAGATGAATCCAAATATTGCTGTTCAATTGAACGGCCATATTCCTGTATCCCTTCATACAGTAAATTAGTCAATCACTCAACGGTTTCGTGGATTATCTTAAAAGCTGGTATGCAGGAAGAGGTGCTTCTTAGTAAATGGTACACATAATGACAAACTTTCTCATTTCCCAACAATTTCTAGACATGCATTCTTTGTCCACCATCTAAACCATTACCACATTCCCCCTGCCCCCTTAGGGAGTGTTCATTGACTCAGGGTAAATCATCCCTGAGTAATATACGTCTACCAATTTTGCATTTTGAGACATGGGAGAATCGTTGTCTTTTAGTTATTATTTGAGATAGACGAACAGGGAAAAAATGAAGAGATAGGCAAGATAGGGGGACACAATTTTCCTTCGAGAATTTTTTAGAAATCTCATTTTTTCTTTGAGATATTCAACTGCGATCTTTAACAAATTTTCTCTCTCTTTCGCTACTATGTAAATGTACTAAAAAAAAGCTACCACCCCTGCTGGGCACCCATAGACTCCAAGGCATTAACTTTTAGGATGGAAGATAGAAATGGAATTTTCAACCATTCTGCTGCTATTTCTCTCTTCTACCCCCAAACCGGGCAAAAAGTGGGCATATTATACTGCCAGCACCAGATACATGGTAGAAAACATGGGGTGTGCAAGCTTTCACAAACAGTGGGTCAATTTGCCTATCACGGTCTGGGGAGGGGGGTGGAGAAATCAGTTTTCATTTCACACAAAGAGTGTCAGGAAATGATACAAGGGGAAGGACAAACTCCCCTCCCCTCCCCCCCCCCCCCCCCCCACATGAAAAATATAAGTCATAATTTTGGGTTTTGGTGAACAAGATTTTAGTTTTTTTTAAAGTCTCTAGTACAACCCACATTTGCCAGGTCCATCTTGGACCATCTGTGATCATCCAATAGGGTCCATAAAGCATACATAATTTTCATACTGCGCGAGATCTCAACCGTCAACGTGTGCAGAGCAAAATTGTACCACCCATATCTTCGCCGTTAATTGTCCGATTGACTCACTTTTTGATAGGGACAGAAGGCGGTACATGCCCGCAGCCTGCAACTGTCGTCCAGATCCACCTGTACACCCACACCCACCTGCTGTCCCACACCCACCTGCTGTCCCACACCCACCTACTCACCCACACCCACCTGCTGGCCTGAATGGGAATAACATACATGTATGACACATAACTTGAGGGTACTTTTTAACAAGGAATTCATTTCTGATGCCAGAATTGACCAATGAAAGATTATAAGGGAATACTATATCTGAGTACATAAGTTACATATCCATTTAACCCTGTCATCTGTGAGGCCACTCACACACTCAATCTTTTATTAATACAGGGGGGTGGTGAGATTTTGCGTGGAGGCGTGAACAATTTTTACGCCCCCTCCTTGAGACCGCGTTGAACGTTTCACCCCCTCCCCCCTCGCCAAAGCCGCCGAAAAATGTTTTTGACCCCCCCTTTGAACTATAGTAACACGCAGGCTTCTTTTTTTGCCTAAAAGGGGCTGAACAATTTTTTCACGCCTCCCTCAACAGGGGTCCGAATTTTTTACACCCTGCCACCAACCCCCCCCCCCCTGTAACTAATAAATAAACACTCCCTTAGCAGCTTCTGCATGGTTCAGTATTCATGATAATCAGTAGGTGGCGTTTAAAGCTGCTATACCACATTTTCTTCAGTTGCATCTCATATGATTGTGTAACCCTTTCCCTCTTATAATCTGCCATTTATTTTGGCAAGAGGTTCTTAATGTGTGCAATACAAGACTTCAATTCCAACTATTATTTATATTCTGGTGGGGTTTGGTAATTTAGTGTTGACAAAAGCCATCAGGTGGCAGTACTGAGTGGAGAGGAGTCTAGAAGTTTCCATTACTCAACTCACAAACACAATCTACTAGTACGCCGTCGGGCTGTAATGGGCCTGGACAAATTTGTATCTAATAATTGTAACCTACTTAGAAAATGATCCAGGATCATTTCTTAATGAGATAGCTCAACCACTGATTGGTTAGCCATGGTCACATGACCATGAATGAGGTTGTGTTTGGCCTCATGGGTTTGAATCCCACCTTGGGAAAACATAGGTTCGTTTATTTTACATTATTTATTTGGCCTTTTTGAAGCATAAATACCCCAATGCTGGGATAGTAATAACACATATTACATATTTGGATAGGGAAAATAGTGTAATAGAGGGCCATTGTACAGATATCAAAATTACTACCCATTGTGCCAAGGTGGGACTTGAACCCATGATGTCCAGATTGATGATCTCCATTACAAACCAGTATATAAGCATTCTCCCAGACTGTATACCTACCGTCAGGGTCCGAGACTGCACACCTACCAGGAGGCAGAATTCAGTAGGCAATTTGCATATTGTTATTGTTATCCGGTTTACAGTTGGTTTACTTATTCTCATAGCAGGTATTCCACCTATTTTCATATGGAAAGAAGGACCTATTGTATTTACAAATTGACCTGTCCGCATATAAGTCTGTAATGATTGCTGACATGGTAAAATCTAAAATTCGCCCCTCTGAGCTAAAGCTGCTGCGTTTAACATGTAGTTTGGAGGCTGGGTTTAAACAGTCACATTTTATAACTGTTTCCCATCCCCTGATAATCAAAAACATCGATCCATGGCCTTCAGCAAAAACAACCAACAGTTTCTCATGAGAACTATTATCAGTAAGTCATGGCTCTAAGCTATTCTTGCTTTAATTGCCATGTTTCTCTTTTTTTTTATAAATATTACTTAATGAGCTATTATTGTGACATGAGCATTGAAACATTTAGGGTCGGGATGTAGCTGTGTGGCTAGGCTTCTATACCGGATGCCGAGGTTGAAAGCTCAATTAGGTTGGGATGGCGATCAGAAGGTCCCGTGTTTGAGCCCCAGAAAAACTATAGACTCGTCAGCCCTGGCACAGCATAGGCAAGTTGAAGACTTTGGGGGCTAGCACACAAGATTTGTCAGTTAGAAGACCCACCTGGCATATGACAGGCCTAAACATGTCCAACAGTGATTCATCATTCTGCCTGCAGGTGGCCATTATCTAACATAGATATGTGCCCTAGGGAATAAATTGATTAATTCCCATGTTGGTATAATGCTGAATATTGCAACATACTGTGAGCGTAGCCGTAGTTATATTCACGGGTATACTTTTGTGGCAAAAATAATAATTTCACTGATACTTCAATTCACTGACACCCAGGTAACATAAGTACATTGGGCCATCATTGGGCCAATATACCACTTAAAAATGGGCCAATATTGGCATTTTGATATTGGCCCACCGCTGGTTTGACCGCTGGCCCAGTAATGGCCCATGCTCGGAAAAAGGGATATTGATTTCATGTTGGCCCAATGGTGGGCCAACATTAAAATGTTTTTACATTATTCCAAGGTTACAAATTAAACATCGGGGCAACCTTGAAATACATATGTGGCTCCAACATATAATTCTCAATATAGGACAACTGCAACAATCACTTATATTGAACAATACTATTTTTATGTGTATAATTGAATGTACAAACACATTTAAGACATGACTGTCAAGTATCATCAGTTTAGGAAAAGCCATTTCTGTCTTTTCAATCCATCTTGATCTCTATCCCAAATTGGTTAGACACCATACAAACTGTATTACTATGATTTAGGACTTATCTAACTCCATTAGCCACACATGAGGTGTCTTCAAGTTCCTTTTGACAGATTCCCACTGATGTCATGCAGTAAATTGCACTTTTAGATATCAAATTTCATCCATGAACTTCCTCTGACCTTTAAACATGTAGAGCACACTGGGGATCACATTTATAACCCAATATGATGGCAAAGTTGGAGCCATCCTGTAAGATATTCTTCAGCCAACATTGAATCCCCCTGGTGTAGATCACAGCCAATATTGGACAAGTGTAGTTAGAATTGATGTTGGTCCAACATCAGAAATAATATGATGGCCCTGAAATGTTCCAACACTGGGCCAACACTGGGTCAATATCAGCAATATCAAGCATGGGCCAGCGGTCAACCCAGCAATGGCCCATTATAGGAATTGCCAAGGGTGGGCCATCATTGTAATTTGTATGTTGAACCAATGTATGCATTACCTACAATGGGCCAAGGTTGGTATAACGATTGCGATGGAGTCGATCATTGTCGACATTGGCCCAATATACCCTTGCTACCTGGGCAGTCAGATCAGACAAGCTGTTGGCTTGTTTATAAGACAGTATTTTCGGTATTATGAATTCGCTGCTCTTTCATTTCCGTGAATATAGCGAAAATATATACACAGTGAAATAAGTTACAACCACAGTATATCTGTTAATATGGAGAACTATGTGAAGTATTGAGGGAAAAAGTAAAATAATGTACAAAATGCATACTTGATATAGAGGCAAACCATGTTCGAAATAGGTCAGGGGATCCGCCTCTATTACAAAGAGGAGTCCTCTGACCATGTTTCCTCCATATTTTATGCATTTCTAAGTATCAGAATGATTTAAAAAGCTTTGAAAAAGTTAGGCATGGCCGCAAACAATTCTAACAATTATTTTATTAACTATTTTGTCCGGTATTATATATATTATAAATTATCATAGGGCCTCATCAATAATGGATGTCTGATAATGAAGGTATGTGTCTGAGCTATGTAGATCTGCCACCAGACTCTTGACATTTGTTTGATATCAGGGTTTGGCGCTGATTCTGATAGTGACTTTTATCTTGTGTTGACAACTCTAACAACAAACCAAGTACCTCGTGATTAGAGCCCCTCTCCATCTGTACCCACAGGAATTCTGCAGGTGGGTTCTGCCACATTTTGATGTGACTCCCAGATAAAACCAGGTGAACAGTGGTGAACGGCAAAATGTGTTGGTTGGTATGCTGTCAATTGTCCGGTCAAAAGGTTGCAACAGGGGGAGGGGGGAGGGAATTTTGCCCCCCCCCCCCCAAACGTAAAGGTGTCTTTCCCCACCCGTGATTCTTACCCCCTCAAATTAACTTAAATTATTTGTCGGCTACAATATGTCGTAATTCAAATGGGAATGCACTTTTTTGATTGAGAATCCCAGTGCAGTTCACACTGCTGTCTACACTGTCCACGCAGCCCACCAGCAGCCCAACCATCAGTCCCATGCCCAGCCATATCCAATCCAAAGCCCATATTAAACCTACCACCACCTCGCCCGACAAACCCAACACATGCCCAACCCACCCTAGCTCACACATACTGCCATACTCCCCATCGTATCTGCATGAGTGGATAGATTTACAGCACCCATTTTCAAAATACACTTTTGGCATTTCATTTGCCATCTTTTTTTCTTCAAATATTTAAAGGAAAAAAATATTCTGGTCCTCTTGGGCCATTGCAGTTTCCCATTGATTGGTTTCCCAGTACCTAAGTACACACCACTTGTAGCAGGCATGGACTCTGTCGTTATGAACACATTAACACGCGGCAAACCTAACACTTCAACATGAGAGACTATGAATTAGTATATACATTAAGTATTAAAGTACATGATCTGTTTGCGTTACAAAGGCTGGATAGGAGTGTTCCTGGAACTAAATCCATTTCACTTCCTTGATTCCTTTTTACCAAGTCGTTAGTCTCAATTTTAATATAGAAGGTCTGAGACCAGGAGCGATTTTTGCCACACTGAGCAAATAGCTACCCTTCATCAAAGAGTTGGTTCAGATATATATGTAGGCTTGTGATTAAATACCTGTCATATACACTGTAAAAAGTCGGTTGTCATTTTTGTAGATGTACAGAAGATTCTACTGTAGGTTTACAGTGTATTGTAGGTAGACAGTAGAATCTACTGTAAATCTACAGTATGTTCTACTGTAAATCCATTCTACAGTGGATTCTACTGTAGATATACAGTATGTACCTACACTAACTACTAGTATTCACAGTGTATGCTCGTAGCGCAATATTACTCCTAAATCAATGGAGGTAATTTATAGAGTTTCTATTTCTTTGGCATTTCCATAATATATTTAATTTGGCTGTAGATGCGATTCTAATTTCTTTTTAGTAAGTGGTCATTATCCAAAGTTGTAGGATTCATGATATGGCATACAGTATGGAGGGGGGGGGTATGACATAATTAATTGTTGTACATTTTCAACATCTAGAGAACAGATACTTGTAATAGTATTGTATTCCTACATCAACCCTTTAAGTTTCACCATTTTATTGGAACAGAATCCTCTACATGTAGAGCCATTTGATTCGAGCCAGAGTGATAATACATTAGTACAGATATTTGGTATTGAAGATGTCACTATCATAACACATTTACAAGCAGGTTTCGTAAAGGACCAATTTCACGACCAGCAGGATCCATATATTTACGGTTTGACAATCAGGTGTGACTGTGCTCAGCATAGCACCGGGTTCAGACACTGAATACATACAAGTCTACATCTCAGATGTTACATCCAATAGTTTTATCCTCTCATAGAATTATCATTATATCATCAGCATAACTCCAAAAGAATAGTATATCACAGTTGCAATATAATATCGTACATCACATAAAGAGCTGAGATAAACTCCCTTGTTCATAAGAATACTTATCCAGTCTTTGCGAAAACATGCAGGACAGTGGCAATGTCCTCCTAAAATACCACCGGTCCACCAGATTTACAAGTGTAGCAGGACCGAATGTCCAGTTACATGTTGTGCGTTTCTGAACTAAAATAATTTATTTGGTTTCTAGACCTGAAATATGATTGTCAATATACTGTGTAAATCTATGTATCCATCCTGATTTAGCCATAGATGATTACAAATAAAATGTATTTTCAATGGACAAGTATATTTTATTCTTAAACATAAATTGTCAGTTATGTGGCTATCCGGTCCTTCAAAAATGTAGCCGGTCCTGCAACATTGAACATTTGCAGGACCGAATGTCCTGTGGGATGAAAAGGTTTTCGCAAAGACTGCTTATCACAAACCTCAACAATTCCTATAAACTTCACAATAGACCTCGTACACAGAGACATTGGTCAAGGACTATAAACTTCTATAAACATACACTTCATAGCAACATACTACATCAGCAAGTGGTTATCCTTACAATCAGTTTCAAATTTTGTTTACAAACATCCCATATGGTTCCAATTTTGGGAGGTTTGCATCCAACTCATTCCATCCGCTCACGCCCCTGTATACTCTTATACGAGGCACCCTTCCCAGTGGGCACAAAACCTTGATTCAACGTTGACAACTGGTTGATATAGGGTCACAGGGTAGATCGACATGTTTTCAACATTGATACAATGTTACTATTTCAACGTTGTCAACCAACACCTGTTTCAACATTGATGCAATGTTTGGGTATCAACCTTGAATCAACCATGTGTTTCCCACCTTTCCCACTAGGTGCCTCCACAACCTACTCCTTACCAAATCTATGTACACTCTACATCTATTTTCCCTAATTGTAAGCTCTTATTTTCTCATCAATGTATACAATTGATCAAAATCTCATTCTATTTCATTGACAACTATGGTGTGTGCATTTGGTTGATATTTGTAATTAAATGACAAGAATAAATGTGTGGTTTCAGTAAGACACCCTTTATGTTGCTAAGAATAATATATAAAGCCTCAGTTCTGACCAGGTTAGTTTGAAATCGATATGAATGCCTCTTAGTGTGATCACCAGAGGTCATTGATGTACCCATACCCTGGGTGGTGCTAGAATTAGCATCATTTAATCTTGGAGAAATGGGGGGATGTTGTAATGAAAATAAATTAATTGCAAGGAATGCGTCTACATAAGAATACTATATTTAGGTTGAAAACATGACTATATTCTGAATCTCAAATTATCCATCAGCAGTCAATATTAAATTGATGTACATCATTTATTATGTTAATTCGTTGTTGATTCACAATGGCCTTATCAATGTTGAATCACTGATGAATGATTAACATTGATGACCTCATCAATATCAACCAAATGACAACCCTGTATCAACTGTTGATATCATGTCGCTACACACGTTGAATCAACATTGAATCAACTAAAGTTTGCCCACTGGGTTAGGCCTCTGAGTTTTAATCTTAATCTTAGAGTTGCTCTGTAAGTTTCTAACCGGGACAACTACATTATCTTGGTTGTTTATACATCAAACAGAGCAGATTCGTCTACGAGCCTTCAGCATTTGGCATGTACATCTGGTATGGCCAAGAAAAAGAGGTTTGTTTCAGGTCACCCGACCGACCCTATCTAAACAGGGCGACCCTACGTTTCTTTATGCAATTTTGAAGAAATGTTTATATTTTTATACTTTATTGGGGTAAATTTTAGGTATACAAAATTTCGGGAAAAAATCTCCCCATTTTTACACTTTTTTGGGGTCAATTTTAGAGGGGAAGTAAAAAAAAAAGAGTAAAAAAAAAAAAAAAAATCCGACCTACCGACCCTAGAGTTTCCTCCCATGTAACCTGAAACAAAACTTTTGTTTAATTTGGCCTATGAAGTCAATACATGTTATTGTACGAGGATCATGAATGTGCAGGCATGCCCTTAGACAATAACTCTGAATAGTCTGTATTTCATCAAACTAGTCTTCACCACAGCTATCAATAACGAAATCACCATAGTCAAATGACCCTAGAATCATTTGTTTATACAGTAATACCGCCAGACCATCATCCATTTATTTACATAGTCTTCTCAGGTTATATAATTTCACATTGCTAGCGTTTATTAGCCTATTACAATGATCCTTCATACTCAATGTAGAGTCTATCAACACTCCCAGATAATTGAAAGATTTCACAACCTTCAGGGGAATTCACCTTTTTCACCTGCGCTACTATGCTTTAAAGGACTCATACACGCGCCGATTTCCGAGCCAGGGGGTTGTAAAAGGATTTAGACCCCTTGACCGGGGGTCATAAAAAATGTTGCATGCTAGGCCTGAAAACCACCCATTCTCCACTGTTACTAAAAGAACGAGAACTCCCTTAAAGGGTTAAGGACAGAGGTCGCTAAAAGATGACATTTGTCATCATGATGCACGAATGCAGCCCCGGCGAGTAACTCACCAATCCGGCATTGGTGCATCATGACAACCCTTCGGGAGTGTCTCAACCCTGTAGGGTTGCTATGATGCTTGAATGCAGCACTGGCGATTTACTCACCAGTGCTGCATTCATGCATCATGACCATCATGACTTAATGCACCAAGGCATGATGCATTAAGGTATGATGCGGCCCTTACAGGGTTCAGGGGTCACACTAACTGGTGTGCTGTAAAGCTGACTTGCATCAGGCGGGTGTTCCCCCTCAGGATCAGACCACCATCACCTGACCAGTGGGGGGCTTTCCCGGGGCTTTTCTACTGATAGCTCTTCTTTAAGGCCAGACCAAAAAAAAAGTTGGTCAATGGATTTCGCGCACCTTATTTTCGGAAATGGATATTTTTTTTTTTTTTTTTTTTAATTGTCAATGGATTTCGCTCGCCTCATTTTTTTTTCAAAATTGAGAATCTTTTTTTTTCTTCTAAATTTTCTTCCAGTTATTCCCCCAGATAAACCAATAAATTATTATGTTAGGGGACCTTTGTCAGAGGCTATGTAAAAAAAAAATTGTCGCTCGCTCCACTTTTCGACCAACAAAATCCATTGACAAAAAATAATTCTTTAAAAAAAAGAAATTCCCAGCTAACAAAACGTTACTTTACGTCAAAATAACGTTTTAAATATTATATAACGTTTTGCCATAGTAAGGAGCATTAGAGAGACGTTATATAACTTTATAAAATGTTGTATAACGTTTTTTTAAATTTATTTGGTTACATGATCTTAAAATCTGGGGTATGTAGGTGGGATTTCCTTTTTATTATATTCCTCAGAATTACCCAGAATGACTTGCGAACTGCAGGCTTGACTTGTGGACCATCAAGTTAACTCTAAAATAACCCCAAAATACTTTTAAGAGAAAAAATTATTAAAGTAGTTAAGATAAAAAGATAGATAAAGAAGGATAAGGTCAACCATGTTTTGCTTATAAAGGACCAGTTACACGAGGCAACTAGTTGCTAGCAACTAATTGCATGCAACTAGTTGCCCCGTATTTATATGCAAAAGTTACAGGCAATAGTTTATGGCAACTAGTTGCCTGGGATCCATATTTATGAATTTGGGAGAAACTAGTTGCCTCCTATCTTTTGCAGGCTAGCAACTAGCAATAAGTTGCCTCATGTAATTCGAACTTTAGGGTCAGGAAACATGAAACACACTTTAATATTTATTTTATGGCCTACGAGTTATCATGTAGGTCTAACAAACTCCCATTGCTGTATAAAAAGTCCTATATACAGTGAACCCAGACTTCACAATAAAAGAAAAGCCAAGAACAAGTTAATCTTTCAGCAATTGGTGAGATGATAACGGTCCGTGTTGGCCAGCGTGTTTTGATTGTTATCTTAAACGGATTTCCTAAAACAATAAATTCATCAATACTTGAGTGTAAGACATCGATAGAAGTGTTTGCACATGGCTAAATCTTTTTTTGTTAAAGATAAAATACAACATTGATTTGTTTACTTTGTATGAATCATTTTCCACAAATATAAACATGGCTATGTTTTATGATCCCCGACATGGAATAAATCTTTTTTTTTAATTCCTTTTTTCATGCGTTAACTAAGGTGTTCACGTGTTAGATAGCCTACACCTGGACACGGTTCTTCCATATACCCACTGTCCCACAAGGTCTAGACAAGGTGTTATACACCGAGTCGCTGACCAGTGGGCAGTGGGTATGTGGGAGAAGCCTGGCCAGGTGTAGTCTATCTGATTTAATCCTCGGTTATGTTAGGGTATACAATATACCCAACGTGTGAAGCCTTTGTCTCAGCCGTCCACCGTGGGTTAAAGCTGTGATACACTTCTGAAGGGGCAGCATGATGCACCAATGCAGGGCTGGCCAGTTTCAATGTGATCAATCGATTGAGCATGTGACTTCAACTAGAAGGGGTAGGCCGCAATACATTTTAACCTTGCTGAGGGGTTGGGGCAGAAAAGGTTTGACCCCTGCTGCAGGCACCAAAAATATTTCGACATGCTTGTGCAGAAATCTACTGACACCCTCCCCCTTTGACCACTCCCCAACGGTAAAGGGGGAATTATAGCAAGCCGGGGAAATGGTCATTTGTGAAGGATGTGGGATTGACCCCCGATTGACCCCCGCAGAGACCGGAAGCAGGTACATTGTATAACTAGATAGTGCAGTCCTTGGGAGACCACAATAATTAAAGTGACATGGTCCGATTTTTTTCATATTCTAAATCCCACTTAGATGTTTTCCAAATGTTAGTATGATAGCATATTTGGAGGATAGGGAACAATACAATGCTATCTATGGCCAGTAAGAGTCCATTTAGAGTGTCCAATATGGCCCAGGTCAGTATTTTACAGTGTATTTTCAATGGGGGTGAATTCAAAAAAGTCTTAAATTGAGCACGAAACTAACAATTGACTGAATTCTAAGCTGAATTATGGGTTATAATGTTAAATAAAATGGCTAGGACATGTAGAATGGCCATATTGAACATTTTTGTTCATCTTCAACAAAATTGATTTTTGAGCCCTAATCATCGGACCATGTCACTTTAACATCAAAGTCTAAAGGGTGGCCCGCCTACAAAATTACTCGCCAGGCCAGCATTCATGCATCATGCTGACAATGGACACTTAAAAGATTAACCCTTTAAGGACAGCATAATGCCTTAATGCAACATGCCCTAGGTTGGCATGTTGCATGAAAGCAGCCCTGATGAGTAACTCTCCAGTGCTGCATTCAAGCATCCTGTAGGGGCAGCATGATGCACCAATGCAGCACCAGCGAGGCATTGGTGCATCATGACGACAAATGCCATCTTTTAGTGACATCCGTCCTTAAAGGGTTTATCACCAACCCATCACACTATTATTGATTATAGATCTGACCCAGAAGCTCCTGTCACGAGCGTCACCAGGCACTACTTTGATAGATTTATTGATCACATAATCTTATCTTGCCAGTGGTGATGGTACTTGAAGACAGTGTATGTATACTTACACTTAGGTCCCACTAATTAATGTGCAGCGTGTTTCAGCTCACAACCCAAAATCCCGTGGTGATGACACTTACACTTAAGGCCCGCCCCCACACCACCCCACCCACACCACCCCACCCCCACCACCCCACCTGTAATTGATAAATGAACACTTCCTGTAGGCCGTTCAGAGTGGCCTGCCACAGCACGGACAACTAGCCCTTTCCCCTCACTTCCCCTCTCCTTCCACTCCTGTCCTATTCATGGTTAATTGGCTCCAATAACCATAGATATCTTTATACCATTGGAAGGCTATGGTTTCGGTCTACAATATATAAAGTTTCTGCAATTATTTGAACAGGTTGAGTAGAGGTTATATTAGAATGAGTAAGTGGGAACTTGGAAGTGTGTGCTGCCTGTAGAGCACCCACTTTTGGCACTGCAAATTGAGAGCTCTGCACAGACACTCTGTGGGAGAATGACTATTATGCTGGGGTTATCTTATTTGATTAATTTGGAAATGACTGCATTGGAAAGCCATGATATAGACCTACATTTAATGTCACACCCTTTCTCAGATTTCAAGAATCAGAGCTACAGTAAAATCATTTCTAAAGTATATCAAATCACCTTTAAATTTTAAGAGGCTAAAAGTGTGTGACCACACATTTAAATTCCATATATCGTAAAACCTCGCGTATAAGCCGCAGCTTGTACGCGAATCAGACTCAGCTTTCTTTTGATACCAAACATGCCTACATAGGGTGCGGCTTATACGAGAGTTTTTATAAGTATACTACAGTACCAAATTAACAATTCTCAGATGGCCTCTGCGGCTTATAGGGTCGCACCAAACTCGGGGTGCAGCTTATACGCGAGTTAGGCTTATACGCGAGGTTTTACGGTATGTCTAGTATATACTGTCCAAAAATCAAAATGAATCGATGAATTTAAGTCAGCATAATACACAGATATGTGGTGCAATCCTTTCTGAGAAGCAGTACATTCCCTATGTACGTCACCCTCCACTGCACCTGGATCACCACCACCTATACTCTGACAGGGGAGGGCTATTTCTGACGCAGTCCACTGCATGGTAAGATAGGGTCCTCCTGTCCTGTCAAAACCCCTTACTTTCTGCAATGGAAAATTGATTTTAAATGGTTCTAGTTATGCTAGAGCTACAATTCTACCAGCATTCTTTTAGTTAAGATTCCGCCTATCTATCCTGTATGACAAATCCACCTTTTCTGCAGTCGATAGAAATTGTCTGAACACCCTATCCCTAGTACAAAACACTTGTTGTAAGTCGCTAATCATGTGTACATATGCACACCCACGTATGTGGGGCAAACACTTCAAGATAAAAGGCCATAAACTAATAGGTACTTCAAGTATTGAAGTACATGATTAGTTTAGATATACATGTAGTAGAACTCCTGGAACCAAATCCCTTTTGACTTCCTGAACTCTGTTTTATCTGGTACCAATGGGCGTTGGCATTTGTCTATTTAGTTAACGTCATAAACATTTCAATTTATCATTGTAATGTAATAAAGCTAAGGGGCTAAGGGTATCGACATCATAATTCGTTCTTAAGATCGATCTGTCAAGGACCCACTTAACACTGTCTCTATCATACTCGGGTTATAGTTCATATACTGGGTTTATAGTTCATATACGTCAATATTGGCCGTTTCACCAGACTCAAAAACCAACCCTTTAATGACAGCATATAGTGCTTTAAGGTACTATATCATAAAACCTCCTGATAAGCCGAAGGCGCGTATAAGCTACACCTAGAGTTTGGGCTGATCCTATAAGCTGCACTGGCGTTTCTGATTATGATGAATTTACTGCTGTAACATGGTAGCAAAAACTCGCGTATAAGCCGCACCCAGACCATGGGCCATTTGTCATCATGATGCACCAATGTAGTTCCAGCGAGTAACTCACAGGTGCTACATTGGTGCACCATGCCGACCTTTTGGGAGTGTCTCAACCCCATAGGGTGGGCATTATGCTTGAATGCAGCACTGGCGAGTTACTCGCCAGGGATGCATTCATGCATGATGACGACCAAGGCATGATGCATTAATGTCTTCATTGTGAGCACCCTGAAGGGTTAAAATCAGGAGGTTTCCGCCAATCTAGAAGTCAAATATACATCACAGAAGCAAAGGGATGAGAAGAGTTGCTCCACCTCCCCCTCAAAAAAAGCCCACAAAAAAAAACACACAAAAACTGCTACCATAAAACCTCCCGTAGAAGCCGCGGCTATTACGCGAGTCAGATCGGCGGTGAGGCTTATAGGATTGGCCCAGAGTCAGGGTGCGGCTTACACAAGAGTTTTTGCCACTATAGTACAGTATGAAGGTCACCATAACCAAATCACCAGTCCGGCTTATATGATCGGCCCAAAGTCGAGGTGCGGCTTATACGCGAGTTTGGCTTGTACATGAGGTTTTACAGTGGCAAACCCCATCATCCCTGCTACACTTTAAACTATTGCAACAGACAGCTACAAAACTAGGAACATCTTATAGCTGGGGTTAAGTGGGCTGAGAATTATCTATCCTTGATATGGGAACATGAAGACGAGGACATGTTAATCTTTCAGTGATCGGCCGATCATGTGATAACAGTTGGGTGGGTCAGTGTGTTCTGATTATTATCTGAAAAGGATTTCCTGAATCAATTTATCAACACTTGAGTAAATGTATAAGACAGTGATATAAGTGTTTGCACATGGCTAAATGCTCTTTCTACATTGATTTGTTTATTTTGTCTGAATCATCTCCCAAATAATAAGCAGTTGTCTTTTTTCTCATTCTCGGCCCCAATTTAGGCTTAAAGGTACTCAACACAATCTATGCATACGGCACCTGGTGGCAGAAACTGGAACTACCTAAAACCATGATATTTGCAGATTTATCCAACTTATATGTCATGATCTTCCTTTATCTGCCATCCAAGTGTCACACTTTCATATTCTATGCATCCTGATCACTATATTTCCTATCTGCCATGCCCATAGGCATATACAGTGAATAGATAAGAAATTATTTTGAATAATTCAGCATACTTTGATTTTGCCTGTGACCCCCTATTTTATTCTTTTCAACATGTTCCTTATCATCATCTCAATGCATTCCTGCATTTTTATTGAGATATTGTTGGGAGATTTTTTTCTGTGTCAAATAATGTAGAAAAATATGATTTTCTCATGAGGGCCTATACGATTCACCCAAATTAGTTTACCCTCCAAAGGGCAAAGAAATCCCGTGGCATAGCATTTTTTTCTTTTCTATGTTTTCCATATGCATCAGGCTAATATCCCTAAGAGTCATTAAGAAATATTATTGGTCGATCTTTAATCAGTTAGATTGTGTTGAATACCTTTAATGCAGTCTGACGAAGAAAAGTGCATTAAAGCACTGTGCTGTCCATAAAGGGTAAAAGGGTTAAAAGTAAGGTAAAGTGTCAATACTTTTAGCGGTGTATAATTGCATATTGTGTATATTTACTTCGTGGAAAAACTTATATCAGTTTCTACTTTGGTAATAATAAAATGATATCTTTTGAAGAAACTGACCGCTACAGCCATAACATAGTCGACATTTCCCAATAACTACTGTCAAAATACATTTTAGAACACAAGATGACAGAAGTAATGGGTGGGTGGCCACGTAGTGAACCTGAGGCGGTGGTTATACAAGCCAGCCTCGGTCACTCCAGACCCATTACTGGGCCTGGACGAATTTATATCTAGAAAAATTATCCAGAATCCTGGATCATTTTTTAATGAGGTGTGTGGGTTCGAACACCACCATGGCACACTTGGTAGCATTTTCTTTCAAATTATCTACTAGTATTCAAACCATTTGAAGCATACACCTGTATTGACATGTAGTTATATCATCTTTTTAATGTGTTAATAGATACATTATTTCAGTTTAGATGTATTATGCAGATATCAACATTACTACTAATAGAGCACGAGTGGGGTTCGAAACCCTGAGTGCTGATACAGGAGGCCTATACAGTAGGCCTATACTGTAGGCCTATACAGTGGCAAGGTATGTGGCCCAGTGTAGGTACATAGGCCTAAGAACTCTCCCAGACTGTAAACGTACAGTCGGGGCCCGAGACTGTATACAAGCAGGACCAGCCCGGGGCATTGTTGAGGTCCCAGAGGCACCTGGGGACGAACCTGCCAAGTGACTAGACACAGATTCTACCTGTAATCTTAAAAAGCCCAATTTCCCAGTAATCTTAATCATATTCCAGGCCTATCCTCCAGGCCTATCCTCCATGGCACCACTGGGAATTGGCAATATATCGGGGGGCTCTGCCCCCATACCCCCCTTTTCTTTCTCCCTTTTCTTTTTTGAAACTGTAGCAATATCAAGCATGGACCAGCTCTGGGCCAGCGGTCCACCCAGCGATTGCCCATTATCAGAATTGCCAAGGGTGGGCCATCATTGTAATTTGTATGTTGAACCAATGTATGCATTACCTACAATGGGCCATGGTTGGTATAAAGATGGAGTCGATCATTGCCGACATTGGCCCAATATACCCTTGTTACCTGGGGAGCTGGCCCCCTCACCCTGAGTTGCTCCCATCACCATGAGCTGCTCCCATTTTTTTTTGAAACATTTATCTTTATTCCTGAGTTTATGTACGGTTACATCTAGATATTAATCGCAATTGTGCTGTAGGGTGCACTCCCATATATGTAAAAATAGATCCCTTTTCTTGCAGAACCAAAAGGATATGGTAACAGGTTAACTCAGGCCAGAAAGGTCTCCCTCCTCCCACTTATTATAAGCGCTTGGAGGATCTTCTCAAGAAGGCAGTAGATTCATATTATAAGTGTCAGGTCCTGTTTAGACCTAGACCCCTTCAGTGTAAATCCATACCAAACAAGATAATAAAGTTACAATTACTAGAAGAATTAGTGTCACATTTGACATACTGTTAACAATATCACCTTAGCAAGATCGGTACCCATCACCCTGAGCTGCTCCCCTCACCCTGAGCTGCTCCCCTCACGCTCAGCTGCTCCCCTCACCCTCAGCTGCTCCCCTCACCCTCAGCTGCTCTCCTCACCCTCAGCTGTTCCCCTCACCCTGAGCTGCTCCCCTCACCCTCAGCTGCTCCCCTCACCCTGAGCTGCTCCCCTCACCCTGAGCTGCTCCCCACACCATGAGCTGCTCCCCTCACCCTCAGCTGCTCCCCTTACCCTGAGCTGCTCCCCTCACCCTGAGCTGCTCCCCTCACCCTGAGCTGCTCCCCTCACCCTGAGCTGCTCCTCTCACCATGAGCTGCTCCCCTCACCCTGAGCTGCTCCCCTCACCCTGAGCTGCTCCTCTCACCTTGAGCTGCTCCCCTCACACTGAGCTGCTCCCCTCACCCTGAGCTGCTCCCCTCACCCTGAGCTGCTCCCCTCACCCTGAGCTGCTCCTCTCACCATGACCTGCTCCCCTAACCCTGAGCTGCTCCCCACACCCTGAGCTGCTCCCCTCCCCCTGAGCTGCTCCCCTCACACTGAGCTGCTCCCCTCACCCTGAGCTGTTCCCCTCACCCTGAGCTGCTCCCCTCACCCTGAGCTGCTCCTTCACACTGAGCTGCTCCCCTCACCTTGAGCTGCTCCCCTCACCCTGAGCTGCTCCCCTCACCATGAGCTGCTCCCCTCACCTTGAGCTGCTCCCAACACCCTGAGCTGCTCCCCTCACCCTGAGCTGCTCCCCTCACGCTCAGCTGCTCCCCTCACCCTCAGCTGCTCCCCTCACCCTGAGCTGCTCCCCTCACCCTGAGCTGCTCCCCACACCATGAGCTGCTCCCCTCACCCTGAGCTGCTCCCCTCACCCTGAGCTGCTCCCCTCACCCTGAGCTGGTCCCCTCACCCTGAGCTGCTCCCCTCACCCTGAGCTGCTCCCCTCACCCTGAGCTGCTCCCCTCACCCTGAGCTGCTCCCCTCACCCTGAGCTGCTCCTTCACACTGAGCTGCTCCCCTCACCCTGAGCTGCTCCCCTCACCCTGAGCTGCTCCTCTCACCATGAGCTGCTCCCCTCACCCTGAGCTGCTCCCCTCACCCTGAGCTGCTCCTCTCACCTTGAGCTGCTCCCCTCACACTGAGCTGCTCCCCTCACCCTGAGCTGCTCCCCTCACCCTGAGCTGCTCCCCTCACCCTGAGCTGCTCCTCTCACCATGAGCTGCTCCCCTCACCCTGAGCTGCTCCCCACACCCTGAGCTGCTCCCCTCCCCCTGAGCTGCTCCCCTCACACTGAGCTGCTCCCCTCACCCTGAGCTGCTCCTCTCACCATGAGCTGCTCCCCTCACCCTGAGCTGCTCCTCTCACCATGAGCTGCTCCCCTCCCCCTGAGCTGTTCCCCTCACCCTGAGCTGCTCCCCTCACCCTGAGCTGCTCCTTCACACTGAGCTGCTCCCCTCACCTTGAGCTGCTCCTCTCACCATGAGCTGCTCCCCTCACCCTGAGCTGCTCCCCTCACCCTGAGCTGCTCCTCTCACCTTGAGCTGCTCCCCTCACACTGAGCTGCTCCCCTCACCCTGAGCTGCTCCCCTCACCCTGAGCTGCTCCCCTCACCCTGAGCTGCTCCTCTCACCATGAGCTGCTCCCCTCACCCTGAGCTGCTCCCCACACCCTGAGCTGCTCCCCTCCCCCTGAGCTGCTCCCCTCACACTGAGCTGCTCCCCTCACCCTGAGCTGCTCCTCTCACCATGAGCTGCTCCCCTCACCCTGAGCTGCTCCTCTCACCATGAGCTGCTCCCCTCCCCCTGAGCTGTTCCCCTCACCCTGAGCTGCTCCCCTCACACTGAGCTGCTCCCCTCACCCTGAGCTGCTCCCCTCACCATGAGCTGCTCCCCTCACCCTCAGCTGCTCCTCTCACCATGAGCTGCTCCCCTTCCCCTGAGCTGTTCCCCTCACCCTGAGCTGTTCCCCTCACCCTGAGCTGCTCCCCTCACCCTGAGCTGCTCCTTCACACTGAGCTGCTCCCCTCACCTTGAGCTGCTCCCCTCACCCTGAGCTGCTCCCCTCACCATGAGCTGCTCCCCTCACCTTGAGCTGCTCCCCACACCCTGAGCTGCTCCCCTCCCCCTGAGCTGCTCCCCTCACACTGAGCTGCTCCCCTCACCCTGAGCTGCTCCTCTCACCATGAGCTGCTCCCCTCACCCTGAGCTGCTCCTCTCACCATGAGCTGCTCCCCTCCCCCTGAGCTGTTCCCCTCACCCTGAGCTGCTCCCCTCACACTGAGCTGCTCCCCTCACCCTGAGCTGCTCCCCTCACCATGAGCTGCTCCCCTCACCCTCAGCTGCTCCTCTCACCATGAGCTGCTCCCCTTCCCCTGAGCTGTTCCCCTCACCCTGAGCTGTTCCCCTCACCCTGAGCTGCTCCCCTCACCCTGAGCTGCTCCTTCACACTGAGCTGCTCCCCTCACCTTGAGCTGCTCCCCTCACCCTGAGCTGCTCCCCTCACCATGAGCTGCTCCCCTCACCTTGAGCTGCTCCCCACACCCTGAGCTGCTCCCCTCACCCTGAGCTGCTCCCCTCACCTTGAGCTGCTCCCCACACCCTGAGCTGCTCCCCTCACCCTGAACTGCTCCCCTCACCCTGAGCTGCTCCTTCACCCTGAGCTGCTCCCCTCACCCTGAGCTGTTCCCCTCACCCTGAGCTGCTCCCCTCACCCTGAGCTGCTCCTTCACCCTGAGCTGCTCCCCTCACCTTGAGCTGCTCCCCTCACCTTGAGCTGCTCCCCTCACCATAAGCTGCTCCCCTCACCTTGAGCTGCTCCCCACACCCTGAGCTGCTCTCCTCACCCTGAGCTGCTCTCCTCACCCTGAGCTGCTTCCCACACACTGAGCTGCTCTCCTCACCCTGAGCTGCTTCCCACACCCTGAGCTGCTCTCCTCACCCTGAGCTGCTCGCCACACCCTGAGCTGCTCCCCTCACTCCCCTCACACTGAACTGCTCCCCTCACCCTGAGCTGCTCCCCTCACCCTCACCCTGAGCTGCTCCCCTCGCCCTGAGCTGCTCCCCTCACTCCCCTCACACTGAACTGCTCCCCTCACCCTGAGCTGCTCCCCTCACCCTCACCCTGAGCTGCTCCCCTCGCCCTGAGCTGCTCCCCTCGCCCTGAGCTGTTCCTCTCACCCTGAGCTGCCCCCTCACTCTGAGCTGCTCCCCTCACCCTGAGCTGCTCCCCTCACCCTGAGCTGTTCCTCTCACCCTCACCCTGAGCTGTTCCCCTCGCCCTGAGCTGTTCCCCTCACCCTGAGCTGCTCCCCTCACCCTGAGCTGTTCCTCTCACCCTGAGCTGTTCCTCTCACCCTGAGCTGCTCCTATCACCATGAGTTGCTCCCCTCGCATTGAACTGCTCCCTAAGATTTAAGGTTAATGGGAGGGTCATAATATTATCTGTGGATAATCACCCTTCCATGGTTTCTATTTCTCTTTCGTATTGAAAAATGTTTATATAACTTTAATCAGTATCATGGATCATTCTCTGTATTTCATACATTGTACCAACGCCAATGGATTCTGTGTGAGAAATAAAGAATCCAAATTTGTTTAAAAATAAGGGTGGGGGGGGGTCATTCTGCAGTTAAGCTGAACTCCCCGCGGATGCTGTTTCTTTTCTCTGTGTGGGAGATTAGTCGTGGATGGTCAGCGTGGGAGTGACTGTTATGGTGCTCCCCGGTAAACACTACCTGGTTCATACATCCTATCATACATACCCCCTGCAGACACCACAAGAAGGCAGACACTACTGCCGTCCATGGGAGACAGCACTGAAAAAGTAAACTTGTCTCCAGACTCGTCGAAATGATGAGTCAAAAGTTGTCTAACCTATCAGGTTACCATCCCAAGAATAGAATCTGGAGCTGGCAAATGTCGGGTTCTGGGCTGGCACATGCCAAGTGGGTCTTCTATCTCCAGCTAGAAGACCCACTTCCTTGTCACTTAGACAAGTTTTTGACTCATTTTGACTTATTTTATGACCGTCACTTGGAAGAGTCTGGAGCAAGTTTATTTTTTGAGTGAGAGCTTGTTTAACATCAAAGTCCAGGTAAGTGGCACTTTTCTTGATAAAGCACCCCTCTAGCTTTGCCCCCTAAATACTTACATAGTCCTGAGGGTGAGAGAGTCCTATATGCTATTTCCTCAGTCATCATGGTAAATGAATACTGCCCTTGCAATTCTACTCGCAATTCTACTCTCATTACAACACAGGATATGTTATATTGAAGCACTATGTGACCTTAAGCACCAACCCATCACACTATTATTGATTATAGATCTGACCCAGAAGCTCCTGTCACGAGCGTCACCAGATGTCTTGATAGATTGGAGTTATTGATCATGTAATCTAACCTCCCACATGGTGATGGTACTTCAAGACACTGTATGTATAAATGCACTTAGGGCCACACCAAAAAAAAGAGTTGGTCAATGGATTTCACTTTTCCAAAAATGGTGCGAGCAAGCGATTTAAAAAAAACAGAATTTAAAGAATTTCTTTTTTGTCAATGGATTTTGTAGGTGGAAAAGAGGAGCGAGCGACAATTCTTCTTTTTTTTTACTCAGCCGCCAACAAATGTTTTTAGTGGACTCCTAACAGAAAAAAACATTGTTTGATCTGGGCGAATTACTAGAACAAAGATTTTCAAAACAAAAGTTTAAAAAATCTTAATTTTGAAAAAAATGAGGCGAGCGAAATCCATTGACAATTTTTTTCCCCCCAAAAAGAAAATTCCATTTCCGAAAATAAGTTGCGCGAAATCCATTGACAAACTTTTTTTTTTTGGTCTGGCCTAGTCTAAGTCTAAATCTTTGGTCTCACCAATTAACAGTGCGTTTCAGGTAAAAAATTAATTAAATTAAAAAAATGTAGCCAAAAATTGATTCGCAAACTTTACTTCAAACATTAACTTTTTTTTTCTAAATTGGATAACATTTTCTTGAGTCGGACCTCTTTTCCTAGGAAGAGTAAAAATTCAGCGCCAACTCGCTGACAAGAGCGTCGACTTGCAGACTATCAAAACGACTCTGAAATATCCCAAATCTTTTTTTTTCAATATTGGATAAGAATTTCTAGGGTCGGCCCTGTTTTGCTAGGTAAGGTCGGGTTACCTGAAACACACCATTTTTTTGGCATTGCCAAAGACAGATTATGAAACAACATACCATGGTGAGTAACTCGCCAGGGTTTCCTTCAAAATAGGTTCAAATGTCCTGCCCCTTGTTGAGTAGATCAGCCCTGTAGCACCAGCATGTAACTCACCAGCGCTGCATTCATGCATGATGGTGACAAATGGTCATGGTGCGTTAAAGCATTATGTGGCCCTCAAAAGCTTGGTTATCAAATTTGTTAATAATTATGTTTCGCCTAGGGTGCTCAGGTGATTTTAGTATGGTATCCTTCTGCCCTTAAAAGGTTAATTGTCACCCTTGCATCTCTAAAGATTCTGAAAATCTAAAGGAAAAGAGGAATGGGATAATGAAAGCTGTCTCAATAGTTTACTGCATCATGTCCATAACTTCCTGATGCAAAGCACACCCTGCATCCATGATAGTTTGTATACAGTTGGATAAAGTATGAATAAACACAGGACTGCCATGTAGCCTACTTAATCATACATGTATTTTACACAAAGTCCCTCCACCCCCACAGAGTCTAGGTGCTAAGAGGAGTAACACAGCAGGGGGTATTGTCAACATTAATGGGGCATTATCATTACAGAAACCGGATATTAATTGATATGTTTTATCTCCGACGTCATTGTGTTTTGATTTATGATGAGTTCGATTCATAAATCGATCACAAATCGGAAAATTTCAGGGTTCAGAGTTTGATTCATGACAATGAGATATGGAGCCAGATATAAAAATATTTGAAAAAAAAAAATTGGATTTGGATGTAAATATAGCGGAGATGGGGGTGTCTATATAGACTATAGTTATGTGGCATAGTGCTCAGGTGGCAGAGACGATTACCAATGCCTCATTCAGCCGTCCAAGGCTGCATACTACTATGGATGACCGACCTAGCTCACGTGAGTGCACCGACAGAGGTTAACAGTGAGTCTTAACCCAGTCTTACAAATGTCTTATAACCTAATCTTATATATGCAGTCTTACTCTGGTTCCTTACTCATGGAGGGCTCTGCCCCCCTCCCCAACCCGCGTTTATCTTTTCTTTTTTCTTCTTCTTTAGTAGCAGTGGAACCTATTATTAAGAAAATCACTGAGGAGGGGGGGGGGGGCTGAATATGTTTGGGCCACCCCAAGAAGAAATAGTAAAATCCTGTATAATGATACAAGCAAATCTTCAACCAACCTTAAGAACCGACTTTTATGCATGATGTCTCATATACATACTTATATTGGATTCAGGGGCGGACCCAGGAATTTGAAAAGGGGGGGGTCCACCTAACACCAAAGTACCAAAAAGTGACGCGCCGCGACTCGTGGCGGATCAAATTATCATTAAATTTTTTTTTTAATTTTTCCAAAAGGGGGGGGGGGGGGTCCTGACCCCCAGAACCCCCCCTCTGGATCCGCCCCTGGGATTGTATAGAAAAGAGTCCAATTTACTTCTGGTTGGGGGGCCCCGGTCCCTCTTCCCCCACTTTTCCCTTTGCGGGAGAGGTAAGGATTGGAAATTGTGTGGATCATCTGTGATTGCAACCGTGCCGAGTAGACTTGTCAGGGCTGTATCATGCATCATCCCGACCTTATGGAGGTTGATACACTCCCGAAAGATCGTCATGATGCGTGAATGCAGCCCTGTTGGGTAGACTTACCAGGGCTGTATCAGTAATGCCGACCTTATGGAGTTTTGATACACTCCCAAAAGATCGTCACGATGCGTGAACGCAGCCCTGTCGCGTAGACTTGCCAGGCCTGCATCATGCATCATGCCGACCTTATGGGGGTCGATACACTCCCACAGGCTCGCCATGATGCGTGAATGCATCCCTGTTGGGTAGACTTGCCAGGGCTGTATTCAGGGTCAACAGCCATCTACACTATCTTACCATTCTGAGAAAACAAACCTGATGCGATCCCTGCACTCAAGTCACTGCTTTTTAAAATATATTACTTTTGGGTTATAGTGGAAAACCAAAGAAGAGCAGAAACGTTTGGAAGACATATTTATTGACTTATAAATAACGTATAATATAACATATGGGAATGGCAGCCATAGAGAGGTATCACGTATAGCTGTTCAGGGACAGAAAAGACATAAGAAGCTCCCAGGGTCGGATCAAGGCATGAGTTATCGTGGAAAAACAGTGCGGATCCTGTAGTCAGCAAAATAGTGCGCAAACAGATCAATGACATTCTCTCATCACCGCTCTCATTGGTGGATTGCAGAGACAGTGCGGATCCCAGAGTAAAACATATGACGCAGTGACATTCTCTCATCACTGCTCTCATTGGTAGAGAGTGCAGACACTGCGGATCCTGGGGTGAGGGCATGACGTAATGTAATTATGCAGGAAGGGGATGAGTCGTTGGCCGCTGGGATCTCCAGGCAGTTGGGGATTAGAAATCAGCCCGGGAGGTCTGCCGGGGCTGAGATGCTCAGCTCTATATGGGAGTACATTTGTGGAATTCATAGACAGTGACTCAATGTGGATTTAGATCTACATGGCTTCTACATGGTATTGGAGAGCTGAGGCTGTCGACCATGGCAGATACTGATGTCCCATGGAGGAGTAGCCGCAAACAGCACGAATGGTGGCAGGCAGGTGCGGGCGTGCACGCCGAACCAATGCACTCTCCAAACAGACATACACTTGTAGACTACAATAACAACATGCACACATTGCACACTGAGAAGCAAAGGACAGATATATGGTACACTGTAAGCCCAGGACATGTATAGGTTACTAAACATCAGTATCCTCCAATAAAGCTGGATCTCACACAAGCAGAGTTGTTTCTCCATGGGCAGGGAACGCCTCTACCATCTACTAGTTAACCCCATATAGTGACATAATATAAGGTGAGTTTGGAACCCTGAGTAAACACGGTAAAACACTATATATCAAGAGGACATCTACTATAGCCCACTTTGCACACGTTCACAATGTTTTGTGATGCAACGTCAATCCAATATTGCAAATATTTCACTCAAACCGTGCCTTAGGTTTAAACTCGGACACATATGGATATATTTGGGACACATTAGATCTAACTGTTTCAGTAATGCACTACTGAACTGAACAATAACGTGCATCTTAACAACAGTTGAAGATAATAGAATTACGAAAACGTGACTTTTATCCACGAAGAAACTATAAAGATATGGAAATTTTTCTCATCACATTTGTTATTGCCTGGTGTTTAGGATATTAATAGTATTGTTTACTGTTTGCTGTCTGTGGGTTAGAACAGGGCCATCTTCTATAGAAGGGAGTGGTCATTTGTTAACAACAGGGGAGGGGGGGTTAGTGAAAAAAAGATTTTTTTGGGGGGGGGGACCAAAAGAATTTGGACCCCTCTTGAGGGGGGGGACCAAATAAAATTCACCCCTTTGTAGCGAAAAAGCCAGCGCATTACTATACCTGAAAGGGGTCGGCCACGGTCAATTTACCTGTCTAAGAGGGGGGGGGGGGGACCAAAAAGAGTTCAACCCCTCGCAGGGGGGGGGCTAAATATATTTTACCCGCTCGCGTGAAAATCCACCCCCCCTACTGTTGTTAAAAAAATGACCACTCCCTAAGCTATACCAGCTAGGCCTATATGGGTGCGGGGGTCAGGGTCTACAGAGTGTATGGCTGTACCATCCCTTTAAGGGCCGCACTGGTATTTTACTGCACCAGACTCCCTGTGGTTGATGTAGTTATGAAGGCTCCACATTATCCACCAATGGTAGTCGGGCGAGGGACAGATAGATATAGTTTCAAAACCGACACAGCTGAAGGCTGGTCAGCATGTGCATAGGGATGACCAGCCTTCGTCTGCATCGGTTTTAAAACTATATCTGGTGGCGGGCTATTGTTTAATAATCGCCAAAAGATATCGGTCCAAAAAAAAGAAATGGGGGGGGGACGCCGGGTCAGCATGCTGTCCTTAAAGGGTTAACTCATGACGAACACAACAGGAGCAGGGTCCTGCAGATAACATCCAGGGGTGGGCAGCAAGGCGGGGGGGGGGGGGGGGTGCTCCGTGAGGGGCGCGTGCGGCACACAGAGAAAAGAAATAGCGTCAAAGGGGAGTCCAGGTTGCAAAAGGGAGCCTAGGTGACTCTCTGGCTGACCTTAGGGAGTCACCTGGGGGAGTCATATAGCTCTCTGTGTCAAATGACTTCCCCAGGTGACTCCCTTAGGACGGCAAGAGAGTCCCCTAGCCTCCCTTAGGCGACCTGTACTCCCCTAAACTGGGGAGTCATTCTGGACTCCCTTTTGACGCTGTTTCTTCTCTCTCTGCATCCATTCTACGTGACTGCACACACTGCCCTTGTTGTTCAGTGGGAAACGTTACTTAACCCTTTCAGGGCGGCATACTGATTTACCGCCTGGGTCGGCATCACGCATTCATTTTTATTTTTCATAGATTTTATTTAATTTCCCGCATATGCAGTAGTCCCCGGCCCAAGGGAATTACATTACTGTGGTGACAATGTATGACATACAGGTGATCACTACATCGCTGTTTCATGATAAACCTACCATGATTAAAGATGGGTTAGGAGCTAATTTGGGGACGATTTTTATTTTTCATTTATGACAATTAGTTGTGTTCATAGTGTCCATATAAGGATGTGTGTAGCTTTTTAAACCAATTTGATATTTATAAACCTATAAAATATGGAGCAAACCATGGTCAGAATAGGTCAGGGGACCCGTCACTATTTCAGAGAGGGGTCCCCTGACCTGGTTTTCTCTAAATATTATGCATTAAATGTCCTCAGAATGATTTAAAAAGCTACACACATATTTATATTGACATTCTGAACACAGATACGTTGTGTGATTGAAAAATAAAAATCGACCCCTAACTAGCTTCTAACCCATCTTTAAATGCACCAATACCATTTTAGTTTACATAGATATAAGATAACGAGATGATGAGGTGACACTGGTCGTGTCTCTCAGTGCACGGATCATCCAAAACAAGGAAATAAACCAAGACAAACAATGGCAGTCTGCACCCAAGACGCACGTCACCTGTTGACCGACTTTTAAAATGTCCATTTTCCATGGATACACCGAGTAAGGGACCCCCGTCCCACTTTCCTTTTTTTTTCTTTATAAAAGAAGGATTTTCAACATGTGCTTTATACAGTAACCATGCTTAAGGGCTTTTGACGAGACACAGCTCACAAAATACGTTTTCAAAACGTTTGCAAAACGCCAGGCTGCAAACTTTTTTTATAGGTTTGTAGGAAAAAGGTTTTCCTCCAAAACGTTTGCAAACGCTTGGAAAACAGTTTGTTTTTGTTAGCTGGGTTATACACAGAGCTCCCGATTTCCTATTTCAGGAAAATGTGAATATAGAATGTATCCCCTTTTTATAGAGAAGCTTACGTTTTTCAATGTTAACTTTAATTGTTAAGAGTAGATTTTTCACCCGCCCCCTTTCAAAAGCATGGCTCAATTGACCAGGGGATAGTATATATGTGGGATAGTTTTACTTTACTTTTGAATTTAGTTTTAATCAAACAGGGGCTAGAAACAGGTGCCGAAATCCATGACGTCATAACATGTAACTGTTTCCTTAAACGCAGCAGGACGCCCGAGTGTGAAATATATTCAAAACGTAATTTAACAAAACGTGATACAGCAAACTCACACTTAGGTACTCCACATTGCAACATCCCTCTGGAACACTTTGATTTAACATAAAACAACCACTCAAAACTCACACTTAAACGACATTAAAACTTGCTCCTCGACCACTTTGGAGCGTGCGTTATGATTGTGTGTATACACTGATTACACTCTAACTGACTGACATGTGGTCACCTACAGAGGTGTTAATGCTCTATTTCTCTAAGATTTTAAATAATCACAATGCTGTAAGTTTATCTAATTAAAGGTGAAAACGTTGATCTAATTTATACAGAAGATAACCAGATATGTGTAGTTAATGAGAGAGAACCCTCCAAATTAAACTACACAAAGAGGGAAAATGGTAGCTTGACACACGACTACCTGAGCCTCCTGGTACATGCCTTTGGAACCAGCATAGGCTCTCCCCCGTACATCACTCCACATCACTCCGCACCATAAAACATCAGTCACACACCACAACTCAAGCACGGGAAGCACCCACATCCGGTGCAACCGTCGGAGCAAATAATATATGCCTATTAATCGATAATCTATTTTAGTTATCAATGATCATTGGGTTAAACTACTATGGGCCTTACAGGTCGGCTTCCAGGAATTTCTGATGAAATTCCGGAACCCTCAGGTTTTCCATGCCGTATAGGAAGGGCCCCTGCACCATGGTGGCTATCGGAGCGTTCTGATTGGCTGCTGGGGCGGGGTGGGAGGGGGTACCTACAGAGGCATGTATATAAGTACTGGGGGCGGACCGGGAAGGTAACAACGGCATTAATACAAGAACAAGCAACATATCCTCAACTAAACCACCACCAAACTATTTTTACCGCCTCACTACTTCATACAGACAACTTCTAGAGCGTTTAAGGTGGGTGCATTTTATTTAACTTTTAAATATCTTTTAGATTGAACATATTAATTTAGTTAATCCTGGTACTAAAGACATTACTTTTTATACTTGAAGTAAATGGCAATCGGTATTTATGTGTTACGGGCGATCAATAATTTAAAAAAAAAGAAAAAAGAAAAAAAAAGTTGCACCACCAAGTAAGTTTAAGGTGGGTGTATCATATCTAACTTTTTATTATTTTTAGATTGAATCAATTAAGTTATTTATGTTGCTGAGTAGATAACTCTTTATATTTGAAGTAATGTTGCACCACGTGTTGTAACAGTACATCTGTCACAGCGAGAGGACATGCACAATCTCAAATCTCATTTAGTTTCTGACCTAGAAAAATACAAGTTTATTTTTCAATTATAATTTCATAGATGTGTTATCATGAGAATTGTTACTGTTGGAGGTTGCTGTGCGTGAATTTCAATAAGTTACAAATATTGCAGGTTGTACATGTGTACCTTTGTCATTTATAATTTCGCACACCAGGAAGCCCTACTTTAGTTACATGCTTTCTGGATTACTCTACACATGATTTCACGCCTTCTGCCCATGAACGATGCATGATGCATGAATGCAGCCCTGGTACATGGTCTACTAACTAGGGCTGCATGAATGCATCATGACGACCAAGTACAATGCGGCCCTTAAAGGTGTTATCCGCACAGAATGTGTAAAGGACAAAGGATGGTCAGGAGTAGACTGTCATGGTGTTACAATAGGACAGGAATGTATTCCTACTTGTGTCGATGACATGCCACAGTTGGGGGCGGGCTCAGGAATGAGCCGCCACTCTAGGTTCTTATTAACTTGAATCACCAACACCACAGATAATGTATCAAATATACATTTATTTTCTTTACCTGAGTACATTAAATGCACAAAGTAGAAAAGCCGTTTTCTGGATGGAAATGCTTTTTGAAACGTTTAGACACAATGACATGTTACTAAAGGGAGCATCGCCGGTATTCATTTATATAAGCACTGGAATAACTCCTTGAGGTCAACACAATGCTTTAATACGACCATGAATGGAAGGGTCAAATGATATAGCACCAAAGGAGCGCCAATATGATTTGGTACATAACTGCGACAAGTAACCACGAAGCCTTGGGGCATTTTGTGCGGGCAATTTGTCTTCTTTAAAATGATTATTTCTATAGTATCGCGCCATGCATATTGCATAAGTATCAGGGAATTGTAGCTATTATGCCTTTGTGAATAAATCGTTGTGGCAAATTTATATCGGAAACACTGTGGGCTTATATAACTTCTTGTGAAAGTCAGTGAGAGGTAAGATACTGAAGATTGGGCGGAAGGTAAAAGTCCCAACATTGATCTGGAACTTTGATCTACAATTCACATGAAACAGAGGATGTTACTCCACGTGAGTGCCCATCACTTGCTACGCCTGCAGCACAAGTCTGGGTGGCGTTACGACTGGTAACATGGGCATTTATAGGGGAGGTGGGGTTCAACATACACACGGCAATACCAGTGTACCATAAACTGCACTGATATTTCTAGGCTCCCTATACACACCTCTCAGTCACTAGTGCCTAACCTAGTTAGTCATTTTTTGGCTCCCTATACGACCAAGCTAGGTAAGTCATTTTTGTCAGTACTGACCAACCTACCTTAGTCTTTTAATTTCCAGGAGGAGCCACTGAGTGGTCATCACAGGTGGCACCAGCTAGTGGTATACAAATACAACACACCAATGATGAACCTAGGTTAGCAACTACTGACTGACCCCTCGGTCATTTTTGAATATAACTTTGCCATTATGACTAACACTCATATGACCAACCTAGGATAGTCTGTACTGACTAACCCTTTCAACATTTGGATTTTCAGTGTGATCGGAATTTGTATCTCAGTGCGCCTGACTGATTCAGGGTATTTGAAACTGAAGAGGGGCGCTACTGGAAATAATTTTCCTATACAACTTTGGAGGAGAATTTCACAGTACTTATAACAAAAATGACACCCCTCTAAAAACCCACACACAAAAAAACAAACACATACTTCCGCACCCCCTCTATAGCCGCGAAGTCGTTACCTCTCCCCGACACACAAAATGTACCTGGTTTGGTTTAATATCAGTGCCGTGCCTCGGGCCCGGGGCTTCCTCATATGTGTAATATACACGATAACATACCGCGGAACACGCCGCTATCTCCCTTACCTCTACATTGTTACACGGACAGGCTATTTGTGGCCGCCTACTTTCACTGTGAGCCGGGATTTGGCAGATATCGCCGATAATAAACTCATCTAGGGGCACGGTCCCTGCGGGGACTGGTGGGCTATGGAGGTGATGTGGTGCTGGAGCGAGACGGACAATTTGACACTGCCACCCCCCCCCCTCCCAGTACAATATTGGGATGAGGGGGGAGGGGTAGATGGGGGGTCCCCCCGGGGGGTCCCCATGTCGATTAAGAAATGGCCACGTCATTTGTCACTTAACTGGCCATGTCCCATGTCGATTTTAAGAAATAGCCGTGTCGCCAAGTCGATTTTAAGAAATAGCCATGTCGCCATGTCGATTTTAAGAAATAGCCATGTCGCCATGTCGATTTTAAGAAATAGCCATGTCGCCATGTCGATTTTAGGGGTCTATATCCATAATATTTAATGCAGATACCATACTGTCGCGATTAAGCGCCGGTTTCAAAAGAGCGCCGGTCTTATATAAGCGCCAGGGGTACAGGGGCCTTGAAAGGTTCATAATGAACTAAAATAGGATCTTAAATAAGCGCCTGTCTTGGGTATAACGGCCCCTTCAAATTGAAGTGCGCCCCGGCGCTAAATCGCGACGGTACGATAGGGTAGTCCTATCAATACAGATAAATACCCTACCAATTAGACACGTGGATAATGCTATCTACTCTAGAGCAGCGTGCAGGGAGTATAAGTGGGATGGGCTAGGGAAGGCTAATTATAGATATATGTACAAGGGTGCGGGAGACAGTCAGGATCAAGGGAGGGAGGGGCAGGGGAGGAGGAGGGGGAGGGGGCGCTGGGAGGCCCTAATAAGGACATGAGGAGTGTTCATTTATTAATTACAGCGGGGGTGGTAGGATTTCACGTGGAGGCGCAAACATTTTTTAAGCCCTCCCCTTCTAGAGTGCATGGAATATTTCGACCCCCCCCCCCCCCCAAGGCGCCAGAAAATTCTAGCCCCCCCCCCTCTGAACAATAGTAATACACAGGCTATTTAAGGGCTTTATTTTTTTACGCCCTCCCCCCTCAAGAGGGGTCAACATCTTTTACCCCATCAAACATTTTTAGGCCCCCAAAACACCTGTAACTAATAAATGATCACTCCATTATACTCTATCCCAGGCTTTCTGTGTCTTTTAAAGAAAGAATTTTAGGGTCCCCGCACGTAAATTAGGTAGTTGTAAAATATACTGAAATCTCCGATTAATGTGTACCTGCATGCCCGGTTATCTTTAACCATGTTAGCTTAACACTATCTCCTTGTACTTGGCCTTCCCAGTCTACACTCACATATAACAGCTGGTTACTCAAATACTTCAAGTATCCGGAAACAAAACCACAAACCCTCTATCAGTGCAACCACCAAACTGCTATCACAGTATCAGCCCCCCCCCCCCTCCCTGTGGGATTTTCCCGTCCAGCCTCTTACTGTTAGAGTCTGTCTGGGAAGGGCAGCACATGCACCCCGTTATCATACAAGGAGCCGAGGCTGCCAGGAAATTAAAAAAAACGGCCGGCGTCAGAATCGAGGTACAACTGTTTTGCAAACCTGTGATACATGTATTGACAAACGCCGATAACATCGATTTCCCGCCACAATTTACAGAGGCGTTTTTATTACAATATAGCAGGTCTCACATGAATGTAGTCACATGGACCGGCCTCCATTGATAAGGCTACCACGTGACTTGGTTGTCAATTAAGCCCACGTCAGGTGTAGGTGTGTAGGTACTCCCGTCCCCAAATCCTTCCAAGGGAAGGCTCTGGTAACAGCTACATGACCTTGAACTTGGGATTTTGCTGGGTTTGGGCAGCTCCTTTGGTTAGCTCAGGGGCGTGGGGGACGGGGGGGGACTTGCCCCCCCCCCCCCACTTTTGACAAACCCCAAAAAAATGTCAAACCAAAATGGTCAGGTACAAAGGGGTCAAAAAGGGTCAAAATACCCCTCAGCCCCCCCTACTTTGAGACTGCTTGCCACGCCTCTGTAGCTTGGAACCAGCGAACAGGAAGGGGAAATCATACATCATGGTTCCTATTCATTGGTTCCAATTAATCTACCAGCAGGGATTGTCAAAACCCGGCAAAATCCCAAGTTCAAGGTCATGTGGCTGTTATCAGAGCCTTCCTTTGGAAGGATTTGGGACCGAGAGTAATAGTGTGGGTGTCGTGACGGGAGGGAGTGGACAAGAGGGCGCAGAGTGCTTGGTGCATCTTTTATGACAGGCTCTGATTTGTCCACGAAATTCCCCAACCCCCTGGTTTGAACAATACTCCATGCATAGAAATTCGGATGGAAATGTACTGGTATTTTCTCTGGAAAGAAGTGACTGGGTTTTTAAATCCCCCACCCAATCCACTCGAGGAGTCTACCCCCCCCCCCCCACCATCTTAAAAATGTCGACCAACAATTGGAGGGGTGGGGATGGACTTTATAATTGGGGGGGGGGGGGATATGTTTCCCCTGCCCACCCCCAACTTTTTGGGAAGCAATCACATTGTAGACTTAGAATGCCCTAGAATACACCAATCTCATGGTAGAATTACAACATTTTTCTATGGCTGATATAATATGCTTCGAAACAACTTTAAATGCACCACTTCAAAGTAAAATTCCACAATTTTCAAGGGGCCCCCATTTGTAACTCCTTCCAATCAACACCCCTCAGGTCATGGGAGCTGGGCCCCCAACTTTATCCACATTCCGCCGCCCTTGACCTTACACCCTGGCTTTACACGGCTGTATTTACAAACATAGGCATGACTCATATGGGACTTCATGCCTCCAAACTCAAGAGGTTTACTTAACTTAAGATAATATTATTGATGCTATCATCCCACCATCATGTATTACCTCCATCCTGCCATGACTCAGCCCCCTTACATACGGGCACTGACACGCTCCAGAACCTGCTGCGGCGGCTGTCGCAAGACCGGAAAAGGTGGCGTCTTATCTGTGAGGACTTCTGGGAGATCTTGTGACATACAAAGTGATATAAAGGCGGCCGTGCGCCACCAGCGTCTCATTCTTACACCTCACACCGTGCCTGACCGAGTGTCCTTACCTCTTACAGATACACACACTACTACTAGCACTACTACTACTACTACTACTTCTACCACTACTACTACTACCCTACCACTTCTACCATGGCTACCACGACTACCTCAGCTGTCTTCTTCTTCCTCCTGGCTCTGACCCTAGTACTGCTATCCGGCACTGAAGCATCAGGTAAGAATCATTTAGTTTCTTATTGTTTATTTTTCTGATTGGCAATGTGAATTAGAACAGAGCTAAAATGTTCATATTGCCTATTCTATTATGTATTATAATATATGTCACTCATTTGAGGTTCAGATCTGTTGCATGGTATAATATGGTGCAAGGCAGAACAGTATGATATAGGGTCAGGGAGGTTAATTTGTCCATTTTCCGAAAAAAATAAATTGTCTTTCCAAAGTGAAGGGCTACTTTTATTGTGCATGTCTCAATGAACATTGTCTGTAATTTAAGATGTGATATTCTTCTGGCAAATACAAATATGAAAAACTCAAATAGCCCTCGTGTATGGTGCGTATAAACCACGCCTTGAAGGGGTGAGGTATTTCCCGGTGTGTTTTCATTGAGTGATGCAAGCTGGGTGCTATGTTACACCAAGTTCACCAAGTTCAGGACCCAGTGCCCCACTGTGCCTCCAGACACGTAGATGTGTGTTAGCAATCAGCTCAAGGAGGGCCCTATCTTATGCCTCTACTACACTCCTACTTGTAGATTAACCCTTAAAGGACGGCACAGTGTTTAATATGCGCATTGTTGTCATAATGCATGAATGCAGCCCTGAAAGGTAACTCATTAGGGCTGAATTCAAGCAATGCCAGCGAGTTACTCGCTGGCGCTGCAAGCCAGTGAGTGACTCGCCACCACCGCATTGCTGTCTTACGACAACACATATCACACTCTGTCTTTAAAGGGTTAATTGGAAGTGGATGTTTTTCTCAGCGCTTCATACTTCATTTTGATAACTTGGATTAGAGGCTTCTACAGCAAATATTTTTGTCGCGGGGGGGGGGGGGTGGAGCTGAGTCAAAAGAAATTCCAGGGGGGCAGGGGCAAAAAAAAAGCCAAAAATCCCATCGGCGGATCCGTAATCCAAGTTATCAGAATAAAACGGCCTTATTCTTGTCTCATTCTCTGTTTATATGATGACACTCTCTCTAACCCCTGTCCCCGTTCCTGACCCCTGTCCCCGTTCCTGTCCCTGTCCCTGTCCCTGTCTCTGTTTACATGACTCTCTCTAACTCCTGTCCCCTCTCCTGTTCTGTTGCAGTGCGGCGTTCCCCGTTCCTGTCCCGCCAGGAGGCGTACAGCGTCTTAGGACGGCAGGACCTGGGCCGCTACAAGGCGCTGACAGCGTCCCTGGGACGCCGCGCCGACATCAGTGACGGCTGGGAGGAACTGCTGAGGGACAACCTGCACCAGGTGAGCTGTTAACCCTCTACTCACTGCAGACTGCTTTAATTAACTAGCTACGTGAACTGCAGGCGTCTCTGTGCGCGAAAACGGGACTTGTGTGCGGTATTTGCACTTCCCATCATCATAGCCAAGCCCCATCTGACTCAATTATCATATATTATACATGTATGGAATCCTCATAATGTTGTCCATCGCACTGCTAAATTTTTATAATGTTTTACATAATTTAGATTAGTGCAAAGGCAACAATTGTCTGGGATAACCCACAAGTTAATTATTAACCCTCTACTCACGGCATACTGCTTTAGTTGACCCGCTACTTACGGCATACTGCACTGTAACAACACATTAGTAGTAGTTAATACTGCACTGTATCAACAGACACTTAACCATTCAGTGACAGCACAGTGCACTGGGCCAAAAAAAAGAAGGTTTGTTTCCGGTAACCCGAGCTGGTCTAGAAAAACAGGGCCGGGTCCCCCTCTTTTTTTCTCTTTCTCAAATTTTCCCCAACATACCAGTTTTTACGGTTTGTAAATCGGATAATTTTAAAGGATTTTAGAGGGAAAACGCTAAAATAGGCCTGAAATGAGTAAATTAAAAAAAAATTATAATAATAAAAAATCAAAAAATCCGACCGGCCGGGTCCTGGTTGTCTGACCATGTTACCGGAAACCAACTTTTTTTTTAAATTTGGCCCAGTATTACAAAACACAGCTGACATTGTACCCACGTCCTCATTGATAAGTTAGTTAAGATTAGTTACCAATTTAAAACCCTGATAGCGTGTCTCTCTTCTGGGAGCTGTAGTGATAACACGTGCAATGTTTTTGGCTGCTCTTGTACCTGGAGAGGATTACACCAACATCTTCAAAGTATTAATGTAGTCAGCCCCCCTCGCCAACCGCCACAAAAAAAAACAGTACAAAAGGGAAGGAAAACACAGAAAAAAACACACACAAGGCCAAATAAAAAAAAAGGTTGGTTTCCGGTAACATGGTCAGACAACCCAGACCCGGCCGGTCGGATTTTTTTTTTTTTTTTAAATTTTTTTTTTTTAAATTTTCTCATTTTAGGCCTATTTTTAGCGTTTTTCCTCTAAAATCCTTAAAAATTATCCGATTTACAAACCGTAAAAAATGGTATGTAGGGAAAAATTTGAAAAAGAGAAAAAAAGAGGGGGACCCGGCCCTGTTTTGCTAGACCCGGTCGGGTTACCGGAAACAAACCTTCTTTTTTTTTTGGCCCAATGCTAAACAAAAGGAAATACAAGATAGCTATACATTTCATGAAATTGATCACCATGTTTAACCATATTTAAAAAAATCAAAACACCTTTAACTAAATCCTTTCTCTGTTGTCCTTTCAGGACCCGGTGTCTCAGCAGGTAGACTTGATGTTACAGAAGAACCACCTGACCCCGCACGAGTTGCGCCACCTGGCGGAACGCGCCGTGTTCCGCGCGCCGCTCCACATGGGGCTCCTTAACCACCACCATGTGATGAGCTCTCAGCCAATCAGCGCCCTCCCCGTGCCCTGAGGTAACAGCCGACACACACACGCCCTCTGGCGGCAGGACGCCCGGACGGATACCTTATATGGGTGTAGCACCGCAGCGCCACTCAGGCGGTACTAGCGGCAGCAACAAGAACTATAATATATCTGGAAGCGTCAATGGTTCCCCCAGTCTCAGGCCCCGACTCTATGAAAGTACAGTCTGGTCAAACTCTTATAAAAACATGTTTGACAAACTTGTCTTCAGTACCCTTTGTGGCCCTTGTGGCAGGAAATGGAACTGGAGCTCCTAGATGTTGTACAGACAAAATGGCAGCAAGAAATCGGTCATTCTGTTCTCAAGACCCTAAAAATAAGGAGGACACTACCTGAATTGTCACGTGACGGACGCGGGACAGACGCGGGACAGACGCGGGACAGACGCGGGACAGACGCTGGGACGTTAACACGTGACTACATGACGGGGGTGCGGCACCGGAAGTCGTACAGTAATCTCACACATAGATTAGTCTCTCTGACTACATGTATATCTCATATCTCGTCCCATAAGAAGGATATACTATAGGCCTGAATAGATAACGCTACGTCTATTACTTTTAGTTAAATATTCACTTCATACTAAATTTTCTTTAAGGGAAATACAGAGATAGATTGCAAATTCCTGGTAAAATGGAGTTGTAGAATCATGGAACTACCAAAAGGCACATGTACCGGTATTCAACTCTAATGTCACGCCATGTGGTAGATATCACTTTGTTACTGTTAGCTGTACTAATCTATTTATCATGTAAATATCTGCATCCAATGCATCCTCATTCCCAAAGGGATCTCTGTTATTTAAGCTATGTTGTTAAAATGTATGTAAATAGATCACAAAGTGATGGTTATATAATACTTTATAGGTCCATGATAATAGTAAGGGGTAGAACCCAGATACGTGTGTAACACATTGACGTGGACACCAACGGTAAATCATGGATATTTCACAGAGGTATCAACTCTATCCTATCTAGATACGGAATGCTGTGACCACATGCCTTGACCATATTAGTGCTCTATGATAGCGGTATGTGGGGGCGTAGCATGTCATGAGAACGATAGGAGCTGGAGGAGGCAGGGAGGGAAGGGGGGGGGGTATGGGTGGGCGGAGTGGGAGGTAGACCAGCCGTCACAAGAGACACTAGAGTCACACTGACTGTGGGATTGACCTGTTATCAGTTCCCCAAGTGTAGCCTCCGTCCTCGTTATATCCGTCACCAACACCACTATGATGAGGCCAACAAAACAAACTCACAATGTGTGTTTCAAGGGTAAAACATGGCTATAACAGACACACTGTAACTTAGGAAATTGCAAATGACAAATTAAAATATTTATAATTTTATTTAGAATTATTTTACAATTCTCAAAGGGGATTTCATCATAACTGCAGTGGAGGCTAGAGGACTGCAAACATTTCTTTAGCGTTATTCAGAGCAACATGTTTAATAGAAACCCAACCAGTTTATACTCAATATGATATTCTCTGAGTTTCGGTTGTGGGTGATGATGCTAGGGGTGGGTGGGGGGTGACAGGAGGCAGGTAACAGAGACAGATAGACAGAAGTAATAACGGTGGTCTGCATACCATGGTACTTGTGGTCCGTCATGATGCGGTATACGACCCACTGTTCTCTCCCCTATGGTATGTATATATGGAGTGGTTGTGATATTAATACCGGCACTATCTCCCTGTTTGCTATAAATAGGCTGGACACCACGATGTATTGGTCAAGCAGGTGTATATTCATAGAATAATATATAGGTCGTGACACTAGATAGATTAGGGATGCTCTCTGTCCACAACGTATTTAGTATTAGTGTGTGACCCAGCTAATAAAAATACGTTATTTTACGTCGAAATAACGTTTCTCGCGTTGTATAACGATTTGCTGTAACATGGAGCCATGGAGAAACGTTGTATAACGTTGCATAACGGTTTTTTTGTTTATTGGGGTGCATTTTGTTGCATGAATGAATTGTGAATTTTTTTCCCTTTTTGTGTCGATTATCTCAACAGTAGTCAGACCAAGGTCTACACTGCATTGATATTACTATATCGGCCCAAATAGCGGGCAGGGGGTGCCATTGGCTCACAAATAAGTGCATATATGAACAATTTTGAATCTGAAAACAAACTTGTATGGATGAATGATTTGCTTAACTTATTGCATGACGAGTAATAGTGGTAAGATGTTGTATTTATTTATTTAATGGGTGCTTCATTGTAATAAATGTAGCGCCCTCACTTGTACTTGCATGTGTTCATGATAAATAAAAGTCAAAGCCATAATGAAAATATTCTTGTTCCTTGTTATTTCAACCATTTTAGGACGATAGGGTGCTTTGAGACACATAAAATTCCAACTACACTCTTCAGCCCCCCGGCATTGGGCTTTACAGCTATATACCTTTCAATTCACATAGCATCATTACAGGAGTGGGGGCCTTTATGCATCAAACATTGTACATGTATTTGTGAACATCATTTGTCAACGTTCCCATATATAACATAGGCTTGGAATCGCCTTCTGAACTTCATACAGTTTGGCTTTGCATCTGCTTATGCCCCCCCCCCCCCCCCCCAAGTCAGGGATCTAGATGGGGGGGGGGGGGGGGGTCCCCATGTCGCCTGTCGATTTTAAGAAATGCTCATGTCATTTGTCAGTATCTTTGTATTTCTCCTGTCATTTGTCACTAGGCTCCATGTCGCCTGTCGATTTTAAGAAAAGGCCATGTCCCTTGTCAATAGCTTTTAATTTCTCCTGTCATTTGTCACTAGACCCCATGTCGTCTGTCGATTTTAAGAAAAGGCCATGTCGCCCTGTCGATTTTAGGGGTCTACACCCATAAGTCAAGTTGCTTCCGACACCCCTGCACACCTCCGATGTCTACCTTTAATTCCAGGTCAGGTGTACCGGAAGTACCTAGGCTTTATAGTTGTTTTTGCTAACAGTTTCAGTTTATACATATCTAACGCCACAAACTTCTCATATCCATATTATCAGGTATATTAAGGGAATATTTGACATACCATCAGACATATATCTGACTGCGTAGATACATATATGGTACACATCCCCCATATCTATATTACCAGGTGTACTATTAGGATAAGGCCAAAAAAAGAAAGTTTGTTTAAGGTCACCCGACCGACCCTATCAAAACAGGGCCGACCCTACGTTTTTTATGCAATTTTGAAATTTTAGTATTTTTACCTTTTTTTGATCAATTTATAGGGTCTTTGGAGAGGCTGGCTAGTATACTCTAATGTTTAAAAAAAAGTTTAAAAAAAGAAAGAAATCCGACCTGCCGACCCTACATTTTCTTGCCTTGTTACCTGAAACACACCTTTTTTTTGGCCTAATAAACATACCTCCATCTGCCACTTCTTGTCGCGTAGATACATTATTGCCTATATCCATATCTCTTGTCCAATAACTACCCAGGTAACAAGGGTACATCGGGCCAATATCGGCAATGATAGACTACATCGCAAGCGATTTCAGGGCCATCAAATTATTTCTGATAGTCTGAAGGCATAAAAACACAAACAGTGCATATATATATATTGGGCTTTAGCTATATATAGCTGAAACCCAATGTCACTCAAGGCTAAGGCCAGCAGAGCCCGGCCTGACTGTTTTATCATCAGGTATATTATGAGGATATTTGACATACCATCAGACACATCTGACGGCGTAGATACATATTGTACACATCCCCCCATATATATTACCAAGTATATTTTGAGGATAATCAGATATTTGATAATTGATATACCATCCCTGTACCATCCGCCATATCTTGAAGCCTACATTATTGCCTATCCCTATCTCCTATATATCCAATATAGTGGTGAAAGATGAATTCACTAGGTATACAATTATTGTGCTAACAGCGCTATACATCAAGATGATGATAGCAATGAAAATACGTAATAGATAGACAATGTTTATGAACAGGTATGTAGAATTAACCACAGCTTGCTGGTAGGGGCCAGACGAGGGCGAAGCCCAAGTCGCCCTACCAGCAAGCTGTGGTTAATCTACATACCTGTTCATAAACATTGTCTATCTGTTTTAAACCAGGGTATGCAGTATATCCAAGGTGCGAATCCTTTGTCTTCGCCGTCCACCGTGGTTATTTGATCACAACTGTCGCTATTTCTATTGATATCATAATCCCAAAAACGTAGCAATATTATAACTTTTTGAGGAATTCCTCATTTAGATCATATTTATACCATGACGCTCCAACAATAGGCTCATGAACAACCGGAAGTACATAACAGTTAATAAGACCTGTGTTCTCGGCTATATATGGGATATCATATATAGAGTCGGTTACACCACCCACCGTAAGGCTGCAGATTAGGACGGCTATATCGGGATCTGCCAAGCTATTACCGGACTTAGGGGGGGGGGTAGTGGGTTAGGGGGGGGGGGGGAACCAAAAATAAATGTGGACCCCTTGAAGGGGGGGACCAAAAAAATTGCACCCCTTTTTATCGGGGACCTAAAAAATGTAGAGCTCTCCTGTAGGGGGATCAAAAAAATTTAGAACCGCTCGCGCGAAAATCCACCGACCCCGCCCCCCCCGCCGTTGCTAAAAAATGACCACTCCCTTGTGGCGGAAATAAACGACATCCTACGGTCAACCGATATGCTGATTTCCATAGTACTGTAGTTCTCCATTCATCGATTTCATCGATTCATGTAAAGCCACTTGAGTCCACTCCACTCCGTAATCAGCTTAACCTGACTCCCACGCCGGGTCTCCTCCACCTAATTAGCAGCTGATAAGTATCAGCTCTGTGGTTGTTCTAGACACTTGATACCACGGGGACGGGATCAAAGAGTAGTCCAGGTGCCAAAGTACTTTTTACCCTGACCACAATGTATTTGATCAATTCTATAGACTTTAGCCTTTTAGAGATTCTGATATAAGGAAGAAAAGGAGCTTGTTTTGGGGTGAGGGCTCTCTAAATACCGATATGCTGATTTCCATAGTACCGGTAGTTCTCAATTCATTGATTTCATCGATTCATTTAAATCCACTTAGGCCTTTATCCCAGTGGACAGACAACTCAGTTCAATGTTGAATCAACATTGAGTCAGTATTGGCAGCCAGTTATCTATGTTGATTCAATGTTCTATTCCCACCGGGGTTGTGCTTCAATGCATTATAAACGTTGATCCATGGATGCAGCACTAGCGAGTAACTCGCTAGTGCTGCATTCATGCATCATGCCGACCATACGGGATTGATACAACTCTGAAGGGTCCCCATGATGCATGTATGCAGCACTAGCAGGTTACTAGCCAGAGCTGCATTGGTGCATCGTGACGATTGGCGACTATAAGGGCATAAAACATTAAAGTACATTAAAGCGATATGCGGCCCTTATAACTAGGAGTTTCTGACATACTAAAACAAATGGTTTGGCTTCAAAAGTGCACAATCATTTGACACCTATGTGGAACTTTCTCTCCCGAAATAAACGAAGAAGGGCACCGGCCCATACCCGAAACGTCGATCAACTACTACTGATATTACTCATATTAACTAGCATTCTCGACCTTTCTACCTTGTATCAACTTTGATTGTTTTAATAAACCAACCATTGGTTTTAATTGGACCGCGTCTGGTTTATTGTGAAATACAAATAATTACCGGTGAACGTGTCCGTGTGTAGGGTGTCCCGCTACGGTAAAAACTAACTATTCTTTCATCATGGTGCAGCGTTCTGACTCAATTTAATATTACGGTGAACACATTTTGATACTGGTATGAGGCCGTCCTGAAGTGAAACGAACGACCTGGAAAAGGCTTCTTTAGGAGTCAAGGAAGTTTAGAGGATTTGGTTCCATGAATTGGCCCCTTGAGACTTTGTACATACACAACTTCAAGGCACTCAATGCTGAATCAAGTAAGGCCAGGTTTATGGCCTCGTAAATCAATTAACCCTGTAAGGACGACATGTCGCTAAAAAGATGATATTTATCATCATGATGCACGGATGCAGTAACTCGCCGGTGCTGCATTGGTGACCCTTCATTTGTGCATTATCCCCATAGGGTCGTCATGATGCTTGAATGCAGCACTGGCTAGTTACTCAGCAGGGCTGCATTCATGCATCATGCCGACCAAGGGTATGATGCATCAATATATCATGCCGTCTTTATAGGGTTAAGGGGTTTCTTTGACGCTGAAATACTGAAGTAAGAAATGAAGGTCAATGACTTGCCTCGCTGACCTTCCACAGTTATTTATACAAGATTCACTCCCCCTGAGATGTCTAAAGCTTAGGCCACTCAACAAAATCTGTTTCTCATCACCACGCGCATCATGAAAAACGTGATTTGGTGAAAACTTTAAATTTTCTCTTTTTTTAAAACATTTTTGATGAAAAATGTGTTAAAATTGGAAAAATATTGGCAAATTTGGTATCAAATTAAAGCTTATGCTGTCAGTAATGCAGTTAGCTAGGGATATGTTGCATTAAAACAATTTTGGGGATCAATAGACCCTAAATTACTAAAATGTAAAATTGATTGTGAAAAGTGGAGATATTCCTATATATTTAAGTCCTAAGTTAAAAACAAAAAAAAAAACAAAAAAAAAAACGCCCTCGTCATATTTTTTATTGCTTGGTGATGAGAATTTTTCTTTGAGTGGCCTTATGTTGAATGTGTATAACTAATTGTTGTAAACCTTGTACCCCGATAGGTAGCTGGTATATACACTCTCGTCACTTGGAGTCCATTGTACCTCCATGTATACAACATACATCCTGACTTAACAGGAAGGCGTTTCTCGTTTATGGAGCTGACTTACGGACCTCCATAAAAAAAGTTATGAACTCCATAAGTCAATTTATGGACTATGGACTTCCCAAAAAAAGCTATGAAAATGCATTTCTATGATGGTTTATGGAAAAAAGTTACGGTTTATGGAAAAAAGTTATGGACTCCATAAGTCCCCACCAGATCACTTAAACCACTCAAGAACTAACGGTTTCTCATCACTGCACTCGTCATGAAAATCAATATACCAATTATAGGAATGGGTTAACATTGTGGATATGTATATATTCATCGCGTTTGTCACAATTTAATTTTTAATTTGATACCAACATGCCCATATGTTCCCATATGTTTGGATCATTTCTTTCATGAAAAAATAGCAACTGTTTATAAAAATCCTTTGGAGATGCGCACACTGATAAGAAACCAGTTAATTTCTTTGAGAGGCCTAAATATTATCTTTTTACTCCCATTTGTATTTCTCATAATAGAACTTCATGTCGGGGATCAGTCAATAAACTTTCTTTATAGAAAAACGTGTCATAACAGCGTCTCAACAATGGGAACCTTGTGAAGTGTCCTCCCTTTAAGGGCCGCATAATGCCTCAAAGTGTCCCACCTTTAAGGGCCGCATAATGCCTCAAAGTGTTAACCCTTTAAGGGCCGCATAATGCCTCAAAGTGTGAAACCCTTTAAGGGCCGCATAATGCCTCAAAGTGTTAACCCTTTAAGGGCTGCATAATGCCTCAAAGTGTTAACCCTTTAAGGGCCGCATAATGCCTCAAAGTGTCCTCCCTTTAAGGGCTGCATAATGCCTCAAAGTGTCCTCCCTTTAAGGGCCACATAATGCCTCAAAGTGTTAACCCTTTAAGGGTCGCATTGTGCCTCAAGGTGTTAACCCTTTAAGGGCCGCATAATGCCTCAAAGTGTTAACCCTTTAAGGGCCGCATAATGCCTCAAAGTGTTAACCCTTTAAGGGCCGCATAATGCCTCAAAGTGTTAACCCTTTAAGGGCTGCATATTGCCTCAAAGTGTCCTCCCTTTAAGGGCTGCATAATGCCTCAAAGTGTTAACCCTTTAAGGGCCGAATAATGCCTCAAAGTGTCCTCCCTTTAAGGGCCGCATAATGCCTCAAAGTGTTAACCCTTTAAGGGCCGCATAATGCCTCAAAGTGTCCTCCCTCTAAGGGCTGCATAATGCCTCAAAGTGTCCTCCCTTTAAGGGCTGCATAATATTCCTCAAAGTGTTAACCCTTTAAGGGCCGCACAATACCTCAAAGTGTCCTCCCTCTAAGGGCCGCATAATGCCTCAAAGTGTTAACCCTTTAAGGGCCGCATAATGCCGCAAAGTGTTAACCCTTTAAGGGCCGCATAATGCCTTAAAGTGCATTGGGCTGGTGCTGGCCGGGGGGGGGGGCAGGATTATGGAAATATAAGTGTACTCACTAGGGAGGAGTTAAAAATAGGCTGTGGGAAAAGAAGGGGGAAAACTAGCTTATACCAGAATTCCCCTATTATAGAGTCAGTCAATGGGACACATTAAACAAAGATATGCTGAAGTTACCGAGCAAACACTCTTTTAAAGCCATAAATTGAATCACTGCTGCTGGAATTGCCTCCAACATGATCTGGCGCCTTTGACAGTATTGTTTTGCCACAACTTTCTAGCGCCTGATTGTCTTGACTGTTCCATTTATGTTACCTTACATTTTCTAAATATACGTATAACATCATTATCTTATCAAGACAATGGATCACGAATATTAAGCAGCGTATGATGAACCCCTTTGATGTTTGCGTGCACTGAATACCGATCACAGAACGATTCGTGCCATAAATAATCTAATCTAATCTAATACATGTACAACGCATGCAAACTGACATTTAGAAGTACCTGTAAAACTACTCCCAACTGTATGAATCATTAAGTTTATGAATGAATCTTCCTCAGCAGCGGACCTCTGTTTAGGTGTCTCTGTTTAATCAGGAAGTTTTGGGGGATCTGTTTTCGTGACTCGCTGATGTTTGTCTGGACTGACAAATGCTGTAAATTCTCACGTAAAAGTCACGGCCAGTACGCAGGTCAGATCACCAGTGCGGTTAATGGGATTAGCTCAAAGTCGGGTGGTGAGGCTTATACGAGAGTTTTTCTACTGTGGTACAGTAATAAAGTCTTAGATGATCAGCCTAAAATCGGGTGCGGCTTAGACGCCAATTAGGCTTATGAGGCCACTTAAAAGAATAAAATGATTTCTAATCAGATTTTGAGGAAAACCTTTTTCTTTTTTCTTTGCTAATCTTTTAAACATGATGAAAATAGACATATATATTGGCATATTTGGTACCAAATTAAACCTTATACTTACAGTAATGATAACTGGACAAGTTCTTTGAATATAGTTTGGCTTTATATACGAGTGAACATGTTTAAAACAGTTACATGTTTATGGTGAACAAATACCGGTACTTTTAAAGTACATATGTGAATACAGAGCACATGGGCCTAGTCAGCGTTTTAGTTTTTAGTGTCTACTAGGACAATAATAAAGATGAAATATTATGTATATGATATAAACATTGATATTAGGCGTGGGCGGGCGGGATCAAAAACCCAAAAGTTCTGTGAAGACGACAGCAGCGGACGCCCGAGTGACGTCACAGATATGTGTGTAGAGACTGGTAGGGGGCGCTGCGGAGGAGCGTCTCAGGTTTGCCGCCTTGATGTAGGAGTATAATATCAAAGTCCTATTCCAATCATTACCAGCCAAGTCTCGACTTAGCGTCCAATGATAACTGGACAAGTTCTTTGAATATAGTTTGGCTTTATATACGAGTGAACATGTTTAAAACAGTTACATGTTTATGGTGAACAAATACCGGTACTTTTAAAGTACATATGTGAATACAGAGCACATGGGCCTAGTCAGCGTTTTAGTTTTTAGTGGGCAAAGAAGGTAGCTAGTTTTGTAGCTACTGCTCGTGAAGCTGATGAGGGTACGTATGCTCTGAGCCCAGACTCCGATTTCCAGGTACCATGATGAGCTATGTCTGACCTCTCACAGCCTGCCAATTGGGCTGCTTGGGCGCCGCCCCTTCTGAGGGAATGGGCTCTAATTTTGTCCGCATAGGGGGAGCCAACCGCATGGAGGGCTGTTTTCATCATGTGGACCAGGGCAGGTGAGGTCAGAGGGGTACCATTCTGGAGGATAAATGCAGGGTAGTAGTGGGGAGCCGGATAGGCTGAGACATACATGTCCCATGCTGAAGCCGGACACACTGGGGAACCCTGGATCCTAGGGAGGTCTAGGACAGTGGGCGTAGAGCCCTGGAGGATAGTTTTTGAAGATTTGATAGTGACGTGTAGTCCAAGTTCAGTACTGAGTATATCACCTCGGGTCAGGGTATGTGGCCCAGACCAGAGCAGGGCTGTCGGTGACAGGAGATTCGAGGATCTTAGGAAGGCGAAAAAGCCCAAACACATAGCTGCCTTAAGGGGCAGGACAGGGGGAGAAGTACCAAGGTGTAGAGATATTGCTATGAGGTCCTTTGGTGTTATAGCTGGGGCTGGGTTAGGAAGCGAGGGTGACAGTCTGTGGGCACCTTTGGCCACCGCTTTAGCCTCCTGAGAATATAAACAGGTAGGGTCACCACCCCTCTCCCTTATCCAAATACCAGCCCCAGAGTTATAGCATTTTCTTGAGACATTGCTCTTTAGTGAGTTGGCCAGGTACTGTTGGAAAAGGCACGAGTCCAACAGGGTAGGGGAGAGAATGTTGACTCCATAGGTAAGAGCAAACGTCAGGTACATTGTAGCGTGTGTAATCCTATTATGTTGCGTGGCACTTGATATAGATGCATTGTAGGAGACAACTGCCTGTGACCCCAGGGGGGTACCTGTAAGAGTAAAGCAAGCTATAGCATCATAATTATATATTAGTGAAGAAGGGGTGGGGAAGTGCAGGGTCCTTCTTCACCAGATTCCTGAGAGCTATTTGAGCATCGGCATATGCTCTCTTTTGAGGGTCATGGTACCGGCTCAGAGCATCAGCCAGGGGGATCTTCTCCCCCGGTTTGTGGCGGATCTCTATGGAGTGATCTGCTAGGGCTGCCTCGAGCCATAGCTGTCTGGAGCATGATGCCAGGGCAGGATCCTTGGTGCGACCGGATCTGAGGGAAGAGGCCGATGACATGTTGTCGGTGTAGATTAGGATTAGCATGCCTGCAGAGAAATCTGGCTTTAGGGTCCTGTAGGCCGTCACCAGATTAACTGCCTCGAGCTGAGTTATATTGGTGTATCTCCTGCAGTGCGGGGCAGTGTAGGGGAGGGTGTAGTACTCGGTCTGGCTGTTTCCTCCACCGGCTACCAGTGATGAGTCACACTCTATGATGTAGGGTTGAAGGTCAGGCTTGAGGAGGTGAACCCCGTTGGACCTCTGTGCATACACCTTGAACCATTTTACGTCGGCTCTGAAGGAGACAGACAGGGGGACGGTACCAGTGTCAGGGGCCAGCCTCAGGGTGTCAAGAATTCTGCAAATGAACCTGCGGGCATGTAACACGCACTTAGAAACATGCACCAGCCTCCCCGTCAGGGACTGGATTTCTTTCTTGGTTGCCTGCTTCTTTGCAAGCCACATAGTGCAGTCACTGAGGATGTCTTTGAGCTTACTGTCAGGAACTGACAGTATCATGGCGTCGGTGTCTATGAAGAAGCCCAACCACTCCAGCGATCTAGTAGGGGGTTGGCACTTGTGGGGAGCCAGGTCTAGGCCTAAGCGTTCAGTCAGGGTGATGAAAGCCTGGTAGGCCTGCATGGCGAGCTCGTAGGTGGGCTCAGCACCAACGAAATCGTCCAGGTACACGAGCGTCCAGAAACCAGCCTTCCTCATCATGTAGGTGACTGCCGCTGTTGTGCGTTGACAAGCCATGCTGCTTAGTCTACAGCCAAAGGACGGACAAAGGTCTATGTAGGTGAGCCCATTTACTTTGAAACCAAGGAGGGGGGTGTCACCTGGGTCACACCTCACCTGTCTGTAGGCGCGGGACAAATCAGCCTTCCATAAGTAGCTGGAGGGTCCTAGGAGCTTGACCTTTACCGCCAGGTCCTCTACTGAGGGGAGGGTGTATGGGCGGTGACAGCCTTCAAAGCAGTTCTTTGTTATTCCTGAGTTCACACTCGCGCCATCGGGGTAGGAGAGATCCAAGATAATTCTCCTATCTACCGAGTCCTTTTTGGGCTGAGTAATAATGGGAGCTGTATGGGTCCAAGGGGTAAAAGGTGGGTCCTTGAATGGGCCAGCAATACCCCCGAGACGCAACTCCTTATCCACGAACTCCTGGATTTGCTTGACATATGGGATGGCCGAGGCATGATTTTTGTCTGAGGGAGTGGGGGGGTGGGGAGCAGTATATCCCACCGGCCAGCCAAACCTGAGAAATTCGCACACCTCCTTGTCATGGTAGTCTTTAAGCTCCATCTCCCATACGTCAAGATTAAGGCCTGAAGGGACGGGTATACGGGCACCCAACCTATTTGGCAACCCAGTGGCGGTGACTGCGGTATAGGTGCGCGCATATTCCGGGAAACTTTGGAAGACATGTGGGGCCACTGCTGGCCAAAATGCTAGCCTGATTGGTGCATATTGGGCTGGTGTTGGGCCAATGAGAGCCTGTGAGAACTCATCAGCGAGGGTGAGTTCTGAACCGTTAACATCTACATGGGTTACTAGGTCCTCATTGTTCTCACATGGGAGGTGACACTGAAAAGGTAGAGTCTCAGGGTCATCCTCCTGGTATGAGGGGGGAGGGGCTACCTCTTGGGGTAGAAGATTGTCTTGTTTGACCGGGCCATGAGCCAGGTGAAGGAGTCTTTGGGAGACATTCTCACTCTTCCCCCGAGTATCAGACACCCGGGCCTTGTGGGTAACCAAGGGGTTTTTACCAGGGGGAGGGAGGCAATGATTAACGGGCTTAACTATGGGCGTCAACGACACCTCGAGCAGTTTAACTGTGCCAGAGGTAACAGGAACAAAGGGGGACGCCATTGGGTTGAGTTGACATTCTTTTACCGATGAGGAAGGGAGTTGTCGCGCATCCTCACAAGTCAGATGTGCCATGTGTACTTGTGTACTAGTATGCTGGCCGGTCTTGGCCGGCCTGCTGGCGAAAGGACTGTGCAATTTTTCCTCTGTTTCTGCAGTCCCACTTGGGGTGAGAATAGAGGACACTGAGGTGCTTCCTGCAGTGTTTACAATGATGCCCTTGGTTGATGCCGTTTTCCGGATGCCCATCTGCCTTGGTACACCCAGCTGTGGTGTTGTAAGCAGAGCAAGGGACATCTGAACGGCCTACGGCTTGCCTAGGGGGCCTCCTCCTACTCTCATTCTGGTGCTGAGCAGGATGATGGGCTTTAACTTGAGCAGTTGATGCCTCAGGAGCTTGATGCAATTTACCATTGTTGAACTTTGATGTCTGGGACCTGAGGTCATGGATGGCCATGGTATCTGTGATCCAGTTGAGCCTACCATTTGCTACTTTGGTCAGAACATCTTCGGACCATTGACGGACCTGGCCCCAAGAGAACTCTGCCGCATCCTCTATGACATTGTAAATGTGGAGAGCCAGCTTGGGGCGGACGTCAGGGGCGGTGTAGGGATCCCTCATGAGTCTAAAAAGGCCGAACAAATACTCCGGTACAGTGAGAGAATTTATTGCGGTCTTAGTACACTGAGGACCCCTTGTAATGTAATGGTGAGGATGTGTGGGTCTACCTTTTAATCCTGATAGTTGATGCGCCGTGGTCGACAGGAGAGCTTGTACCTGATTGTTGACCGCAGGGGTGCTAGCCTGAGCGTTGTTGACAGGCAGGGAGCCATACGGTAGCATTGGCGGGGCCACAGCCTGCATCATGGCGACAACATCGTCGTCCTGAACAGCCGTGCCGGTCGTAGGGGGCACTGGGCCATGTACAGGGGGAGGATGAACATACTGACTGAAATGTCCTGGGTGATGGGACACAGGAGGAGGGGGGTATGACATGTAGTAGGGTGCATACCTGTTTACCCCCGCCTCAGTGGCCGCCAGTGCCGATGGGGCCTTTCCCCCAGCAGCGGGGCGGGCGTCTTGGACAGTTGTGACAGTTGTGACAGCCGGGAGCGTAGCGGTCACTTGTATAGGAGTCACAGCCGGGACGGGCACCGTGGTAGACGTCAATGTCATTGTGACAGGAGCTGTTGTGGGAATGACAGCGACCGGCGTCGTGACCGCTGGGGTCTGCAGGGGTGTCATGGTAGCAGTCACAGGTGTCTTATCTGGGACTAATACGGTAAGCTTACTGAGCATACTGGAGGCCATCGTCTCGACCGATCCAACACGAGTATGCAACTCACCGACATTAGTTTCCAGATCAGCGACACGGGCAGCAAGGACGGCGTCCATTGTAGGGGCCGGTGGCGTTGGGTCCTGCGTCGTCCTTTTAGTTTGTCCCGCAGCAGCCTTTTCTGTCGGCTTCTTGCTACGAGAGGACGCCCTGGTAGGCTTGGGGTCCTTACTAGTTGTTCCCTTTGTTGCAGGCATTATTGCAGGGGGATGCCAGCCTATATGCGGCAAATTAAGATGGGAGAAAATCAAAAACCCAAAAGTTCTGTGAAGACGACAGCAGCGGACGCCCGAGTGACGTCACAGATATGTGTGTAGAGACTGGTAGGGGGCGCTGCGGAGGAGCGTCTCAGGTTTGCCGCCTTGATGTAGGAGTATAATATCAAAGTCCTATTCCAATCATTACCAGCCAAGTCTCGACTTAGCGTCCAATGCAGTGGAATAGAAATAACTTACACTTTCCCCACTATGAAAGATCAATAAATTCTCAACTACTAAAATGTGAATTTCGGTCACCAAAAATGTATTTCATCCTATACATTTTAGCCTGTGATTAAAAACAAAAAAAAGCCTCCCTCGTCAGATTTTTCAATCATTGGTGATGAGATTGAGTGGCCTAAGTGAGAATTTATGGTATTTCCCACACCATTTTGCAGTCTATACGAAAACGTGCCGGACACCGGCTATAGCCAGCTAAGAGCCTGCTGGACCGGCAGAAAGTCTGTGTATGCCGGTCCCAATGACTGGCTGTGATCCTGGGCTACATGCCAGTTTTCATGGCTTGTAAATCGGGCGATTATCAAGGTTTCTAGAGAGTTAACTATAGAGCCTGAATATTATGTAAAAAACACACAAAAGTGATAAACTATGATTTTTAACATGATTTAGATATACCAGTAACCTCTATTTAACATTATGTCCTCTCTACATATATCAATTCTTCCTTATGACTACATTTCTAGATACAAATATTTCCCCAGGGTATCTGAGCCTGCAAACATTTAGCCGGGCCTGCAGATTTACAAATCTGCAGGACCGAATGTCCTGTACGGTGAAAAACTTTTTGTATAGACTGATTTTGGAGGATATGAATTCATGAGTCAATGAACACTTGTTAATGCTATATTCGCTACAGCAGAATTCCTGTGGGTAGCGGTGGAGAGGGCTCTAATCACGATGTACTTGGTTTGTTGTTAGAGTTGTCAACACAAGATAAAAGTCACTATCAGAATCAGCGCCAAACCCTGATATCAAACAAATGTCAAGAGTCTGGTGGCAGATCTACATAGCTCAGACACATACCTTCATTATCAGACCTCTAGTATTGATGATAGAGCCTAGTTTTTGGTCACCTCACCTTAACGTATAGGGGCCAATAAGGACCACCCTAACTTATATAAAAAGAATTTACGAAGAGTTTAACATTTTATTTTCATTTTGGTCAGAATCAATGGTATAATGAATAATCTCTTAGTGGTGTTTATTTTTAAAAAGTGTGTCTGCCCATACTTTCTTAAAGCCTGTAAATATCCGGGAGCACACCTTTACCTGTGTTTCCCTAACTCATCCTACATAAAGAGACATGGTATAAAGAAAATATTTAAAAAAAAGTGTGTCCTACCCCAAGTTACTAATGTCAGCATGTAACTGGAAACACACCTGTATATTATGTAAACCTTTAAGGACGGCATGTCGCTAAAAGATGACATTTGTCGTCATGCTGCACCAATGCAGCCCCGGCGAGTACCTTCGGGAGTGTCTCAAGCTCATAAGGTCAGCATGATGCATGAATGCAGCCCTGGCGAGGTACTCACCAGGGCTGCATTCATGCATCATGATGACCAAGGGCATGATGCATTAAGGCATGATGATGCCGTCCTTAAAGGGTTAACGTGTCCCCCCTACACATACACACACACACATACACACACACATGAGTGGAGAGAGTGGTATAGGCATGCAGGGGGCACCAAGGTCACCCTGAGGTCATGTATCATACAATCAGTCAGACATCATATCTCTGTGTACTGCTGGATGTTACAGGTTTTGGCAGGGAGAACCCTACTACCGTCACCTTGACATTGGGGAGTGCATCTGTGCATTGCCCAATGTACAGGGATGTCACTGAGAATTGAGACAAAACTCTGAAACCTAGGAACTATAGCCTCAGAAGGATTTTTCATTTGTAATGTGTCTTTAAAGACTGTAGACATTTAAATAGACAATTATCCCCTTCCAGATCGATTTATCATGTATAGGTGTCCAGTGACAATGGCAGTGCATTTACAGCTATATTTGAAACATTCATGTGCCATCGTGACTTGGCCAAACGTGTCTCTAGATGCTCAGTGGTTATTGGTTTCAAATAAAATCTCTATTGATACCAACTCGAATGACTCTTTCACATTAAGTATCTAGTGGATATATCGGTTGTTCTGTCATGTATTTGCAGTTAACCGTAGGGATGGGGATATTTTAATGTCAATCATAAAGGATTATTATGGTTGATTTCCAGTTGCCTGGCCATGGTTACCCAGTACCTATGACAACTCGAAGACTATGTTATGATGATGTAATATATCAATGAGACATTTAACTTGAGATGTTACACTGGATTAATATAACTATAAATGTTGAGAAATGAGGATGTGTTTAAACCAGCATCTTTGTTGCTATGGAAACACCCAATCATCATGGATACCCAGTTAAATGACTTTTTGACTCTTTATACCAATTTCTCAAAACCCTCAACAATGCCAGTAGGGCATCATCAATATTCTGAAAGTACATGACTTTGTATACCCAAATCAGTCAAAACGTCTTTGGCGAGGTTTTCTGCAAGGTCTTAATTCTAGGTGCCTGCTGGACTAATTCAATTCAATTTAAAGATTTCTATTTCAACTGCAACTGATGGGCATGCCTCTGTATTTTGTTGATTACAGCAAGTCAGAGATATAAATTTGCAGATATATTACGTATTTAGACCACAGTTGGCTGAGACAAAAAAAGGAATGGCCTGACTGTATTTTATGTATATGGCTGTATGTTGATGCGGTGCACTGAGCACACTCTCCTACTGTGGGTGTAAGTCAGATATGATACGCGTGACTAGCTGCATGAGTGTTATAAGCCTTGGACAATGGTAATTATCTGCGGCTGACACCTTGGACAATTACCCTTGGCTTATATCACACATACAACAAGTCACGTGTACCATATCTACCACCTACAGATGTACACCAGGTGGAGCAGCAGTTACAGCCCTATACAGACCATGTAGAGCCTGCTGCACACCGGCTCCCCCTGGTGTGGAACGCAGAGACTGAGTCATCATGGCTAATTTTAATAGGAGCCAACTGGATGTAGAATGCCTCATTGTGGTCCCCTAGTGACACATATGGTACCTAGGAAATTTACTTATTATTAAACAGTATTAGACAGAGTGCTCATGCTACATGTACCCGCAGACAAAGACTGGGCGGCACCCTTAGGTCGTCTCAGCCACAGAGCTCCCCTCACAAACTGTCTCACCAGATCTGGCCAATGTGAACGTCTTTGACCGGGTGCCATCTTTAACCTCCTGACAGAAAACTGTTTATGTAGGGCAGGGGAAGTTATATGGACAAATAACCACCGCTATTTTCTTCATTTTATCTCTTACATATCAAAGATATAGCTAGTCAAAGATAGCACCCAGTCAAAGATGGCACCTGGTCAAAGCATCAAAGATGGCACTCGGTTAAAGACGGCATCCGGTCAAAGATGGCACCCGGTCAAAGCATCAAAGATGGCACCCGGTCAAAGCATCAAAGATGGCACCCGGTCAAAGCATCAAAGATGGCACCCGGTCAAAGCATTAAAGATGGCACCCGGTCAAAGCATCAAAGATGGCACCCAGTCAAAGACGTTCTCATTGGCTTGATCTGGTGAGACACAGCCTGATGCTCCCTTATGCTTCACAGCACACACCTTTATCCATAAGCCCCTACACAGAACAGTCAGTCAGTGCCTGTGTCTCTGCAACAGAGGTAGTGAAGCCTAGGTACAGTCCAGCATGTAAGGCCCAGACCCATCCCACCACCATCCATCGACCCCCTAAACCCATGAAGGATGGCATAGTGCATCAGGGTTGCATTCATGCATGAGGGACTACCCTACAGAGTTGAGGAACTGCAAGCTGGCCCCAACTCGCGCTTGGACACGTCCGAGCGACATCGCTGGTATTTAGGGGGCCATGACCGCGTCACTTCCCCCGTATATTGGGGGGGATTCCTACGCGGTACCCATCTGCACTTTTAATACAACAGCACCAAGCGCACAGGAACTATTTTAACCAGCAGCCTTTGGTGCCAGCGATGACGCTCGGGAAACGAGGTCGAGGTGGTGCGAGCTTGGAGGAACTGCTGAAGCATGATGCAGTGCCCGGGACTGCATCACCGGTTCCATGTCGGTGCATCCAGTGAGTGCATCACCCCACCGTGACAGTGCATGCCGGCAGTGCATCACCAGCACTGTGTCAGTGCATCCCGTGAGTGCATCACCGGGGCTGTGTTGGTGCATCCAGGGAATGCATCACGGGCACTGTGTCGGTGCATCCCGTGAGTGCATCACCGGGGCTGTGTCGGTGCATCCCGGGAGTGCATCACCGGTACTGTGTCGGTGCATCCCGGGAGTGCATCACCGGTACTGTGTCGGTGCATCCCGGGAGTGCATCACCGGGGCTGTGTCGGTGCATCCCGGGAGTGCATCACCGGTGCTGTGTCGGTGCATCCCGGGAGTGCATCCCCGGTACTGTGTCGGTGCATCCCGGGAGTGCATCATGGGCACTGTGTCGGTGCATCCCGGGAGTGCATCATGGGCACTGTGTCGGTGCATCCCGGGAGTGCATCACTGGCACTGTGTCGGTGCATCCCGGGAGTGCATCACCGGTACTGTGTCGGTGCATCCCGGGAGTGCATCACTGGCACTGTGTCGGTGCATCCCGGGAGTGCATCACGGGCACTGTGTCGGTCCATCCCGGAGTGCATCACGGGCACTGTGTCGGTGCATCCCGGGAGTGCATCACCGGCACTGTGTCGGTGCATCCCGGGAGTGCATCACGGGCACTGTGTCGGTGCATCCCGGAGTGCATCACAGGGGCTGTGTCGGTGCATCCCGGGAGTGCATCACGGGCACTGTGTCGGTGCATCCCGGAGTGCATCACCAGGGCTGTGTCGGTGCATCCCGGAGTGCATCACCGGCACTGTGTCGGTGTCAGAGAGGAAACACAAGTGATGCTGTGTGGTATTTAGAGTGTATTGCAGAAATGCTTAGTAGTGCCAGGACTGCATTTTTGCTATTAAAGAAAGGGTATGATAAGGCAACACTGTTAACCTCGTTAAAATATGAAGACAAGCTCAGAGAGATCAAAGTCAAAACATTTATTAAATAATAGATTTAAAAGAGATTTTTTGCTGAGCTCGGATGCCGAGGATGTAACATGCAGGTTGATGATCAGAAATAGTGTGGACGTTTGGCTGCAGATGGCGTCATTGCATTGGGTTGGTGCTGTACTCAGTGTATGTGCGATATGTATGTCAAGTGTGTGTGTGTGGGTGGGGGGGGGGGTGTAACCTATATGTTCCACCAGCTGGTTTCATAACACACTACTACTACAAGCTCAGTACTAGCAGGTTGTCCAGACAGACAACATCTACTCAGTCATACACACGGACTAGAGGCACAGAGGTATATAGAGCTGGGATATAAACTACACCTACCCTCTCTGTTGGAGGTAAGTGTTTGATAATGGGTGAAGTTAGCTGAGTAGTTTGAGGCCTGGGTATGGCCTGTTTGTCCAAAATACGTGACATTTGCACCTGAGGCCCTCAGCCTGAGGGAAGCATGCATTTAGACTGCATATTGTGATTCCCAGTGAGCCTAAAGCCTCCTGCATAGACTAGGTCACTGCAGCAAGTATAGCCATGTCCCCATGTCGCATGTCGATTTTAAGAAATGGCCATGTCGCATGTCCATGTCGCTTAATAATCCCCATGTCCCATGTCGATTTTAAGAATTGCTCATGTCCCCTGTCACTATCATTTCAAACCCCATGTCGCATGTCACTAGGCCTCATGTCACATGTCGATTTTAAGAAATGGCCATGTCGCCGTGTCGAATTTAGTCTTCCACCCCCATTCCTGTGGGTCATAGGCCTCCGATGCACCACTTGGACTATAGGCCTACTCAAATCCTTATCTAGGCCTACTTGTAGGCCCTCAGAATACAATATAGCATGTCTGAAGGCCGACATGATCTATATAGGACTGTCATGTATACAGGTGCCTGGTACTACTCTCGTTTCCAAATCCTTCTGAAGGAAGGCTCTGGCTCTGGTTCACTGGTTCAATGTCAAAGTGGCAGTTACCAGAGCCTGGTGAGTAACTCGCCAGTGCCGCATTGAGGCACTAGGGGGTTGATACACTTCCCTGTCCTTGGCTTATAGAACCTCTGCAGCGACCCACTTGTACCATATCTATTACACACTGCTTTAATATTTCATGTCCTAAATTGTTGTCATAATGAATCAATGTCGCACGAGTGAGTCTATTCGCCCAGGCTGTGTTCCCGCATCATGCAGGGCTGCATTATGGAAGAACTACATGTTCATATGTGCAAAAACTGAGTTCAGTTTAGATGGGGTCTAGCCACCTTAATTACGATTTCTGATGTAATTGTAAAGAGGTTTGTTCTAGACATTGCGCATTGGTACAACCAGATTTATATTCCAAATGATGGGTGTCTGTGATAACAGTCAGTAAACTAAATATTAACCTATGACTCTGATGATGATTTACAATACATGACTGGGTAATGTCTTTACCAATCAATATTTGGGTTATCTCTGTAGTGGTGACAATGGAATATACAGGTCACATCGTAGGGGCCCTTGATGGGGGGTCCCCATGTCGCATGTCGGTTTTAAGAAATGGCCATGTCGCATGTCTATGTTGCTTAAAAATGCCCCATGCCAATTTTAAGAACTGCCCATGTCCCATGTCACTATCTTTTTAAGCTTCATGTCGCATGTCACTAGGCCTCATGTCGCATGTCGAATTTAAGAAATACCCATGTCGCCATGTCGAATGCAGGGGTCTAGGGCCATATCGTAGATAGCAACCCAAATGATAAACATATTTTGACATGGTCAATTCAGACTAGTCTGGGAGGAGGTAATGGACACAAGTCTTGGACGAGGTCATGGGCACGGTTATGGGGACTAGTCTGGGAGGAGGTTATGGGGGCTAGTCTGGGAGGAGGTTATGGGGACTAGTCTGGGAGGAAGTTATGGGGGCTAGTCTGGGAGGCAGTTATGGGCACTAGTCTGGGAGGAGGTTATGGGCACTAGCCTGGGAGGAGGTTATGGACACTAGTCTGGGAGGAGGGTTATGGGAACTAGTCTGGGAGGCAGTTATGGGGACTAGTCTTGGAGGAGGTTATGGGGACTAGTGACAAAATTCAACAAATATGAGGATATTTGGTATCAAAGTAATGATTACAGTGCAAGGAATGTAATGGGATGGAGGAAACTTTCACAGATCCATAACCCATGCTTCAATAATACATACTTTGTTTTTCAGCTTTAACTCACCATGGCTGCGGTAAAAAACATCATCATCACGGGGTCCAACTCGGGCATTGGGCTAATTGCCACCAAGAAGCTGTGTGGGGCGGGGCACCACGTGGTCATGGCCTGCAGGAGTAAGGAGAAGGCAGACGCTGCTGTACAGGAGGTCAAGAAAGACAACCCTAATGCACAAGTCACCTTTATGGAGGTTGGTGTATATATTGAAAATATTGATCTAAGGCCACACCAAAATAAAGAAGTTGATCTACAGATTTCCCGCACCATATTATTTTTGGTGGCCCTTTTTCTGATCGATAGCCAGATTTGGGAGTTTCCAAAGAGATTTCCCTCAGAAAAAAATAAAATGTTGCCTGCTCCACTTGATTTAAGGTTAAGATCTGCAGAAAAAAAAAGGAATTTAATCTAAATAAATCGTTCGCTCACACCATATTTTCGGCCCTGGTTAAACCTATTTTATATTTGGTGTGGCCTAAAAAATATATAATTAAGAAGGAACTTGGATGGCAAATGAGGTACAGGGATGAACATATGGGACCATAAATATTCCTATATCAATATGTGTGAATTTGTCGATGGCTCGAGAGCTCCACTTTTTATCTAATTGTGAATAATTGTGAATTACAGAATTTTTCATGAAAGTATTTTAAGATATACTTGTAGAGTGAATATCACACAAAACCAGAAACTGTCAAATTCAGTTTATAAATGGCATTTTATTACAAGCAGAAATAGATTTTTAACTGTACAACAAGTGCTGATAATGTTGCAGTCTAGGTCTTGTTTTGGATTCAACATTTAAACATATTTGAGACTATTACACACTAATAACTGAGAAACCATTTTTAATTCCAGTTAAATTTGGCCAGCATGGCATCCATACACCAGTTTGTAGAAGAGTTCCAGAAGAAGCAGCTGCCTCTGCATGTCCTGGTTAACAACGCTGGTGTCTTCTTTCAAATGGACGACAAAGAACGCAAGGTGACCGAAGATGGGTTTGAGATGACCATGGGAACCAATAACCTAGGTAGGAGTTTTTCAGTTATCATAAAAGGTTTCTCCATTTTTACATCCCTCTCACCCTCTACACAAACTATAAACCATTCACTTAAAATTGCATTTTAGTAACAGCCCAAAAAGAAAAGAATAATTCTTATTACTGTACAAAGACTGGCATGTAAGTACATGATAAAATAATCCAATTAAAGTGACCAAACAAAATCTAAAAGCTCATTTGCAATTTCAAAATTTTCATTTTTAGGTCTAACCTTAACAAAATGTTTGTCCTATAAATGTGAATTTCCTCCTGCATAGGCCACTTCCTCCTGACACACCTACTACTCGAGGATCTAAAGAAAACCGCAGCGGCAGAGGGAGAGGCCCGGATTGTCAATGTCGCCTCTACACTCCACGATACCAAGAATGGCATGAAGAAAAATGGTAATGCATTCTTAATGATTCTGTTATGTTCACTGGTTAATGTACTGTGCCATTTTGTCAATATATGTATAAGTTATAGATAGACTATGGTTATGAGAGGCTAACTCAAAATAACCACAGTAAACTGGCTGTCACCTTTATAGGTTGCCTGCCACTCTACAGTAGTTATATTTTGAGTTAGCCTTACATAACAATTGTTTATCTGTTTTAAACCACATCTGTGAGGTTATGTGGGTCTAAGTGGAAATAACCAAGGTCTAAATTCTTTTGTCTTACCCCTCCGCTGTGGTTTAATGCATGAATGCCACCTGGAATTTGCCAGTGCTGCATTCATTCAGCATGCTGACCCTTCGATAAAGAATGGGGCTCATTGCTGCAGTATGATTAGGAATGAACAGAAAGCAATGAGGTATCTTGTTGCACTTGTGGTGGGTGCACGCTGGTGTGCCTGATTGAATCGCCCAGGAGTTACCAGTTGATAAACAACACTGTTTTTGGAGTGTCTGTTGTCCCATGACATATACTGTGTCGTCGACCTGGGCTTTAGAAAATTTGGATAAAATAGGTGTATCCTGTGGGAGGTGGAAGTTTGTATGACTGGGTCGCATCTGTGTCTGGATATCTCCATCATTTCGCCACAGTGGTCATCATATGTTTCTTCGGCCAAAACCTGATCTAGGGTTAGGCCCTGAAGATCTAGGGAAAATGATATTATTCCATGATGACATTGTGTTAACTTCTCACACAGGGCAGCCGCTAGACTTTGATGACTTCATGCTGGAGAAGGAGGGAGCTTACAGTGGATACCAAGCCTACAAGAACTCCAAGGCTGCAAACGTGCTCTTCACCAAATCCCTGTCCAGTCGTCTAGAGGGGACCGGTGTCATCGTTAACTGCATGTGTCCAGGTGTGTATTATATTGGATAATTTCTCTTTTCCCAAAATGGTGAAATGCACACTCTGAAATAAGCTGTTGTAACATTGTATATGAGAGAAAGTGCATGCAGAGTGAAATATGGCCAGTAGCACATGTAAGTAGCCACATGCAGGAAGGTGGTAGTTCATACAAGAATAAAAGGTAAAATAAAATAGATGGAAACAGCAAAATTTAGTTGAATGAAATCAAAGTGTATGACTAGACAAATCACATTGAATTGGTAGTTTAGGTCAGATAAGTAGCACAGTAAAATAGGAGTGTATGGCATAATAAGTAGCAGTGAAATGGGATGTGGTGTGGTAACAGCATTCAACAACAGCTGAAAATGTCTTGTGTATCTCTTGAGAATAGTTGCCCACATCTTTTTTTGGCCCACTGACGTCCACATTTCCCGAATGGATCACATGTCAAATGACTACAGTACTACTCTAGTAGGGTAGATTCACTGTGAGTCGGACACATACCCAAAGCGGACAGTGAAATTGGAGGTTATTTATGTACACTATTACTTACAGTGTTTGTTCTGTGGAAAGAATAACATTTAAATGTTCTCATTATTTACAAATAAAGCTAAAATGCCTGAATAATCAGAAAGCAAGTGTCTGTCTCAGGGTATGTGTCCGGCTCCAGGTAAATTTCTGCTTTTGTCTTTCTCCAGGTTTCATCCCGCGTACAGGACTGAGCCGACACTCGGGTGCCATGACGAGGTTCATGCTCAACTACGTGCTGGACGGTGTTATGAAGCTGTTTAAAACAATCACCAGGTCTCCTGACGAGGGCGGCGCTTCTATCGTCTTCCAGGCAACTGGAGACGAAGTCAAAGGTGAAGTCAAGTATTTTATTGAGATACAAGATTTATGCCTCCCATTGAATACAATGTGGCTGTATTAAATGGGCTAAGAAAAAGTAGTTTTTCCTTCATTTTGGCTTCAAATAAAAAATTAACACAAATGCCAACTACATCAATACCGCTCTGATGTATTTCACTCGTAGGGGCTGGGGCATATCTCTGAGTGTATCGCTTCGTGGAATATGCCCCAGCCCCCACTCGTGAAATACTTGAGAGTTGGTATCAATGGGTGTTGGTATTCATAACAAATTGTGATTTTCCTTCTACAGTAATAGAGTGTCAGGGTAGGTGTATGACCACTCACCTACCTACATTATATTATTTGGGAGATGAAGTATAATGATGAGTTATCTTTATGCATATCACCCATTATAATTATTTGTAAAAGACATTTACAGTAATTTTCAATTGCAACCATTACGGGTATATCTTATTGCAGTCATAACACAGATCCATTACATCTTCATTTCAGGACAAACCGGAGGATATTATTCCAATGACAAACTGGCAGAGCCATCAGAGGAAGTGCGTAATGAGGATGTCCAGAAGAAAATGTGGGAAACGTCTATGAAACTAGTCAAGCTGGAGGATACAAGTCCAACATCATAACCACTGTATTCAACTTGGTGAAGCTTGTGATAAAGACTTTATATAACTGAGAAATTTGCAGTATGGAAAACAGGGTTGCTAATATTGAGGGACTATATGAAAGGTACTAGTACTACTAAATGAAAGGTTTGCGCCATGTGTTGCTAGTTTTGAATATGTAGCTTTTGATAATGCCTTTGTTTCCTGTCCAGCTCGGAACTGTATATATATATAAAGTGTACAATTATCCCAACCAGGTCTTATAAAATAGAGAATCAAAAACAGATGCATCTCAACATTTATTGTAACAAAAGAATCCTCAGGTAAGGTGGCCAAAACACATTAATCTAACAACATGATAGCATTTGGTAGCGTTGTCGGTTGGAATTGGTGACATTAGTGGATCGAGGCTAGTGTTTAATACGGAGACATATATCGTACATGTCTACTTACTAGTATAACATGATGCAGTCAGAACTGCTATCAGTGGTGCTAATACCAACCAGTCTTTGAAATAATGACATGACATTCCAACTAATTTTATGCGCACAGTTGTACTGTTATTATATTTGTCTATGTTCATACATCTAGAGTTATCTGATAACTCCTGAAAACTCTGCAATCATTAATTTGAGTTCATGGAAACTACTGGAGGTCTACCTGTTCTTCAAAACAACTGTTAGCTCTAGCCATGGAAGTAATCTATTGATTTTGCAAATGCCTATTGTGATAAAATAAAATGAAATATCAGTCATTAAGTTGTTCTCTCATTTCTCATACAGCTGTGTAGATTTTCATCACTATTAAGTAGTGAACATATTTTAACAACAGCAGGGGGTGGTGCCCCTCAATCCCCCATCACCCAACCCTCTCTTGTTAAAGTGGGTATATCCGATTTCTCATCAAATTCTAAATCTTACCAAATACTGTAAAAGTTTAACAATTAGAGAATAGAGGTCAATTAAATGTCATCAATCAGTGTATTTTCAATGGAGGTAATAAAACTGTGCACGCTTTTATTCCAAAAAATACCATATATTGGGCAATAAACTAATTAGAGCAAAATTGGGGGGGGGGGATGAGGGGAAATGGAACGGATAGAAAGTCAAATATGTTATTTATGAACATACTGACTAATATTTAGGGAAATCTATTTTTTCATCCCACATGTCGAATGTACAACTTTAAGAAACCCATGAATTTAGCGTTTCTTACTTTTTGAACCGAAATTTCTTTGAATTTTCTCTTTGCTCACCTAATTCTTTTCCAAAAAATAACTTTTTGCTTTTTGTATTCTTTTGATTAACCAAAAATCTTTGTTGCTGTGAGAATTCATTGAAGCCCCCCATGCACCACACCCTCTGACCACAACCACTCCCCTCTGACCACCCCAGTATCAAACCTGTAACATAAACAGGGTGGTCATCCCACTAATTGGTACCAGGCCAGAGACCAGATGTAACTCACATTAAAATGTTATTTCTACTTGACACCCTATCTCTATCTCTTTGAACTACCATCTGTGGTGGCCTGTGGTAATGGCCTTGATGACAAATGATTATGGGAGAGCTACCCACAAGACCGGTGACAATCCTCACCGGTCAGGACACCAAATCCCCAGTCCTACCAGTCAGTGGGAACAGCTAGGGTAGGGGAATAGGAGGGAAGGGGAAGTGGGTGGCGGAGTAGGAACTCTCACTGACGCAGGCCGGTCTAGGTGCCACCTTTGACCGAGTGCCATCTTTAACCGGGTGCCATCTTTCATTGGCTTGATAGAAAATGGTTTATTTAGAGCAGATGTAGATATAAATGGGCTACTAATTACTAATTTAAAGTGTTATAACATCCATTAACCTTTACAGTCCATTTATATCCTCATCTGCCCTAAATAAACCGTTTTCTATCAAGCCGTTCAAAGATGCAACAAAGGGACAAACTTGCGTAGTCACTAGACGCTGCCCATTCTATGCGTAATCTTAAATCGCCACTTCTGGCGTAATCTTATTCCAGAAAAAGAAAAAAAAAGAGAGAAAGAAAAAGGGGGTGCGGGGGCAGAGCCCCCGATATATTCACCAATGTTACAAACTTACAGTGGTGCCATCTAGAGGATAGGTATCACCTGGAAACTGATTAAGATTACGCCAGAAGTGGCGAAAACTGATTAAGATTACGCCAGAAATGGCAATTTTAAGATTACGCACAAAATGGGGGGCGTCTAGTGGCTGCGCAAGTTCATCCCCACGTGTGTCAAAGATTGCACATGGTCAAAGACTTTCACATTGGTCCGATCTTGTGAGACACAGCAATATATACATCCCTTTTATAGAGACATTTAAAGGGGCATTCTCACCACTCACACATAACCACATAGTAGACTAGAACACTACTAGAATTGTGAGCGGGATTCACTTGGTGAGAATGCCACTTTAAGGACATGGTACAGAGGACCAGCACGGCCGAGATGCATGTCATCCACCATCAACTTTATCCATCCATAGTCTTACACTACAGGTTATGTGCACCAGCACTTCATTCCTTTTTTATCATGAGCCATAAAATCAACCAATAAAGTAACCAATGCTCTGTATTCTATAAGCGATTTTATAATCGCTGAAATGGGGCATACGTAGAAAGGTCAAAGACGTCGCCCGGTCAAAGACTATCAAATTGTATCGATCTCATGAGACATATAGCCTTGTATAGTTCGGTAATAGAACAATATAGTGCATTTGTACATTGCACCCGGGCTAATGGCAAAGGCATGCAAGGATGGCCCAATTTTCTACAATACAATTACATATATCTCATTAGACCCAGTAATCAGACCCTACCCTAGGTATACAGCTTTGGGTTATATAGAGTCATTCAGCCATACAAATCACTAAGGTTTACCCCAAATCACAAATATTCAATGTCATACATAAACATCAATAGTTTAGGGGATAAAAAGCTATTATGAGAACCATTTTACAATTTGGACCATATCAAGCATGACTCTCCCCATCTGTAAGACATAGATGTTTAGGTTGACATCACTCCACCACGTGTATGGGTACACGTGGAGCCTGGCCTACATGTTACTACAGACTGGTCTATGTTTAGACGTACAGCAAAGCTGACAGTCAGCAGGTGAGGACCAGGTAGTTGGGTGTATCACAGGTAGGTGGGTTAGTATGAAATAAGTGTTGGTCTGATGTCTGTAAAACTTGTTATAATGGGTGTTTGCAGTGAAGGTGAGGGTGGGCTCCCTATCCAGGCCCCCTTTATTCCAATACAGATCAGGATCCCTTTACTTATTTCCCTTTTATATGTAAGAAGGGTGGTGTTGGGAAAAATGTTGGAGGATTTTTGGGTGTCAATGTTGATAGGTGACATGGTTCAATATTGGGTGTTTCTGTTAGTCCAATAGTGGGATGCTGATGGTCTAACATTGGCTTGCAAATTTCTTAGTCCAATGTTGAGAGGGAGATCTTGGTCCAATAATACTATATGAAATGGATGTAAATTATGCAATGTGGCATAATCTATACAATCTGTATCAATACTTCTTTTGGTAAGTACCTTTAACTTAAAGATACATTACCAGCTAATTTTAGACGATTTTTAATTTTCAATATTTTTCCATATATCAAGTGCCTGGAAGTCTATATGAGAAATTTGGAGTCTGTTATTTTTCTTTTAACCTGTGAATATGGCCATAATAGCATGCAAAATGTATAACTGCGAGCCACCAGAAATTGAAACCTGCAAGGGGGCCATTATGAACAATCAAAACACATGGGCTCTCACAGTGAATTCATAGGTCTACCAGAGAGCCCTCCAATCACTATTTTTTGAGTATGAGATGATGTAAATACACCAATCCCGTTTATTTTATCCTGGTGTACAGAAAGAACTTTTTCAGCTCGATAACATCCGACACCAGCAATGCTTTAGTATAACACACATTCGCTTAGCTATTATAATATAACAAAATGATAATGGGTATAATGTATAGTTCGGAATTACACGGATTCATACTAACAGCAATATTACTTATTTGTATAATACATAGAGAACAATATACAAATACCAGAAAAATGTACATATGGAGTTACATTGTATATATCTAACTGACGCACCATTACATTTGCTTATGCCAGGAGCCAGCTCCATGTATACGTGTTCAATATAGTATAATAAATCATCTTTAACCGAACCTCATGGTTTTATAATACCTACTGAGATTCTATGTGAAAAGGACCGGGTGCCAGGAGTGGGCTACTCCTGTACTTACAGAAAATCAATTAATCCACATCGGGGAGAAACCTCTAGAGTGCACATTATGCCTGTAACATTAACATCACATTTTCTCGATCCGTGTGGGTAGTATAATCGTTATATTACCTTAAAAATACATTTAGGAGGAATATGGTACTGTAACGGGTTGACTATAAAGTCTAACTGTTATTGTTGTATATCTATTGTATGTTGTATGATGTAAGACAACACGGTTCTATTGTGTTTAATAACTGTTTTATTCATCTAACTAGTATCGTCGGTTCGTTACATACACCGACTCCTCTAGTTCGGTTATCTATACGGTAGTGTACCGGTACCACCTTCGGTTACCGTCGGTAGTTGTTACATAAGCATTTTACATAACTAAACCTAACAGGTGGCGCTGCTAGTACGGTCACGTGGCTATGCAGCGCTGTATATAAGACGGCTACTTCTCCATTGGAAGTCAGTCAGGTTTGGGACTGTCGTGACATGACCACCCTGTGCTCACGGGCTTAACTCTATGCTATAGGGTTGCCCACTGTATTATATATCTGTTCTGATCTTGTATATCCGCTGGTTATACTTGTACTATAATACCCAAGAGTTACCTTTACAATAAAGTCGCCGTATATTAAAGTCTAATTTACCTTGTCTGGTTTTTGTACTCAAGTGTTACATACGTAGTAAGAGACCAACTACATTGGTGCCGTGACCACTTGATCGAACCGACCATTGATAGGGTATTAAATAGACTTACAGTATATGGATTACCTATACGATTTTGTCAGCTCGTTCAGCGGCAGGACTAAAACCCCTGCTGAGGAACGTGAGGAAGCCGTACAGAATGTACGCTTCTTCACAGGCAAATCCAATAGGCGGGAGAGCCGGGCAGCCTTGGAGGTGCCCGGTGACGACCTCTCCCAAGAAGCAATAGGTGATCCTATTGTGGAAGCCTTTACCAAAGGAGAGGATGGGGAGCAATCTCCAATCCCGGGACCCTTTGATATAAGCTCCAGGAGATCGTTGGACTCCCTTTCCACGAATCTTTTCTGTCCTGAGGGTCAGAAAATACCGGGTAGAGAGCCTAAAACTCTCGGCCCAGCTGCCTTCGGTTCTACACCGACGGTAGCAGATCCTTCATTGGATCCAGACACGTCGGTTTTCACTGATGGTGCCACTCCTACACCGAACGGTATGGGGGGTGGCGGGCTATCAAAGAAGACTAATGTGGCAACAGAAGCTCCTGGTAAGGGGTACCCGCCAGCAGTAGATGAGCCATCCAGTTTACCACTGGATGGGGACCTACTAGCTGCCATGGGTATCCCCACCAGGAAAACTGAGTTGCACGAGCTCGCGGAAGCCCGGAGGGAACTTGCTTCCATCAATCAAACTAGGAAGTTATTCCTAAGGGAGGTTGATGAGAAGAAAAAGTTCCTACTGGAACTCCAGAACGAGATGGCTTCCCACAAGGTGGAGGTTGACAAACTTTTGCACCAGAGGGTGTCCGGCGAATGTGAGGTTGCAAGCTTAACTTCCTTGGGAAAGGATTTGAGCACGCAGCTCCACTTAGCCAGACAGGACCTCGCAAGCTTAAGGCAAGTCAATCAGGACCTGAAGGCGAAGTCGGAGAAAGTACCACCACCTTCCACGGTGGTACCTCCAGTCATACCCCTACCCAGTGTGTACACGACAGTGACACCTTCAAGTGTCCCGCCGCTAGTACACACCACGGTAACAGGTATGACACCTCAGATGGGGGCTAGCTATCTACAGACTCCGGTCTGTGGTGGCGCCTTTGGAGGCACGGCAACACCTCCAGGGTACACCCACCCATCTACTGGTTCAACGACGTTAAATCAGCAGCAGACCATGGTCTCAGTTCCAGTACCGAAACCCAGAGCTAGACAAGGCTTAACGCCTGTCCAGCGGGCTAAGTACGACAGGAACCCGGCTATTGAGAAGCTGGGGACAGACATCGTCCCGCGGGACATCGATGAACTGGATGAACGGTATGCTCCTTTCAACTTTGGGGAGATCAAACATCCTGATGCAGCCCGTCAAAAGGCCATCGATATTCCGCCTTTCACAGGGTCGCCACCCTGGAGAAAGTACAAAGTTCGGTTCAAGGCTATTGTGGAGAGCAATCGCTGGAACAATCAGCAAGCGCTGGTTGCTCTGAAGCAAGCACTCTGCAACGGGCCAGGTGAACCAGCCCTTTTGGCGTTCGAGAGAGTGAAGATCAAGACATTGAGCTCACTTGAAGAAACAGCTGAATGGGCGATTGGGAAGATTGGTGAGCATGACCCAAGGACTCAGCTGCTCAAACGTGTCCAACGCAAGGACGAGCATCTGAGATCCTACGGATTTGCTTTACAAGAACTGATATCCGAGTGTTATCAGGGATGTAGACCTGACACCCCCACTGTCATCCAGGAGTTAACCTCCAGGTTTGTCAATGGAGTCAGAGACACCAATCTCCAGGCATATCTGCGGGAGAAATGGCAGCCGGACTTATCTCTAGCTGACCTTTTTGACCATGCAGATGTGTATGACACCAAACAGGCTGTTTTTCCTAGTGGAGGAGTGTCGGCAGCTCCATCTGTAGCCCCGAAAGGAGCCCAGGTGGTAGAGGCCGCCACAAAACCACCTAAGAAAAAACAGCCCGCCTCCGAGGAGGTGGCGGCAGTAATGCCTGACAGGGACATGGAAAAGATGATTGAGGGTTTGTTGCGGAAGCACTTGGAAAAGAGCTCTGCGTCCACTTCTGATTCTGGATCTGGAAAGAGAAGGAAAAAGAAGAAAAAGGACACGAAACCTCAGCCATGTAGACGCTGTCAAAAGATGGGTCATTGGGCTAGCGAATGCAAAGCCCCTGCACCCGTCGCTGCTAAAACTGAAAAGGAGACGGAAAACTGAATGGGGCCCATCCTCTTGGCAAGGATGGCGCCCCCACAGTTAGCCATGCCTGTAAGGGATTAGTAGACGGTGTTAACTCTTCCATGAACCAAGGCCGCGCAGAGGCAGAAGGGTCTGTACAACCTGTAAGCATCTGGCAAGGCGGGGCTGGCAATGACGAACGGAATCCGGAGGATTCTGTAGTCGCTGGCTTAGAGGAGTCTTGGTTAGAATCAATTGCCCAGAGCAGTGTGATTCAAGACTCCCCGAGCGACCCGTGTTGGGATTATCTCCTGACAAAAGGGGTTGCTATGGATGGAGGGGGAAGCCCGATGCTGACCTCTGAGTGTGTCCCTTTACGGGGACAGCGTTGGTACCTGAGTCTGGTTATTTCCGGGACGCGTGGTGAATTTTTGGTCGACACGGGTGCATCTCACACCTTGGTCGATCGTAGATTCATGGCCCGTCTTTGCAACCAGCCCGAAGCTCCGCTACTGGGAGTAAAGGCTCGGACTGCTACGGGAGATAGTATGCAGACTTATGGCAGAACTGTAAAACCTATGTTGGTTGATGGCAAGACATACTGGATATGTCCAACCATCACCGACATCACTGATGATGGCATACTGGGGATGGACTTTGCTGCTCTTTACGGGGTAACAATGAACACCGCAACGGGCCGACTTCAGATTAAACATCCTTATAAACAATCTGTACAGTGCGTTTTAAGGAATGGTTCTTCTGTGGCGTCAGTGGCACAAGACACAAAGTTGGCAGCAGGACATGTATCCGATGTCCTAGTCAGCTGCGTGGGAGTGCAGGCCAAACGGCCGGGAATGTTTGAACCAGAAGATCAAAAGCTCTCTGAGTTAGGTCTTGCTGGCTATCATACTTACCTGGCCAACGCTCGTTGGGGGGTGATACCGATTTGTAACTCGAGTAGTAGAGAAATCACTCTACGAAAGGGGACGCCTATTGGTAACACCACGCGAGCATATGGGGTAGACTCACTAACTACGGACTTTGTGGAAGTAGGTGTGGTGGCGGGAGACTCTTCCCACGAAGAGGCTCAAGCCAAATCCAACCTACCGAAACATTTAAGGTCCCTGTTGTGTGAGTCACACCTCACAACCCTAGAGAGCGAAATGGTGGCCAATGAGCTGTCGGAGTTATCTGACGCCTTTGCGCAACCAGGAGATCCTCTAGGGCGTACCAATACGGTACAACACCGGGTTGACACTGGGGACGCGCTTCCCAGTAGAATCCCCTACCGTCGGTTACCCATGGCTAAAAAAAGTGCTATGGAGGCTGAGGTAGAAAAGATGTTGGATGAAGATGTGATTCAACCTAGTGAGAGTCCATGGTCAAGTCCTGTGGTGATGGTCACCAAAAAGGATGGCTCCTGTCGATTTTGCATCGACTATAGGAAGTTGAACGGACTCACTAGGAAGAATGCATATCCTCTACCTCGGATAGATGAATGTGTGGAATCTCTGGGTGGGGCGAAATGGTTCTGTACACTAGATTTACAATCTGGTTATTGGCAGATCGGCATGGACCCCCGGGACCGAGAAAAAACCGCATTTTCTACCCATATGGGACTATTTGAGTTCAACGTCATGCCATTCGGGCTATGCAATGCCCCGGCAACCTTCGAGGCAATGATGGAAACCATGTTACGGGGTTTACTTTGGAAAAAGTGCCTAGTATACTTGGACGACATCATCGTCTTCGGTGGTTCTGTGGAGGAAACTCTACAGAACCTCCAAGCTGTGCTGAAACGCATCTTATCATATGGTCTGAAATTGAAACCTTCAAAGTGCAAGCTTTTTAGGAAGTCAGTTGAATACCTAGGTAGAATTGTTTCTGAACATGGCATCATGGCTGATCCTCATAAGATCGAAGTGGTACAGAACTGGCCTCGTCCGATGGACACGAAGGAGATACGCTCTTTCATCGGGTTTTGTTCATACTACAGAGATTTTATACCTGGATTCTCGAGAGTCGCAGCTCCCTTACAAGAGCTGATGATTGGAGAGAAGAAGGCTAAGGCTAAAATAGTCTGGTCTCCAGCCGCAGAACAGTCTTTCAGTGAGTTAAAGAGACTCTTCTTAGAAACACCTGTTTTGCACTACCCTGCACCTGTTGGTAAGTTCATCTTGGACACTGATGCTTCTAATACAAGTATTGGTGCTGCCTTGTCGCAGATCCAGGATGGGCGAGAAGTGCCGCTGGCATTTTCGTCCAACAGTCTAAGCAAAACACAACGTAACTACTGCACAACCAAGCGTGAACTCTTGGCAGTGGTGGTTTACACAAAAAAGTACAGACATTTCCTATATGGTGGGAATTATCTCGTACGGACGGATCATTCATCTCTGCAGTGGCTCCTTAACTTCAAGGACGCTGAGGGGATGATGGGTAGATGGTTGAACCACCTCTCTGAGTTTGGCATGACGAATGAGCATATCATACACAGGAGTGGAGTAGATCATGTGAATGCGGACAGCTTGTCCCGCTATCCTATCCGGAACTGTCACCGTGTAGACTGCCGAGACTGTGGGTCTCACAATGCAGTGATTGCGTCTGTGGGTGCGAAAGTTCCTAACTGGACGTTAAATCACTTGAAGGATGAGCAGCTTGCAGATCCAGCTATTTCGAGGGTGTACTCCTTGAAGTTGTTGGGCCTGTCCAAGCCTGTTCGCCCCGCACTTTCGCTGGAATGTAAAGAAGTTAGACAACTGTTAGCTCAGTGGGATAATCTTTTTATACGGAACAGTGTATTGTGCCGCTGGAGGGTGCAACCTGGCAGGAAGAGAACAGCTCAGTCTGTAGTGCCTTTGTCACTCAGACTACAGTTGCTCAATTACTGTCATGGCCACCGAACTTCAGCACACTTTGGCAGACAACGGACTGAGGCAAAGATTAAGAGTAGATATTACTGGCCTGGTGTGACTTTGGACATACGGCGTTGGGTGAGACAGTGTCCCCAATGCTGTTTATCAAAGCCTGGACCTGGTATTGGTAAACTACCTCTAAGTCAAGAGCTATTCGGTGTTCGATTTGCCCGGATCGCTGTTGATATCATTAGTGGTTTCAACACGACCCCCCGTGGGAATACCTGTATGATGGTGGTACAGGACTACTATACCAAGTATGTCCAAGTATATCCGTTGGTAAATCATACAGCTGTTACCTGCGCAGAAGCACTTTTCGAGAATTGGATCCTCACGTGGGGAGGTCCTTTAATGCTTCACTCCGACCAGGGTCGTGAGTTTGAATCTCGACTGTGGGCAGAACTGTGTAGTAAAATACACATCTGCAAGACGCATACGAACCCCTACCGACCTCAATCGGATGGTATGGTGGAACGTTTCAATCGGACGTTGATCCAATGTCTCACGACAATGGTTAATGGGCACCGGGATGATTGGGATGAGCACGCTCGCTATATCTCCCATGCTTACAATGCTACCGAACATGCGTCGACGGGCTGTACGCCTAATATGCTCGTAATGGGTGAAGACATAGTCATGCCTAGTGACATGGTCTATGGAGTGCAGGGACACCAGCTCGAGCAACCCTGCACAGTGATGTTTGTTGAGTCACTTCGACAATCATTACGCGAGTCCTATGGAGTAGTAAGGGACAACTTGGAAAAATCTGCTAGTTTGCAGAAGGTGGGCTATGACACGGGCCTTAAACTCCGCCAATTTAAGGTGGGGGATAAGGTCGCGAGATTTAGCACACCAAATTCCAAAGTCAAGACCCTGTACTCCTGGGATGGTCCGCATACGGTTACTATGGTGGTTAGTGAAACTACTGTAGTAATACGGTTGCAAAAAGGGACTCTCACTAAATCACATGTGGCTAGACTCCGACCTTGGTATGGAGTTCCATATATAGATGACGGTGAAGATTCCCTCGGTGCTGGTCGAGTACCAGCACCAACCGACCCTGCGCTACCGAAGATACCGAAGGCAGGACCAACGGTCATACCGTCGGTACCGACGGTAGCGCGCCGAAGGGGTCGTCCTAGGAAATTACCGATTGAACCACAGTCGTGTGTTACCAAGCCCAAGCGCGGTAGGCCTCGTAAAAAAGGGTCAGCTGTGCGTAAAGGACTAACCGTAGGCACCGGTAAACAAAGCAAGGTGATACCTCCGGTGTCATCATTGCTGGACATACCGGTACAAGGTCTACGGAGGAGCACACGTGTCAGAGAGCGAGATAAAATTGTGTAAACATTTTTTTCTTACCTTGTTGACGACATTTAGCTGCTGGCTTGATTAAATTTCCCTGGACAGTTCCGTACTGGGCCGGTGGTCATTGGCCCGGTACTCGATCACCAAAACACAACGAGAAGAGACGGGTTATCCGGTGTGGTTATCCGTTGGAGGTAGAAAAGCACGTGTTCAGGGCGGGTGGCTGGCTTTGCCGATTAGTTCTAAGTATGGGATTAGTTTTGACCACATATTGCTTAGTAACACGCTGCTGTGTATATCCTCTAATGCCGGTATATCATTCCCGGGTTTTCCGGTGGCTCCGCCACGAAAATTGTAAACAACAGTCAGAGTTCCCACCGTCGGATATGCCAGACGTGGGAAGGGCGCTGCCCGCGTCACCTGATCGATTTCTCCCGCCAAATGAGCCGTGAGAAATTGGGTCACCTCGGCGCGTCTTCGAGACGCGACCCCTGATTGGCTGAGAAGCCGGTCAAGGGGCGGGGTCACGGGGGACGGGTGGGGTATATAAGCCCCACAGGCGGTCAGGCTTCTTCAGATCAACACGTTTGCCCGTAGGGTAGCGTGTTGATCAGTGGTGCCTAGGTCTGCCCGGCAGTACCTACACTGTTGTTTTACTTGCTGTGCTACTAAAGGCTCGGGTGAGTGAACCGTGAGGTTCACCTACGCCTGAGCTAACAGTATGGCAGCCCGTGTAGATGGCACATGCACGGCCCCGAAGAAGGCTGAGGCCTCCGACGGGGATGACCGAGTTCTCGAGTCTGACACGGAAATGGACACTACCGGTGCTCCAACCGTCGGTCAAGGCTCGGCTTCGGTACCAGCTGAACCTAACCCTGAGGGGTCGGGTGATGTTGTTCCGAAAACAGAACCTGGTCTGGGTGGTAGTAATACCAACCAGGAGGAGAACCCTGCAGGGGGATCTTCTCCGAAACCCGCCGGTGTATTGGCACAAGAACCGACGGTCCCTGATGGTGATTCATCAGACGGGTCCACGGTTCGTGCTAAGACCAAACGGAAGCGGAAGCGTAAGAGGAGGATTACATCTTCCCCTGAAACTCCTGCTACCGAAGAGGTCGCACCGACTGAGGCAGATAGGCTCAAAGCTGTTGCTGATAGAGTGTCCAAGGCGGAAGCCGAGGGATGGTCTGTTGCAGAGAGCAGAGCCAATCGCCGCCTCCGCGCCAAGGCAGCGCATGTTCGTCTAAACCTGTGTCTCCGTGATGATGACCGGAAGAACCTGAGCCTTTCTGATTTACTTCAGGAAAATGGCAAAATGGCTCTTCCTGCACCTCACACGACCGAGGGTTCAGACGACGAAGACTGGTTGACAGGTGATTCCCACCCCATTGACTGGTACCTCGTGTACCTCAGGGCAGTGTTGGAAGGGAATAAACCTAACATCCATAGGTCATGCCGTCCCAAGCTGAAATATGCTTGGAAGAACTACGTGCCAGGGGATCCCTGCCCGTATGTTCGCTGTCAGCGCCTGAAGGGGGCTTCGACAGCTGCAAAACGGTGGCCGAACCTGTTCAAGTTCGCCCGTCATTTAGTAGAGAAGCACATGAATGTGCGTCCCTACTTGTACTGTGTGAGTGGGAGTACTAGTACTTCCTGCCCTGAGTACAGTGACGGGGAGCTATTCCGTTGCCAACGGAGGGCTGGTTTGGTAAGGCATCTTTGCGACAATAAGGGCGTTCACAAGCGCACTATTAGTCGTGGAGTTGAGGCTGCACTGAAGGTTTGGGGGTGCCACAAAACGTGTAGGGAATCTACAGTATAAGTGGCGAACCAACAAGCTTAAACAGTGGAATTACCTCACGGAGGCTGACTGGGAGAGATTGTGTAAGGGCGCCAAGTGCGAACAAACCGATCTCGGGCCAGAAACAGAAACTCCGATGCCCACTGTCAGAAAGGATACCCCTCCTAAGAAGAAGAAAGATCTGAAAAGGGGCCGCCAGTCATCCAAAGATGATACCAAAGGTGGACGTGACCGTTCCCGCAGTGAACCTGCGAAGAAACGTGTCGCCACCGCCACGGTAACATCTGAGGTCGACCGTAGCCAAACCGTCGGTACCGTCACAGTATCTTCGGTTGCATTGCCCTCGGTTGCTGATCAACTGCCCAGGCAGGAGAGACAGAAACTGGGTGATGCACTGGCTATTGTTCAGAACTCATTGGGTGACGAGCAGGCGGGTCAGGTTGCTGCTGACTATGTCAAGCAGTACAAGTGGAGCCAGAAGCAAAAGAAAGCTTCAGCCCCACAGGAGAGTATCTCACCTATCAGTGACGCTGAACAGGTAGAGGTACAACAGCCGGATGGGGCGTCAGCCCAGCCGACTGCTCCACCCCAGCACGGAGCAACCTCTGACCCCGCAAGGGATGACGAGGTGACTCCAGTACCTGAGCACAGGGCTGTTGACGAAGGGCTAGCAGGGTTACCTGTGTTGCCTGGAGATGGTCCTGCTTTTGACACTGGATTCTCTGACACTCTAGTCCCCGGATTTGAGTGCTACAGAGCTAAGATGGCTGAAAACGCAAGTAAGCTACTCCAGTTTCAGGTTTCTTTCTTGGAGAAGTCCTACTTTGAGCAGTACAAGTTGCTCAGAGAACAGGCTATCCGGGAAGGGAAAGCTTGGGTTGCTGAACGCACCAGAGTCCTTGCCGAGCGTGAGGCGAGTCTGGAGCAAGATCATGCCCTCTGGAGGGCTACGATCGAACAGCTTGAATCAAGGTTGACAACTTGTGACGCCAAGTTCTTCCGGCAGTTCGGGCTAAAGCTGACAGAGTGGGAGAGAACTGGTTTTCCAGATCTCCAGTCCAGGTTGGGGCTTGCCGCAAGGCCTGCTCCTCCTGTGACCCCGGTACTGTCAGTACACCCACCTAGGTATGAGATGCCATTTTCTTTCATGGCACAATCTACCCGGGTGGTCAGTGGCGGGGAGCCTACTGCGGCGCCGAGTACCCTCTCGGTAGCCCCAGGTGGAGCCCTTCCTCTCCAGGTGGAGGCTGCTGTGGTTTACACCACGGAGGCCCCTCCTGGAGGAAGTCCTGATGGGGAAGGAAAGCCATCCGGCGGTGTCCCTATGGACACCTAAGGATGGTCCCCTGTCAGGCCCTCTGGGGTGCACTGTTCCGCCCCTCGGAGGTAAAACTAAACCATCGACGCAGCTACACGCCCCTGGACAACCGAAGCAGACCGACGGTGCTGTCGTGACTTAACCTAGTCACTACTGCCACCACACTGGAAGCAGCCTGATGTCTTCAACCGTGGTTTACTACTAAGCCACAACCGTCGGTGCTCTACTACTGTCCAGGGCTCCTGATCCGGTGGTCACATTCTACTATTGTGACCTATGAACTATTATATGGATCATCCTCCTGTGATAATTATTTATAGGGAGGCACGGACCTACCTTTTTATATTTATATTTCACAAGAGATGGAAGTACTATACCGGTACTGGACTCTATCCATCTCTACCACCATAAACTGCTAGGTACTGGAGTACCGCCCCTAATAAGGATGACGATCTATCCCACCTTATTTAGGATACGCTAATATGGATTTTTATATATAAACTTTTCTACGCCAAAGGAAGTGGGAACTGCTATAGTTCCAATTATAAAACTTTTCTTCGCCAAAGGAAGTGAGAGCTATTATAGTTCTATTATTTATATATAAGGACACTAACTCCACACGGATTCGCACCATTGCTGAATGAAGTAGGTGATGTGTTGAGTTTCCAAGGTGGTTATTTGGTGCCTTTACTTTTAACTGATACTAGTCTAGGACTATCAGTTGGACAGTTTTTATATCATGTGCCTACGGGACTATGGTTTGATACCAAAGACTATATTGTTGATATAAACTGTTATATACATGTTAACCTGGTTGTTCATGTATGTATGCCTGTTGTTACTATGAGTAGAAATGTTACTTGTTGATAAATAGATATACGTGGTATATAATGTATCCAAGAGGTATTATTATTATAAAACCAACCCTTCCTACATTCTAAAGGGGGGTAGTGTAACGGGTTGACTATAAAGTCTAACTGTTATTGTTGTATATCTATTGTATGTTGTATGATGTAAGACAACACGGTTCTATTGTGTTTAATAACTGTTTTATTCATCTAACTAGTATCGTCGGTTCGTTACATACACCGACTCCTCTAGTTCGGTTATCTATACGGTAGTGTACCGGTACCACCTTCGGTTACCGTCGGTAGTTGTTACATAAGCATTTTACATAACTAAACCTAACAGGTGGCGCTGCTAGTACGGTCACGTGGCTATGCAGCGCTGTATATAAGACGGCTACTTCTCCATTGGAAGTCAGTCAGGTTTGGGACTGTCGTGACATGACCACCCTGTGCTCACGGGCTTAACTCTATGCTATAGGGTTGCCCACTGTATTATATATCTGTTCTGATCTTGTATATCCGCTGGTTATACTTGTACTATAATACCCAAGAGTTACCTTTACAATAAAGTCGCCGTATATTAAAGTCTAATTTACCTTGTCTGGTTTTTGTACTCAAGTGTTACATACGTAGTAAGAGACCAACTACAGTACATTGACTAATAAACATAGACTTTACAAGTAATTTGTGCTTCCCAACCATTTCTTCCTATTGAACTTAAATTTCTCATAGTCATCAATCAGTCTGACATTTACAGGCAAGTTATTCCATTGTATCGCCCATCTATATAGAGCACTTTTTTTGCAAGTTTCATTTTTTGGCTTAATGGTAGTGAATAGTAGTGCATCATGTGCCCTAGTGTGCACTGGTCTGATGTTTACAATCTCGACATTGTCTTTTTGTTTAAACATAAAGTTAACAATATGCATTCTCCTACGGGGAGCTAACAGAGATATGCCTGCCTCTTGATGTGTTAGTATAGTCGGATATCTGTGATCAACTCCAAGGCACATCCTGAGTGCTTTGTTCTCAGCAACCTGTATCTTATCTAGTATATATTTACCTGCTACACCATATAGTACATCCCCATAATCAATATGCGGCAAAATCATTGTCTTATACATTTTTAACCTAATATTGACCGTCATTGCCTCTTTCAGGTAAGCTAACTGAAATATCTTGAAAGCAATTTTCCTGAAGATACCTTCTGCATGCTTGTTGAAGTTCAATACAGGGTCAAGTGTAATGCCTAAATATTTTACACTCTGAACCCTCTCAATAGCTGCACCGCCAAAATGAAGGGAGTGATGATGAATTTCTTTCAATTTTGCTCTAAGTCCAAAAATCATATAATTATTTTTTTTTGCATTTAATGTTAGTTTTTTTTTTTTAAACCAGATTTCAAGCGCCATCAAATCATCCTCCATTTCGGCTGTAAGCCTCTCAAGATCATGCCCTGTTTTGGATACAACTGTGTCGTCGGCATATAAAAATACTGAACAATTTTTAATTATTTTTCCTAAGTCATTAATATATACCAAAAAGAGGGTCGGTCCCAAAATAGAACCTTGCGGTACTCCACATGTGACTGACCCCTCACTAGAGATCATATAATTTGCAGAAGTACGTTGTTTCCTGTTTGCTAAATAACAGGTGAGCCATTTATGAAGAATACCTCCGACACCAATTTTCGACAATTTTTCTAATAAAATGGAGTGATTTACGGTGTCGAAGGCCTTCTTCAGATCAATAAATGTGGACAAGGTGTATTGTCTTGTATTCATGCCCCTATATATGTCGTCAACAAAGTAGCTGACTGTACTAATTGTCGAGTGTCCCGATCTGAAGCCACCTTGTTTTGGGTCCAAAATATTATTATCCTCTAAATAGCTGACCAATTTATTATTCACAATTTTCTCCAATAACTTGCCAATAATTGGCAGTAAGGTGACAGGCCTCAAATTGGACACCTCCGATTGGTCCCCATCTTTTTACAGAGGGACAATTGTACCAATTTTCCATACATCAGGAATAGTGCTAGACGAGAAAGAATAATTAAATAAATTAGTAATTTGTTCAGGAACTGCTGACATTGCATCTTTTAGTGCAGAAGCTGAAATGCCATCAATACATGAAGACTTAGTGGTTTTGATACTATTTAATCTGGACTTCATAACAAATGGCTTTCCTATGATACGGGCCTGTCAGTTGATAAGGAAATGATGTATGGAAGTCTATATTGGGTTTATTTCATAACTTGATTTTGTTTTTGTGTTGATTTAGGTGGTACTGCAGTCTATATGAATATTTATAAATACATTCGGTCCTGCAGATATTTCATTCTGCAGGCCCGGCTTATTTTTTGCAGGTCCGGATATTGGAGTAAAATATCATTACTTAAATATCAAATAAAAGGCAACTTTTCACACTAATAATGATAACGAATAGTGTTACCCTGTATGTTACAAATATGCAAATCAATCGAATATATAAATCAGTGAAGAAAAAACAGAAAATATTCATGCTTTCTATTTCATGCTGTAGAACCTTATAAATATTGGTCCGATTTACAAGCTGTAAAAACTGGCATGTAGGCAAAGACCTGCAGATGACGGCCAGTCATTCGGGCCGGCAGTACCCACATTTCTGCCGGCCCCGCAGGCTTTTTGCCGGCTATAGCCGGTGTCCGGCATGATTTTGTATAGACTGGTATGTATTGACTAATTGCAGCCCTGTCATGGCGTCCCTACTAGACCTGCTGCTAAGGGCTGTCATGCCTATACTGATGCTGTTCCAGGACAATTGTGATCAAGCTCCAAAACTTGGTATGTAGATAGAGAGAGGTCCAATTGAACTTTAAGTGACCTAGCTAGATGATAAAATGAATTGCCCAGATATAATTTCTATTAAAGTGATCTTGATCTCCATCATTTTAATGATAAACCAACTAATTCTTACACTTACAGGCTATATGATGTTTGAATTTTCTTAAGATTTGTTAAGGGAAAGTAAGACATAGAATATGTAATATTTCAGGACCCCACAAAGGGGCTGTGTGTCACTCATGGCCCCCTTCCCCTCTAGTAACCTTTATAAAAACATACACCAAAAGAAGTATACCAAGCATTGTGTATAAGCATCGATTTATGCAAGATCAGTGATTATAGAAGATAAGATTTTTCTCCGGCGCCTTATATGCCACCAGTGCTGACTTCAAGTGGCATGATCACCAGCATATCCTACTCAAAATTCTAGTACTGTTCTAGTTTACTATGTGGTTAAGTGTGAGTGGTGAGAATACCCCTTTAATGGGATAGTATATTATTTTCAACATCAGTCTCAAATTTCTATAACAGGGTCCGGTATGAAGACGATCATCATTACGGGGTCCAACTCGGGTATCGGGCTAATAGCCACCAAGAAGCTGTGTGGGGCGGGGCACCACGTGGTCATGGCCTGCAGGAGTAAGGAGAAGGCAGACGCTGCTGTACAGGAGGTCAAGAAAGACAACCCCACAGCACAAGTCACCTTTATGGAGGTTAGTAAATATTGCCAAAGCGATTTATGAATGATTTATAGAAGACAATTGTGATGAGTAGGGTAGACAGAAAGAGAGATGCGACACAGAGACCAAGGAAGACAGAGAGAAAGAGAGAGAGAGAGAGAGAGAGAGAGAGAGAGAGAGAGAGAGAGAGACAGAGACAGACAGACAGACAGACAGATAGACAGACAGACAGACAGACAGACAGATAGAGACAGAAAGAGACAGAGAGAGATTGGGGGAGGTAGAAAGAGAGAGAAGGGAGGAAAGAGAGTGGGAGGGAGGGAAAGGTTGATGGATGGAGAAGAGGGGTGAGGGAGGCAGGAACTCAGTGGTAGAAAGTGAAGGAAGGAATGGGAAAAGGAGGCAGGTAAGGTATGGGCGGTAAAGAAGGACAGAATGAAATGTTCACGAGCATTGACTCTTGACCTACACCTACAGTTTCTCCACAGCAAATTACCAAATTCTGCTAATATGTGTATCTGTTGATGCCACAGGGACTCCACATATTGTTTAAGAGTCACCTTAAAGCTTGACCGTCATGGTTGAAGTGAGGCCAAAACTTTTGGATATAGTTCAGTTTTCATTCACAAGAGGGCTCTTAAGGGCTGGGAGCTCAGCTCTTACAGGCACAAGATAGGGTGAATATGTTGTAGCTGGACAATGCTCATGGTCCCCTGTCCAAACACTGCTGCCCTCTGGTGGAACTGTTATTTTAGTCCATGTATGGAAAATGCTGAACTTATTCCCTGACGGCCCAGCTTTAAGGCTAGAGCTTCTTTGTATTTTCTAATTTCCAGTTAGATTTGGCCAGCATGGCATCCATACACCAGTTTGTAGAAGAGTTCCAGAAGAAGCAACTGCCTCTGCACGTCCTCGTCAACAACGCTGGTGTCTTCTTCCCCACAGGTGATAGGGAGCGCAAGGTGACCGAGGACGGGTTTGAGATGACAATTGGGACCAATAATCTAGGTAATTCAATGATCATATTTATAAACACTCTAAGCAACTGTAACAGGCAGCAGAAAACAGGTCAGCCGCGCGGGGAATCGAACCCCGGCCACTACGCTCTAGAGTTGAGAATGCTACCGCTACACCACAGGGCTAGCTGCTTCTCCACCGCTCTGCTACGGTACTTGAGCTACCACAGGCGGGCAATGCGCTCTCCACGCACACTTGGGCTGCCCCGAGCGATACGTGCCCGCTACACAACCATGCCTTTTTTTTGATATATCAATTTCACCATCAGTTTTAGTTATATGAATGACAATTTTTCTAAACAGTTCACTTTACTTGATATTCATATGGAGTCCTCCCAAGTTACTTATATATACCGTAAAACCTCGCGTATAAGGCTCAGTCTCATGAGTTTGTAACAGTTCAAACGTCTTTGACCGGTGGCGTCTTTGACCGGTGGCGTCTTTGACCGGTGGCGTCTTTGACCGGGTATGTGATTAAAATGAAGAAAAAGGTAGTGTATAGTAAAGAAATGGGTACAGAGCTGCCAACCTCAAAATCTCCAAAATCGTATCTTTTAGGCATTTTTTAGCCTGAAAAGCGTATTTAGCGTACTCCCTTCACCCCAAAATCGTACTAAAATCGTATTTTTGATTCATGGTTTCCTACAGTAACACATCATTAATAAAGAGAAAAGGTTGGTTATGAAAAAATATAATCAAAAAAGTCTATGGATTTTGCAAACCTTAGGCCAAAAAATAAGTAAGGTATGTTTCAGGTAACATGGAGAACGTCTAGGGTCAGTAGGTTGGATTTATTTTTTAATTTGTTTTATTTTTTAACATGAAAGTACTAGCCAGTTTCTGTGTAAACCCTAAAATTGACAATAAATGTGTAAGAATATGAAAATTTCTTCAAAATTGCATTAAAAATATAGGGTCGGTTCTGTTTTACTAGGCTCAGTTGGGTAACCTGAAACAAACCTTTTTTTAGAATTTGGCCTTATTTCCGAAATGGAAATTCTTTTCTTTTTGAAAAGGAAACTCAAGATTTCGCTCGCCTCATTCTTTTTGGAAAATTGACCTGTTTTTCTTTTGTTTCTTCAAGATCAACCAATTAAGTGGAGTTAACCCTTTCTCCACTAGACCAGAAATATTTAGGACCAAAATGTGTACTCAATATATATGAAATAATAGCCAATAACAGCCAAAAATCGTACTGGAAACCTTAAAAGCGTACTAAATCGTACTCAAAATACAAAATCGTATTCTGGCTCAAAATGAGACCAAAAAGCGTACTAATACGCCAAAAGCGTACTACTTGGCAGCCCTGTGGGTAAATTTATTGTATGATATGTTATAACACATCATTTCGAGGCATTATTTAAAATTGATATATTTTATATATTTATGTTACTGGCTCAGTCTCATGAGTTTGTAACAGTTGAAACGTCTTTGACTGGCGCCGGAACCCTTAATATGTGCATTAAAATTATTTTTTTTAATTGGGTAAAACAACCATAGACTGTTTATTACATGAAGAAGTTGAAGCTTAAATTTCTTTACTATATACTACTTTTTTCTTCATTTTAATCACATACCCGGTCAAAGACACCACCGGTCAAAGACACCACCAGTCAAAGACACCTACGGTCAAAGACTTTTGAACTGTTACAAACTCATGAGACTGAGCCATAAGCCTAACTCACATATAAGCTGCACCCCGAGTTTGGCGGTCCTATAAGCCGCACTGGCGACCTAAATGTGCTGATTTTAGTACTGTATCATAGTGGCAAAAACTCGCGTATAAGCCACACCCTGACTCTGGGCCGATCCTAAAAGCCGCACCACCGATCTGACTCGCGTACTAGCCGCGGCTTCTACGAGAGGGTTTACGGTATATATAATTAGACATGTTTTTAAAGTTTTAAGCATAGCGTTGAGTTAAGTGTTGTGTGCCTGCCTTACTCTAGGTTGAGTTATAAAATGTATCATCAGGTTCACCAGATTTCCTCCTGTACAGGACACTTCCTGCTGACCCACCTGCTACTCAAAGACCTGAAGAAGACAGCGGCGGCCGAGGGAGAGGCCCGGGTAGTCACCGTCACCTCCTCACTCCACGACGCCAAGTACAGCATGAAGAAAAATGGTAATGCATTTAAATGACTTAAACAGATTCTGTCTGGGACCTCCCTATTTGAACTACCCTGACCCCTCCCCCTCAATTTATTTCTCTTTTCATCATACAAGCAGATGTTCCTAAATGGGGGGGTTGATTTATTAGCATGGTTTCAATACATTAAATTATGGAGAAATCAATTTTTTCCAAGTCAGAACTTAGGGCCAGATTTCATGGATGAGAGCCAATTTGTAATTCCAGACCAATGATTGAAATGACCCATACAGTCAGTGCAATGATCACTGATGTTACATACATGGAACATACAAAAGGTTTAAAATCATAGACATAATGCTATTATGCTTGCTTGTTTCACACACAGTGCAGTCGATAGACTTTGATGACTTTATGCTGGAGAAGGAGGGAGCTTACAGTGGATACCAAGCCTACAAGAACTCCAAGGCTGCAAACGTGCTCTTCACCAAATCCCTGTCCAGTCGTCTAGAGGGGACCGGCGTCATCGTTAACTGCATGTGTCCAGGTGTGTATTGTATTTGTGTTATCTATTCATGTTATTTAGTATGAGACCAATATCGAGTTCATGAATTATGCACTTTCAGGAAATAAGTAGTAGAGTGAAATGGGAGTGTATCAGAATAAGAAATGAAGAGTTTTGTTGCAAAATCCAATCCAGAATTGAAGCATGTAGTGATATCTCTACGGCTACCATATTGGTAATAATACCACCTCGGATATAATGTGTACACCATAGAGGACCTAAAGACAGGAAAAATGAAATTTTGAGGAAAAATATTTCAAAATTGCATTTGACTATTTCTGTCCTACACTTCTGTCAAAAATGTTTTGTTTTTTTCAAAATTATGATGACAAATGTTCCCTTGAGGCACCATGCTGTCCCTCAAAGGTTATCCATATTTAACATAAAATATTCTTTTTTCATCCATACCAAGGGTTCATACCACGTACGGGACTGACGCGACACTCCAGCCTCACGACCCGACTCTACCTCAGCTACTGGCTGGACGGCTTCATGAAGCTCTATAAGACACCCTTCACCCGGTCTCCTGACCAGGGCGGCGCTTCTATCGTCCTCCAGGCAACGGGAGATGAGCTCAAAGGTGAGCTTTTTAAGACAATCTGCCTTTCTTCTCATAAAATAGCTTAATTGATAAATCAAGTATTTTTGATTTCTATGTAGCATCAGAGATCCCTGTGTAACACGTAGCAGTAACTAGCAGTATAGGAGTAGGAAGTGCTTATCATACATTATTTGAAAACCGGGTTGGGAAGGGGGGGGGGGTGGTATATTTTCATACTTTCTAGAATGGTCAGCCCCTAAAATGTGTCTAAATCTGCCATTTTTCTAAAGAGTCCTTGCAAATCCCTCAACCCCTAGTTATCAAATAATGCTGATTCCCTTAGTGGCTTCTGGAATACCATCAGCTTCCTGATAAAACATATTGCCCTGGATGTCCCTGAGGAAATAAAACCTGTTCCATGACCTAATCAAAACCGTAAGTAGCACAAATTATAGAAATGTTATGCTCAGAAAGATGAGAAGCAAGATGTCTCGTCCCACTGCTACATTGGTATACAAACAAACCATATTACCCATTCTGGACTATTGTGGTTTTCTATTTAATGGAGTAACTGACGCACAACATAAGCGCCTACAATTGATGCAAAACAAGTGCCTTAGAACTTGTCTGAATGTCAGGATTAAGCACCATATAACCGACTTACATCTGGACACTAATATTGATTATTTATCTGTAAGGTATGATATGCAACTCTTGCTACTAATTTACAAGTACATATATGGGTCAAAGCACGACTGTGCGAGCCTAGGTCTGGAGCTTCAGCAGCCAGTGGTAGGTGGAAGAGTGATGCGTTCAACTGGCACTGGTCTGCTGAAGTATCCGTCTTCTAAATTACTTGGCTACAGAAAAAGCCCTATATACAGGGGTATAGACTTGTGGAACAAATTATCAATCCCTTGTCGCCTAGCTAAAACTAAAGACATCTTCCGGGAGAAGGCCAAACCCCTCATCCTCGGGTTCTTTCTCGAGAGACAACGGGAGAAAGGTCTATTGAGATAATATGACTTTGGTATATGTATATGTCTGCTGAATAGAACTCTCCTAGCCTATTCGCCATTATGTATAGAAACATGTAATATTCTTTGACCAAAATATGTGCGTATATTTATTTATGTACAAGTATCATACCATGGTTGGGAGTGACAATTCTCCCTTTTGAATGTATTTGTGTTTGAAAATCACTCAGTGCAATAAACACATTTATAAACTCAACACACATCTATTATATCATGGTTCCAGGGAAAACCGGAGGATATTATTCCAATGACAAACTGACAGAATCTTCAGAGGAAACACGCGACCAAGATGTCCAGAAGAAAATGTGGGAAACGTGCAAGAAACTAGTCAAGCTGGAGGATACAAGTCCAACATCATAACCACTCTATTCAATGCTGTAGCTTTTGATAAAGACTTCGTACAGCTAATTCCCTAGTGGATAATAAATAGGGAGTTGATGACTATTTGGGACCATTGTTAAAGTTACCGGTACCCAACAACCATAAGGCAGGATGGCTCAAAACATACGTGGAATAATACTGACTATCAGCATTACTTTGTTTATCCCATTATGGAAAGCTATATTCGTTAGGGAGTTACTGCATTCATTTAGCGACAAATACATATGAAAGCTTGAGGCGTAATGCTGACTATAAAGGCTAACAGTCTGGTAGCATTTGGCAGCCTTGTGGGTTGGAATTGGTGACTGATACATTGGTGCTTCAAGCCTAATGTTTAATTGATATGGTGTATACCTAGTGTACAGGAGACATAGATTGTGTATGTCTAGTAAATATCTTGTGTTATTAGTGGTGCTAATACCAACCGCTAAGATTTTTGAGATTATGCTAAACTTAGTTAATATGTCCTTTCTGTATAGCTTTCTATACCATTTTTACTTAGTTAAATAGCTGATAACTTCTTACATCTCTGCAATCATCAATTTTTTAATTTGTTGAAACTACTGGAAGTTTACCTCTTGGTAAAAATGATATATGGTTACCGCCATGAAAAATAATTCTTTGATTTTACAAATACCTTTTGTCATAAAATATAATAAAATGTTGATGGTTTTGTTGTTCTCTCATTGCTCCTACAGCATGTTACTTTTAAAATAGTCTTTATCCTCTAATCCTGATACCAAAAAACACAAACAAAGAAATCTTTAAAACCCCAAAAGAAATCTCCAGCATGCACCCTTCCTGAAGCTTTAGGTATATATTTATACCACTGCATGTATAGGTTATGTCATTAATACGGTACTTAAATTAAATTATATTATACATGTAATATACATATGAATCAAACACATTTTTACGTCTATAAATAGACTTTATTTCCCTACAAAATTATGCAGTGTTATTATGCAACATTCATTGTATTAAACTCTATCAAATCAACTATCCATGCACTTATAATATGGATATCATATTACATAGTCTATCTTGGACCCTTTATATGTGTGGCACGTATGTATTCAATGTATATATTTCAAGTATAAAAACACACAAATCAATTTTAAACATTTTAAATCGATTATATCATGCGCTATAGCTCATTGTAGCACTGTGAGACACAAATGCCTAGTTTTCTCATTTCATGCCTACACTCTGAGTTGGCAGATGTATAGGCCGATATTGATTTATTTTTCTCATTTGATACATAGGGAGCAAACTAAAATTACAACAGTCTTTGCGAAAACTTCTTCATCCCACAGGACATTCGGTCCTGCACATTCTCAATGTTGCAGGACCGGTTACATTTCTGAAGGACCGGATAGCCACATAAATGATGATTTTTGCATTTTGAGTATAAAATGGTATTGTCCACTAAAAATACAATATATTTGTTATCATTTATGGCTAAATCAGGATAGATACATATTTTTACACAGCTTATCGACAAATATATTTCAGCTTTAGAAGCCCAACCGAATCATTCTAGGTCAGAAAAACCCAAGATGTGATTGGACATTCGGTCCTGCTACACTTGTGAATCTGCTGGACCGGTGGCATTTTAGGTGGATATTGCCACTGTCCTGCATGTTTTCGCAAAGACTGTTACAATACAGAATCCACTACACAGGCAAACTGTGATTTCACACCAGAGATTCAGCAGTGGTAATGGGAGACTTGAAGAAGGTAACAAAAACACACAAGGTGTTTCTACAAACAGTAACACAAGGTCTAATACTATCTTGGCTCTTGGCGAACCTCTCTATTAAACTTAAAACAGAAACTCAGAACATCCTCCACTGAAAGACTTCTGACTACTTGTCCCTTTATAAATAGTATGGATATTTTCAGTAGTATGGATACTAAAGTCTTTTCTGTCTTACAGAAAAGTAAAAATTGAGATGTGTATCTTCTTTGTTTGGTTAACAGCTTGCTGCTGACTTTGGGAGTCAGGAATAATCAAATCTACTTCGCCTCGGTAAATACTACACCAAATGCCCCTTGCTGAGAATGGGACTTAGACCCAACATGTGTATAGTGTTCTCCTAGTATTGCATTGATACATTGTACCAGGGTAATGGCTGACGGTATAGGCACACAAGGATGGCCCCGCTTAGTACAATACAATCATCTCATTAGGCCTAGTCAGACTTCTCACAGAAAAACGAAAATTACGACGTTGTAGCATAATTTTTTAGTTCAGCATTTGAAACCCATGACATGATTTTCTTAAAGTACCGTAAAATCTCGCGTATAAGCCGAACCCTTGTATAAACCATCCCCCTAACTTAGGGGAGTCTTATAAGTCGAATCTGGGGTTTGGATCTATAGCTACTTTAGTTTTGCAATATACTTCTAAAACCGTCGTATAGGCCGCACCCTATATGGGCATGTTTGGTATCAAATTACAGATGTTGAAGACAAAAAACGTACAAGCTTCACGTGAGAATTTACGGTAGTCTGCCCAGGCCTTTATAAAGGCAAACTTGTAATCCCGCTCTAGGGGATACACATACATCCATCAGCACGTGTTGTAGTCATAAAGGCATATACATGTTCTTGGTCTTGGATTGCATAGCTCTATAATCTATATACAGGTTACCATGACTACACCTGGTAAGGACACACATACTGTAACACCCTGTATGTTGGTACAAAGTCCATGTACAGGCATCGTATCTATGTTGTCGGATATAGCACCATTATGAAAATATCATCTTTATTAAATCCAGGGATGAAAGTCGACTATGTCAAAAAAACTTGAAGATATAACATACCTCACAACTACATTATAGAGCATATGAATGTTTATGCATCTATAAACACATATATCTAGTGCTGTGCAGCAGGATTTGTCATGTCTATATTCTCCTGGACGTCATCTCCTGCTGAGGAGAAGCATTTGTCATGTCCATGTGATCATGGACGTTATCTCCTGCTGAGGAGAATGAGAAATCTGTCCATACACTCTCCATGCACAGCACCTTAGTTTCAGTGGCTAAGCCTCATGTGAAGAGTGTAAATGCATAGGACTATAGAGGAGAGAGAGGGCTTCAAGGTTTCTCAAGTTAACTTGAGAAAAACTTGACACTGAGATCAGTGTGGTGTAGCCTGTCTGTGTATGGGTAGGACCACTGAGGATGAACCAGTGATGATTCTGCTGTCTTTTCATAGGATTACACAAACAAGATAAGTTTGTCTGAGTTTATATTGAGTAATTATCAAATATATCCTAATCCTGATTATATTTTTTTGATTAAAAAAAAACTTGATTTCAGGGAAAAACTTGAAGACTTTCATCCCTGTAAATTACCCACTATAACCTCGGTATATTTGGTCTAACTACATAACCTTAGGGAGTGGTTTTTTTTTAACAACAGGGGGGGGTTGGTGGATTTTCGCGCGAGGGGGTCAGAATTTTTTTGATCCCCCCGCGAGAGGGGTCGACATTTTTTCAGTCCCCCCCCTCCAGGCAGGTTGAAATTGAGCGTGGTCGACCCCTTTGAGCTGTAGTAACGCGCTGGCTTTTCCGCTAAAAAGGGGTGTAATTTTTTTGGTCGCCCCCTCAGGAGGGGTCCAAATTTTTTTGGTTCCCCCCCCTTCAAGGGCTCCGAATTTTTTTCGGTCCCCCCCCAAATCCACCAACCTCCCCTGTTGTTAAAAAATGACCACTCCCTTTGTAATTAATCTAAGTCCACAAACCATGCAGTATAATTTAGTACAGGTGGTTGAAGCACTTCTCAGCTCAAACTTAAAGCAGACTGTCATCTAAATGTGATTAAATTAACAAACCATTAATTTCAGTATAATTCATCTAAGTACACAGACCTTATTACATCTATTTGTACTTTCCTTCTAGAATCGCAGTTATATAATATATAAATTATTACCTAATATATTATGCTACCTTTTTAAGACACTCATATAGGTATACAAATAGAAACATTACATATGAAATAAAAACCAACTTCCATTTTGTCTCATCAATTAGCTGAATTATATATTATGCTTCTTGCTCAGACCGCAGTGATTGCAAATGGATAGGGTTGTCATCTACTATGATTGTTGAGATATACCTGTAGAAACACTAGCCTGTTACATAGGATTCTTGGACACCAGTCAATTCCACTGTTTATATATAATTTGAACTAGGAATCCAGTCCATCGATTGCTAAAGAGAAACTTAACCATATATCATAGAATTGCTTCTTTCAGCGAATGTTGACCAAATTGTGGACATTTCCCAACCATGGTGACAACAAATATTAAAGCACACATTCTTTGATGATCATTAAGTTCATACAATTATAAGCATATACCGTTAATACTATAAAGTTACCGTATTAAACCATGTAGTTTATCATGTGGTTAAAATCATTGATATCATATTTGTCCTTAGAGCATTTGGCTACAGAGAATCTATGGGATACACCATAGATGTACAGTATACAGTACAATACGGTACCTCAAATAGAAACCCGCGCTTTGTGACCTTCTTGTGGGTTTGAAAATCGGCTGCCAAAAATGTTTGCGGCAGATCTCAGCCCGGAGTATGTCTGGTTACTTGTGAATACTTCATATAGAAACCTAGGCGTTGTAACCTTTAGTAACCGTTTTACAGTTATGATGAATGAACGCAAACCTGGGGAGTAGCTCTCTCCGCCTCCTGACAAGTAACCCCAAAGACCTGCATCCATGCATCATGTCGGCCCTATAATACCGTAAATTCTCGCTTATAAGCGTAACTCGCGTATAAGTGGCACCCTGATGATCTTATGAGCCGCACCAGCGATCTGATTATGGTGACTGTTAGAACTGCCTCATAGTAGCAAAAACTCATATATAAGCTGCACCCCGACACTGATCTGACTCGCGTACTACGCAAGAATTTACGGTAGGCCTCATGATGGCAAATGAGCACGAAACTTGAGACATCATGCAGCCCTTGAGGGGTTGTGGCAGTGATAACCGGGGGGTTGATGTAGCCCTTACGTGTTGTGTAGCAGACACTCAGTGCTTGCGGCTCACCTTCTTGGTCTTATCGTTCATCCTGGGGGGAGGGGCTGCACCCGCCGCCATGTGACGTCCGTACAAACTAAAACAATCAACACTCAGAAATTACAACCATGCTAGATAATGATATCTAATAGGGTGGCCATTATTTTTTTAAAGAAGACGCCCTACCTCTAGAAGTGTCTTGACATTTTTTGGCTGTGCTCTCGAAAGCACCAATATTTTTTTACTGAAAAAGCTGACTTTTTCTGGCGTTCACCTTTCAAGAAGATTTATTTTAGCCCCCATCCCACTGCAGCTAGAGAATACCCCCCCCCCCCCCCCCTGAATTTCCAATTGAATGCATTTTTTATTTGTCAGATTTGTTGGTTATTGTGGCCTGTTTTGGTCAATAACACAGCTTTCAAACAAGAAGTTGCTTTGTGCATGTACATTTGTACTTACTATTTGTATGTGTCTGAGCGGATGTAGTCAAAGACGTGCGACACACCGACCTGGAACTGGTCCGCGATGGGCGCCACCCAGGGGTTGTTCTCTGCCTTCAGAACCTGCTTCATGCCCACAAGGTCAAGGTTACCTGTAAGATACAACATGACTCAGCACTTATAACATGACTCAGCACTTATAACATGACTCAGCACTTATAACATGACTCAGCACTTATAACATGACTCAGCACATACAGCATGACTCATCACTTATAGCATGACTCAGCACCTGCTTCATGCCCACAAGGTCAAGGTTACCTGTAAGATACAACATGACTCAGCACTTATAACATGACTCAGCACATACAGCATGACTCATCACATACAGCATGACTCAGCACCTGCTTCATACCCACCAGGTCAAGGTTACCTGTAAACATACAGCATGATTCAGCACTTCTAACATGACTCAGCATATGTAACATGACTCAGCACATGTAACATGACTCAGCATACTAGTATGTAACATGACTCAGCACTTCTATCATGACTCAGCATTAATAACATGACTCAGCACTTATAGCATGACTCAGCACCTGCTTCATACCCACCAGGTCAAGGTTACCTGTAAACATAGAACATGACTCAGCATTTATAACATGACTCAGCACTTATAACATGACTCAGCACCTGCTTCATACCCACAAGGTCAAGGTTACCTGCAACATACAGCATGACTCAGCACTTCTAACATGACTCAGCACTTCTAACATGACTCAGCACATGTAGCATGACTCAGCACTTAAGTAACATGACTCAGCACATATAACATGACTCAATTCCACCACACGTACTATACACCTCTCGATAAGAAGTAGTATTTATGAATAGAGACTACCTACCTAGTTCTGGTGGCAGTACGGTCAGCCTGTTCCCCTGTATGTGGAGTTCCCTGAGTCGCGTCAACTCTCCGATCTCTTTGGGCAGACCGACCAGATCGTTGTCTCTCAGCACCAGCTGTTGGGAGTGATAAAACCTCATTTAATATGAGAACCACACAAAAGTATTTCTTCACCAAAGGGAGTGATCATTTTTTATCAACAGGGGGGGGGGGGGGGGGGCAAAAAAATTTGGACCCCTTGACCGGGGGGGGGGGGGGGGGAATTTGGACCCCTCTTGGGGGGGGGGGGGTCAAAAGAATTTAACCCGTTTTGGGCCAGAAAGCCCGCGCGTTACTATGCTTCAAAGGGCCCACATGCGCGCCGATTTTCGACCCGTAGGGGGGGGGGGGGGTAAAAAATTTCGACCCATTGACAGGGGGGGGGGGGGTGAATTCTTTTTCGCACGCTCCGCGCGGAAAACCACCCCCCCCCTGTTGTTAAAAAATTACATGACAACATGATGATTCATCCAGAACACTTCACTCTCTGCATGAGATTTCATGCATGTGGGTTGACATTCTAGAGAAGATGAGACTTGTTACATTAATCTATACTTTAAACGCAGTCTCCGTGAAAACATGCCAGACACCGGCTATAGCCGGCTTACAGGTTGCTGGACCGGCTGGACTGTTCCTACGGCGGTCCACATGACTGGCTGGATCTCTGGCTACATGCCAGTTTTTACAGCTTGTAAATCGGACCATTATTTAGGTTTCTAGAGAGAAAAGCATTTTGCATCAACATTTTGAATAACATAACTCAAAATTGTACATATTACAATGTTTCAATAGGAATATACAGGAAAGATGTATTTATTCAATGACATTATGTAAATTCTTGCATTATAATTTTTTTTATGAGATATGAAAATTGTCCTCAGCTATCCGGGCCTGCAAAAATTGAGCTGGTCTTGCAAAATAAAAGATCTACAGGACCGAATGTCCTGCATAGCGAAAAAGTTTTCATTGAGACTGTAATCGTGGATATATTCGCTCATATATTTTCGCGAATTTGGAGAAAAATACACTTGTATTTAAATTCGCGTATTTTGGAATATGGTAGTAGTATGAATATACTCGCTGAATATGTACAGCGCGAAATAAACTATGGTTACAGTACTTACAATCTGCAGGTTTTTCAAGCTGGCGATCTCAGCAGGGAGCATCTCAAAATCGTTGTCGCCAAGATACAAAGCACGAAGCGTTTCTGAAAATATCCAAGTAAATACATTCAAATAGACATATTGAGCACACCGATTCCGTCCAACTTCTACCACAATATCATCCTGATTCCTTTAAGGGCCGCATAATACTTAAACTCTCACAGAGTACATTGATGTATCATGATGACAAATGCCTCCCCTGCGTTTACAAATTTGGAGCTCTTCGTACTCCAGGGCACATTTCTTCAGGATCCTATTTTAGTGCTTAAGAAGAAGACCGCTCTATCCCTGGCTCATATGTATACAAGAAAGACGTTTGTTTAGAACCAGGCATTTAGCAACAGTACAGTAGGCATAAATCCATCCTTTAGGTTGCATACATGTTTCATAGATAAAGTATGCGTACGGGTATATCATGTAACAATCCTGTTGTGAAGCGTCCTTACCCAGACAGAAGAAGTTGGCTGGGAGGCTGTGTTCGTTAAAGTTGTTGTATGTCAGGTCCAACACTTCTAGTACCGGGAAGGCACCGAACCCACGCGGCAGGGAGCTCAGACGGTTCATACTGAGCAAACAACAACACAATGGGTAAGTATACAGTCAGCGCTCACTTACTACAATTAATGTACCAGGGTATATGACGTATATACAATCATATGCTATAAATAGTCAGCAATATTTAGGGATGTCATTGACATGCACTTTTTTCCGATTCCGATTATCACGATTTTTGGTCTCGATATTTCGATATCATATCGATATTTGGTTAATCTCATTATGTTGTTTGTAGCCCAGAAAATTGTCAATTATGCAGTAAATAATAATAGTATACAGGCAGGATATGACAGAGGACCGTGTTTTCAGACTATGTCTATAGAAATATATGCTGTCTCTCTCAGATTAGATTTGAAATACCCGATTACAAGCCCATTTTCCTGCCAATTTGTTGTATAAAATCTAAATTGCTATAGCTTGGCCTCTAATAGGAATATCTGAGAAATTCTTTCACCATTAGAAAGCTGAAATTCGGCTGCTCAAATATATCGATATCTAGGAAACGTCGATGCGATTTATATCATCATTTCAGAAATAACGATATGTCGATATTGTGAGTATCGATGACATCCCTAGCAATATTATCTTTGAAGAGACTGAGAATACTATCTTATCATCACATGTTTCTTTAAAATCTCGTTATAAAGAGGCCCTTTTGGCTAGGCAAATTTGCTCCTTTGAAGCAATGTTCCTTGTAACCAATACTAATAAAGAGAGAATGGGCAATTTTGGCCGTGAAAATGTGCTCCTTATAACGAGATTTCACTCTATGAGACTGAAAATACTATCTTATTATTACATGTTTCTTTTAAATATGATCAGACACTTAAAAGTCATGGGTCTGATATGATAATTACTTATTAGATTTAATAACTCACCCGAGATTAAGGCTTTTGAGTTTAGGGAGTGAACTTAACGTGGTCGGCAGCTCCTGCAGAAAACGGAAACAAAATGGAATTTATTTCTTAAGAGTCCTTTGATAGATTCTTTAATAGCTCACAAATATGAAAGGTTAATACTTTTAACCCTTTCTAACGCATGTTGTATATCGGTATTTTACATTATACTCATTTTTTTAGCTGGAAGAAATTCAGAGTTACTACCTGTATCCATTACACAGGCTAATACACGGAAGACCAATACCATTCAGTTGTTGGGTAAGACAGAGGATGGCTACTTTGCATAGAATGCTAACTGTCGCGCGGGTAAACTAATACAAATACCATAAAACCTCCCTTGTAAGTCAACCCCACTTACAGGGCGAATTGCAATTTTGAGGGAAAAAATCGACCTATAGCAAAATACATTGAACTTTTGGAAAACCTCATTTATAGGTCGAATTGGAGTTTGAGAATTTTTTGGGGGGCTAGACCCCACCCCAGACCCCCCTAAAGCATCCTTTGCCTGGCCAGTATTTATGATATTCTGCCCGTATTACGACGACCCCCTACTTATAGAGAAATAAGCAGGTTTTATAGAGCAAAAGAATCCCCTAAAAAAAGTGTATTTAACAGTACTTAGATTTAATATTTTTAGGCCCCTAAAAAGTTTATATTTTTTCAAAACCTCACTTATAAGTCGAATTGGACTTTTGAGGGGAAAAAATCGACCTATAGCAAAACAAAATTTAAAATAAAAATCGACCTATAAGCGAGGTTTTACGGTACACAATACATGTACTGCTATTTGAGGTACTCACCTCTATGTGGTTGTTAAAGAAGTTGAGATGTTCAAGTGATGTCAGGTCAGCAAGGGCAGGCGGGATCACTGAAAGGAACAAATAGTTCTAATATTATAAAATAGACCCTGGCATCTCACTACAATTGGAGATATTAACAAGGCAAAAAAGAGGGGAAAAGGTGTTTCCTGTAAGTACATGCCGAAAAAGGCTAGGCAGGGTAGGACACACTTTAATTGTAATATTCATTTTTGTAATTTGGGATTTTGTCAAAAGTCACCCAAAAAAGCTGAATTGAGGATATACTTTTGCTTCAACAAAAAAGTTAATTGTAACTGAAGATCTATTTGATGTTATAAATAAACAATTAAAAAAATAGAAAGTGTTGTACTCACCAATCAGTTTGTTGTGACTGAGCGTGATGCGGGTGATGCTCTTAAGGTTGACTGCAAATAGACGAGACATTCTGTACAGACGTTGGTACATCTATATGTAACTAAAGAAATCATTAAACCCATAAGGGAGTGCTCATTTTTTAACAACAGGGGGGGGGGGTGGATTTGGGGGGGGGGTAAAAAATTTGGACCCCCTGACCGGGGGGGGGGTAAAAAATTTAGACCCCTCTTGGGGGGGGGGGTAAAAAAAACTCAACCTGTTTTGATGGAAAAAGCCAACGCGTTACTATGCTACAAAGGGGCGCGAACGCACGCGATTTTCGGCCTGCCGGGGGGGGGGGGGGGGGAATTTCGGCCCCACTAGGGGGGGGTGAAAAAATTTCGCACGCTCCGCGCAAAATCTCACCACCCCCCCCCCCTCTTGTTAAAAAATGAGCACTCCCTAATGGCAGCTCGATGTATACATGTATACCGGTTTATTCATTTGGTACCATGATGCACAACACACAGCGATGGCAAGTAACTCATCTGCACTGCTTTAGTGCATCGTGCCAACTCGTCAAACAGTGCATCAACTATCAACCCGCAGGGTCGGTATGATGAATGGATATAGCACCGGCCAGTGACTAGCAAGAGCTGCATTCATGCATCATGACGACAAAAGGGCATATGGTAGTAGGCGTCTTTCAAATTAAAGGGTTGATTAATAGATCTAAACAGGTAAACAGACATACAGCCTGCATTAGGCCAAAAAAAAAAAATAGTTGTGTTCAGGTATCCCTAGCGACCCTACTTTTTTGACCCTACCCAATTCTTTTTCTTTTTTTTTGGAAGGCATTTTTCTGTTTTTTCCACCAAAAACCACTTTTTTTTCCCTAAAATATATTTTTTCCGAAAATTATATTTTTCCCCAAAATTATAGAAAAATGCGAGGAATTTTGTCTCAAAATCCTTAAAAAAATTTGGTAAAAAAAAAGAAAAAATCGACCTAGTAACCTACCCTATTTTTTTGGGCCATGTTACCTGAACACAACTTTTTTTAATTTTTGGCCTTACATGTATATATAGGTTACCGGTACCACCAGCTCATCTGAATGGAAGTCGCCTCTGTGACCTAAATCTGGGTAAAATCTACACCACAGGTACATTGTACATTTGTATATGGTTCCTATTAGAGTCACTCCAGTAGCCATCCATCTGCGCCGCTGAGGCCGACCCAATATCAACAAGACCCACATGAAACGTTTGGCATTGGTCTATCACACCCACAGCTTTCTGGCTGCTCCTGCCCTGCCTCTCCCTACCGTTATGGGCCCCTCCCTGCCCAGCCCTGATATCCCTACTACCCTGCTCTGTCTCCTCTCTCTATAACCTGCACTGCCCTGCGCTGCCATTTTTACCCAGCCCTCCCCCGCCCCGCCCCCTCCCTGCCCCGCCCCTCCCTGTCCCTGCCCTGCCCCGCCCCCTCTCTGCCCCGCCCCTCCCTGCCCTGCCCCGCCCTGTCCCTGCCCTGCCCCGCCCCCTCTCTGCCCCGCCCCCTCCCTGCCCCGCCCCTCCCTGTCCTGCCCCGCCCCCTCTCCGCCCATCCCTGCCCTGCCCCGCCCTGTCCCTGCCCTGCCCCGCCCTGCCCTGCCCCTCCCCCTCCCTGCCCTGTCCTGTCCCTGCCCCACCCCCTCCCTGCCCTGCCCCTCCCTGCCCCCCCTGTCCCTGCCCTGCCCCGCCCCCTTCCTGCCCTGTCCCTGCCTCGCCCATTCCCTGCCCCGCCCCCTCCCCCAGTCCCTGTCCTGCCCCACCCTCTCCCTGCCAGGACCCTGGCCCTGCCCCCTCCCAAATCTATTCCTCCCTGCCCTGTCTTCCCTTGCCCCGCCCTGCCCTGCCCCTGCCCCGTTCGGCGTTCCCTGCCCCAGCCTGCTCCATTTCTCACTCCTTACTGTCCCACTGACGAGATATTGAGACTATTACTAGTAGTAGAGATCGAGCAACAGTACACAACAGTCAAACCTCAAAGTTGAAAGAGTGAGTGAGGGAGAGTGAGTGAGCTTGCAGACTTGAGCCAAGTTGGGCCCCCTGGCTTGGGGTTACTTACGCAGGCCGGGTATCTCAGAGAAGTTTGGTATTCCTTTATCCACCAGTTCCAGCTCCGTCTCTCCCCGTTCCCGAACCTCCTCCATATACCTCTTTATCTTCCCGGACGACATTCTGCCGTGTAGAACTGAAGAACCTGCGACAAGTGACCAAAGAAAACTTGTAAACAATTTTAGATCTCTCAGGGACCGGAAGTGATGGAAACAGACTGGTAGCGCCGTCTGACGGCGGATTTGGAAATTTGGTTAGTTTAGAGTTATCACACCAGATGATGCGGCTATCGTTTTCGTCGTCCTTTCCCGCCACCTTCTCCTGCTCCGGGCTTGGTAAGGGAGTGGTCATTTTTTAACAACAGGGGGTGTCGGTGGATTTTCGCATGAGCGAGTCGAAATTTTTTGGCCCCCCCGTCAGGCAAGTTGAAATTTAGCCGGGCCGACCCCTTTGAGCTATAGCAACGCGCAGGCTTTTTCACTAAAAAGGGGTGCAATTTTTTTGGTCCCCCCTCAAGAGGGGTCCAAATTTTTTTGGTCCCCCCCCTTCAAGGGGTCCAAACGTTTTTGGTTCCCCCCCCCCCCCCATAAAAAAAAGAAGAAATCCACCAACCCCCCGCTGTTGTTAAAAAATGACCATAAGGGCCTATATATATAACAATTTATCATATTCATATGTGTGTAGCTATGAATCTAAATATGTATAAGTAGGGCCTATATAAGTATATGGACGTTCATGGTGTAGCCTATCACTGTATAAGATCTTATTTTGTTTTGCCCTTCATTATGCATGGTCTTTGTATAGACCTATTTATTAGGGTAGGGAGTGGTAAGAGAGTGATCATTATTTATTCACGGGGCTTGTCAATGTCACTCCTTCTCGGCAAAAAAGCCGCACGATACTGTAGTTCAGAGGGGGGGGGGCTGAAAAAATCTCAAGGGGGGGGGGGGGGGTGGCAAAATAATTCTGACCACTCTCAAGGGGCTCAAAGTCAAGGGGCGGACCGGAAAAATACTCGCGTGGTCACGCGAAAATCCACCAACCTCTGGCCTCTACCTTCATGTCTATGTGGTGTCGGAGGTTAAAGAACCCTTGCTTCTGTAAATGCGGAATTCTATCTTCAGCTCATCTTATAGATTTAATAATCCTGGATACAATCATCTTGGATGCACTCAAGCCTATATGGTTATCTGTATAAGATATTTGATCATGGGGTCTAATTCCTATCTCTCTAACATCTAGGTACCTAACCGTTCAATGCCAGGTTGGCCAAGTATGTATTTCATCTATCTACTAAGTGGGAGGGGGATCGACTGGGGTACACAACACAGTAACACAGGCGTTTCTTTGCAGTTACCTGAATTTTGTGGAGATTCACCTCGTTCCTTTAAGGACTGCATAGTGAGTTACTCGCCAGGGCTGTATTCATGCATTATGACGATTAAGGGACTGAAGCAACATTGATCAAATCAGTATGCGGCCCTTAATGGGTTATTAGCAGCAGTATATGTAGCCTGGCGTCTCTATAGTCTTCTGTAGGTTCGTCATGTTCCTGGTAAAAGTAAAACTTAGCTTCATGAAACGAATAGTTCACTATTTGATGACGTAAATCTGGACTGGAAAGCTCATACCATTGTATCATTTGCTGCCATTGTGTGTCAGTATACGCCCCCTCCTCCTTATAGTACCTGAATAAATATTAAAAGGCTATATACCTGTGTTCATATAGGACCCTCTTAATTGCCAATTGTCTCTTATTGCCAATCAATGATATTTTATTGTGCCCCATCCTCAAAATACGATATTGTAATGACATTTCGGACGCATTTACGTAGAATTTAAAATATAGAAAAAAATCTGGCCATGCCACTTTAAGGGGTGAACAAATACGTCACACGGTTCAGATCCACTTGGGGGACACTTGTCTTTTACCTTAATTGACAGGGATGTGCTGACTCACAGAGGAATATACTCCTGAATGTAAACAGACAGGTACTTGTAAGGTGCATGATGGCTACCCTGGTATTCCGCATTAGCAAGATAATCACTGTACAGCGCCATTTTGTCTGCATAGTGTTAAGTAACTCGCCAGTGCTTCACACCATGCTTCTACAGTAAGAAAGGTAGAGCCAGGGCATTACACAATAACGTAGAATGCGACCCCTAAAGGGTTAAATATATCGCATGTCAATTTTAAGAAAAGGCCATGTCGCCTTGTCGTATTGAGGCATCCCCATTCGCTAAAGCAAAGGGGCTTGAACTCAATTGGTGTTGTCATGAATGCAGCCCTGGATAGTCACTTGCTAGGGCTGCATTCATGCATCATGGCGGCAAAGGATGTATTTAATAATGTATACAAAATATGTATATATATATATATATATATATATATATATATATATATATATATATATATATATATAAATATATACTAGTATATATATATATATATATATATATATATATATATATATATATATATATATATATATATATATAATAAAATTAATAATAATAATTCTTTCAATGCACATTAAAGCAATATGCGGCCATAGTAGGGTTATGTGTTTACATGTGGGAGGGGGGCGTGGCACCACGTGCGTTTGTCCTCCACGTGCCCCCCCCCCCCCCCCCCCCACACACACACACACACACTCACAGGGCGGCATGATGCAAGGACCTCCACCAGGACGACCACGGCGCTCACCGCGCCATTCACTCACCTGGGGCGGACGGAGAGGGTCACCTGCACCTCACAGCGCTACTGATACCACACTGATACCACACTGATACCAGACCTATACTACACCGATACACCAGTCCAACCCTACCGTAGCAACCTCAGACAGACACCAACCACAGCAGCACCATGCACATAAAGGTACCACATCTTACAACGTTATTGGCACATAATTATACTTTTTTAAATGCTATTGCTATTTATTTCAGACTCATTGGTTCCTATTCTCCACACGGCAGGATCCCTATGTTCGTTGGAGAGGAGGGGGGGGGGGGGATAGAAATATTATCTTTAGTTTGTTCATATAATAAGTTATTATAAAGTTATACCTTTGTCATTCAGATTGAATTAATTATGTTTAACTTTTTAAAATTTCCGCTGGCAGTGTTCCCTCGTTCTAATCGGAATTGTATAAGAGATCGCTGAGGAATTTGATAGCAAGCCTCAAAATTGATTATTTCTGGTCAAGTGTTGATTGGACCAACTGTTAGCCGGACAAACCGAGCCTCCGAGCAATATGATAGGGAATTGAAATGAGTAGAGTATAGGTAAGAAGAGAAGTATGGTCTTTAAGCCAAATTTGAAAACAAAATTAAAGTAATTTTTGGGCTATTTCAGAGTTAATTAGATAGCCCATGAGTCAACGCTGTTGTCAATGAGTGGGTGCTAAAGTTTGCAAGTCAATTTTTAGCTACTTTTCAGGCCGAGGTAAACCAAAAAAAAATCCGACCTACCCTACCTAGATTTTCAGACTATGTAACCTGAAACACACCTACTTTTTTCTTTACCTTATCAACATCCAGGACAAATTTAAAGAATTTGTTAACTTTTTACATTCACGCTGTTAGGTATTGGTTGTGTGTTAGGATGTGGGTTGACTCGGGTCAAGTGATGGCCCAGTGTTATCATATCAGCGCCACTCCAGCCGACGTCAATCTGCTCGTCATGACGTACTTAGCACTGCTTAGCACTGATAGTATGTCACAAGTATGTCCGGATGTTAAGGTAAAAAAAAAAAGGTGTGTTTCAGGTTACCCGACCCTACCTAGAAAAATAGGGCCGACCCTAGAAATTTTTATGCAATTTTGAAAAAATATTTAAATTTTGGGTCATTTTGGGGCTATTTAAGGGTCGATCTAATAGTTCACGAGTCAAGGCGGTCGTCGGCGAGTCAGCATTGTAGTTTGTGAGTCGATTTCTGGGTACATTTCAGGCTTAAGTAAAAAAAAAAAAAGAAAAAAAAAAAAAAAAAATCCGACCTACCTACCCTAGATTTTCAGACCATGTAACCTGAAACACACCTTTTTTTTTGGCCTAATCTGCGTGGGGGGCTGTTACAAAACAAAACGAAATTTACGTTACGGAACGTAATTGCCTTATGATTAACGTGTTTTTTTACAGATTTATGCTAGTGTTTAAAAACCTACGTTAATAATAGTGTAAATGACAACTTTACGCGGTGGTCTTCAAATTTAGGCAGATTTAGGCTAGTTTACACATTTTTTGCACACTTCTTCAAGAAGTGTGCAAAACATGACTTGGAAAGGTGGCGGGAAAAAGTCCATAACGTTAAAAAACGTCCATAACATTAAAAATTCCGTAACGTAAATTTCAGTTTGTAACAGCCCCTTGAAAAACAATGTAAAAAATATCTTTTGTAGCACCCCCTTTTTACGCTATGATTTTACATTGCGTTTTGTAACAGCCCCCGGGTGATTTAACGCACTAAGGGAGTGCTCATTTTTTAACAAAAGGGGGGGGGGTGGATTTGGGGGGGGGGTAAAAAATTTGGACCCCTTGACCGGGGGGGGGGGTAAAAAATTTAGACCCCTCTTGGGGGGGGTCAAAAAATTCAACCTGTTTTGAGGGAAAATGCCCGCGCGTTACTATGCTACAAAGGGGCGCGAACGCCCGCGATTTTCGGCCTGCCGGGGGGGGGGGGGGGGGTAAAAAATTGCGCGCGCTACGCACGAAATCTCACCGCCCCCCCCTGTTGTTAAAAAATGAGCACTCCCTAAGCCCATCTGCCGTACATCATGATGCTTGGTTGCAGCCCTGGTGAGTAACTCTCCGGGGTATCAAACACATAGGCTCGCCATGATACATTCATGTACATGTATGCATCATGACGATAGCGGGTACATATAGTGCATTAAGTCACTATTGGGTTATAGTGGAAAACTAAAGAAGAGCAAAAAAGGTCTGGAGGATATATTTATTGATTGATAAATAATGTATAATATAACATAAGGGAACGGGCGAAACTGTACATATATATGTATGAATATGTATGGGTATAGTAGATATACATTGAATAAGTGGGGGGAAGCAGTACACTTTAAGATACAAGTACAGTGAGATTAATATAATAAGAGAAAAGAAAGTCGTCGCATACATTAAGTCACATGTAAATCGGGCAAGCCCAGTACGCGGGCCACGCAGTAAATAACGAATATAAGGAATATGTATAAATAATGTTAGAAGGTCCTGTAATGGTAGACTTGGCCACAATAAGAGTCAAAGTTATATGGACTAAATATATTCAGCTCTGTGGCCGGGGTCTAGAGCCCGAGCAGGAAAGCAACAAATAAACTAGGATCCGGGCTGACACAGCTGGTGGGAAAGATAACAACGGTATAAAATCCAGGTCAGGAGATAAGCTAAGATCGGGAAGACGAACGGCGAATGGGGAACGCGGCCTCAGCGATGGGAGCAAGTAGTACAGGCAAATGGGGCTATGCGTCGGGGTTAAAATCCATATGGCCAGGATGGCCGTGGCCGGGGTCTTCGAGAGCAGCAGGTGGGGTAGGTAGTGAAGGAGGCGGTTAACCAGGGCCTCAGGGGCAGCAGGTGGGGTAGCTGGTGAAGGAGGCGATCACTAGGGCCTCGAGAGCAGCACAGGGGGTAGGCGACGACACAGGCTGAGGGCCGGCCCCGGACACAACGTGGCCGCGACCATCCCCTGCCTAATTTATTCAGGATGGTCTTGAGTAGGGCCGCCTAATGGCCAATCAATAGAGATGAGAGATGACGCTGACAAGCAATCAATAGGTGCTGGGTGTGGTCATGAAGGGAAGCTGAAATAAAGTAAAAGAAACAAGTATAAGCCTAGGGGGAAAGGAAAGCGCAGTCAGTTATCAGTGAGCGTTTGGGGGAGTACGATCGAGTAGACCAGATGGCACTGTGTAACTCCTGAGGAGTATGTGTGTGGTTCTAAAGGTTTAACATCAGTTTAACATTGACTAACAACGGTCTTGTGATCTAGACGTTGGGAAATATGGATCATTGGAATCTGTGCATTTATGTATAACGTTTCTATTGGAGATATGGTGTAACGACATTGCCACCGGAATTGTATATTGAATGTTCTATTCACATGCTAACCTGGAGTCCTGTATTCTGGAGAGAACCATGGAGTTAGTGATACAGTATACCGGTTTTATAAGCATGGAGCTGGAGAGTCAATTGTATAGACTGGCCGACCTGATGAATTGGAAACTGATAGTATGTGTATACCCCGGATCCATAGTGGTGACCGGAGAGTAACCATTAGATTGCACCTGTGTTCTCGTAAAACCGATATCAGATCCATCGGTATCATAGAGAAGCGTATAAGGTCGTCTTCGAGACATGTTGACGATTATGATATGGACATATAATAACCTAATTGAAATCAGGTTGAAAGTATTTATTGGTCGATTGCATGGAGACTTATACATTCTGGATTCCATAAAGGATTCCTGCTGGATATTTATATGTATACTTTGCCTTGACTAAGGCCGTCGCGTATAATTATCAATGCAAGCCCTGGAGCTAAATGATAGAAATGATGTACGTATCTCTATATATATGAAGGGAAGGCTGTGATTACAATATAAACCTGTGAAAGTGCTCTATATATATATCATAACATCCATAACATCAAATAAAGCTGGATCTCACTACCCTTGCGTTATCCTTGGGCGGAAGCCTACCTCTGACTAGTTTACCCCACAGAGTAAGAGTGTAGAAGACGAATGTTGGACCCCATTTAAGTATACTAAAACGCTATGTTTGTATAGGACATTGACTATAGCCCACTATGCGGTCCTTAAAGGGTTATAAACTGACAACTGGTCACCTAGAAATTGATATTAAAAAACATGTAGGAGTGGCCCATGCGTTATTATGAATATGATTTTAAAAAGGTGGCGGCAAATGGGGTGGGGTGTACCCTTCGAGGATAAGTATTGGGAAAAGGTTTGCGGATCACCTAAAAATACACTCCTCCACCAGCTAAATATACACTGGGCTCCTCCACCAGTGTCTGAGTGTTTAGCACTGACAGATAGTGGCAGGTGGAGGAGACAGGAAACGGTGTAAGAGGTGTCTAACCTGGCCGTGAGGAGACACTTGAGACTGGAGACTGGTGACGGAGGAGGGGACCGTGTCAATGAGACAAGGGGATGGGGGAGAATGTACTAGACTGCCTGGTCTGTTGGTACCTTGAGCAGACTAGTACACAGATCAGAGCCCTGTGGACAATAGGTTCTATGGCAATTGGCCCTGAGAACGATCGGCCCAATGTCTATGATAGCGCTGTGGAAGATTGGGCCCATGATTAATGGCACCCTGATTGAGACATACCAGTCTACTCATGGTACCAACAGACCAGCTAGTCACCTCATGGGCGGTCTACCATACACTTCTTACTCCAATAATAGAATCGGTAGACGCCACTGATTTTGTCGGCATGATGTACCAATGCAGCCCCAGCAAGTAACTCGCCGATACTGCATTAGTGCATCATGCTGACCCTTTTGGAGAGTATCAACCCCGTAGGCTCGGCACGATGCTTGAATACAGCCCTGGTGAGTTGCTTCAATGCCAGGGCTGAATGCACATGTATCACGTCGACAAAATGGCATTGTTGGACATTGTTAGTGCATTAAAACATGAATGTATAACAATGCTCATATATGACCACAGGGCGTACAGTTAGTTACTATGCAGCCGTTCCAAGTGGGCACAGAACATTGAAACAATATCGATAACTGGTTGTCAAATTTGATTCAACCTTGATAACCAATGGCATAATGCCTTCACCTCGACTACAGAACTCTTAGGGTGCATTATGCAACAACTGGTACCCATTGCTGTCATTGCTATCTTGCCAAGGTATAGGGCGGGCGCCGGCCGGCGGGGTGGGGAGGGGATGGGTGGGTGGGGGTTTAGCGGGTTGCAGCGTTGAGGTGCGGAGACAGGGAGACTGGAGACGGATGATGATGCAATGTGCGGCCTGTGCCGATCAGCCATGTCTAAGACGCTGTGTGGGCGGCTGGCGTCTGTGGCAAGCATTTCTTCACCCTCGATATCGGAGTTAATAACTTCGATTTCGATATCGGAGTTAATAACTTCGATATCGGAGTTAGTAACTCCGATATCAGCGTTTAAAACTCCGATATCGGGGTGAACATATCGGTTGCCATGGTGTCTGAATGTGTCCCCTACCATCTACACATAAATAAATGATGCCTGTGGGAACATTCCCACCAGGTGCATGGTCGGAACATAGCCACTAAAAAAGGTTTCTCGTCACCAAGGGCTGAAAGGCATGATAATAAATAACGTTTTAATAGTTTTGACACAATAAAGATCCATAGAGAAACATTGTATAACGTTGTATAATATTTTTTGTGTACTGTGATTACTCTAACATTGAGATAACGTTGGTTAACGTGTGTCCTGTTTACTTTAGACATCCATACAGCGACAGATGTGGAGTCAGATGTTCAGCCTCTTGGTCGTCCTGCTACTCCTTACAGACAGCGTCACAGGTAGGTACATGTATACTGCTAGTGTTAACACTCTTACCAATTGAGGCCGGCCCAAAATATTACATCTTGGCCTTGGGGTGGGATTTCCCCCCAAGATTTTCCCAGGGGCTGAATCTCACTGAGCTAAGTCATTTATAGTCGACATCCGGCCCCTTATGGTGCAGTAAATAGTCTACATTCGATCCACCCACAATCGGTTAAGTGCCGCATTAGTGCTTAAATAGCAGCCTTAACCCTGTAAGGGCCACATTCCAGTGGACACAGAACATTGATTCAACATTGATAACTGGTTGTCAATTTTGATTCAATGTTGATTCAACGTTTGTTCAATGTTAGACTGAATTTTGTACCCACTTAAAGACCAGCCTTAACCCTTTAAGGGCCGCATGCGCAGTGTACTGGTTTAAATCTCTAATGGCAACATAATTCTATTTGGTAACAAACAAGTGAATGCAGTTTGGCATTTAAAACATTAAATAACCCACCTTTAAAACCAATGTTAAGATCTAGTTGTGAGGGCATTTAAGCTAAGACATTTGTTCTTACTTTATAATGAAACTTTACAGCTAATAAAGGTTTTGCAATATATGATTGTCATTGTCTCCCCTGTAGGCTCCCCGTTCCTGCGGCGGCCGGTGGCGCGGCAGTTCCTCACGTCGGCGCACGCAGCCCGGGCATCACGTGACCGCGTGGTGCGCGCGGCGGGAGACGCAGGAGTCATGGAGCTAGAGGGGTGGTCCGAGATGCTGACTGCAAGGAAGAGGGTGAGTAAATAGTAACACAGCCAAAGGGCTGACCACTTTTTAAAAACTCGAATTGGGAGAGGGGACAGGAGGAATTTGGGATGCATCTGCTTTTAATGCAAAAAAAACCAACGATTTACTACACCTTCAGACTGGTAGTTAGTTAAGTCCATGGTATAATGAATCTAGTTCAGACCTTCCCTGGTCGTCCCAGAGCTTATCTTACCACAAGCCGCACGGCCTCCAGGCATGCAGGCTGACTTGACGCGCGAAGTAAGTAGTATTCTCTCTCTCTCTCTCTCTCTCTCTCTCTCTCCCTCTCTCTCCACCCTCTCTCTCCACCCTCTCTCTCATACTAATACATGTACCCAGTTCTGACCGTGACAGTGTCTGACAGTGTCTATTGCTTCCTCTCCCCAGACGGCTGACCCCCTCCCGGCGGCCAGACTCAGGACCCTGGACACAAACTGATACATACTAACCTTCTCTCCCCCTTCTCCTCCCAGACGGCAGACCCCCTCCCGGCGGCCAGACTCAGGACCCTGGAGAAGCTGCGGGTCGTGCGGCAACAGGTGCGCCACCTACTGGAGGGTCTGGACGCCATCAGTACAGACCCCCTCCTCCAGGGTGCTGACAACAGTAACCATGGTAACACAGGCAGCCGTAACCAAGGAGGCAGCGACCCTCGCCAGGGTGTTGTCCAGCACGGTAACCATGGCAACCAGCAGGATGGTGACAACAGTAACCATGGTAACTCTGTCCTACAGGATATCCGTGATTACCATGACAACACAGAACACAGTAACCATGACAACACAGAACACAGTAACCATGACGACACAGCACACAGTAACCATGACGACACAGCACACAGTAACCATGACGACGCAGCACGCAGTAACCATGACGACGCAGCACGCAGTAACCATGACAACACGCAGCGTCCAGAGAGGAGAGGTGGGGGAGGCGGTGAGGTTACCCTGGAGGAGCTGCGTGCCCAGCTGCAGGCCCTGGAGGAGGCTGAGACGTATAAGGCGGACCTGATATAGGAATCTGGAGCTATGCCCTGTGGGTCCGCCATTTTATATTTCGCTGGTTGCGGTTAAACCCACTGATAAGACATCTCACTATGGGTACAATTAGGGGACAAACAAGGGACAGGCTAGTAACAGCCTTATCAGCTCTTATCAGTGCTGCCCGCCGCAACCAGCGCCAGTCCCTACTAGGCCCTATAGAGCCCGGCGGTGGCAGGTCTAGGTCTGCAGGACCTCTGGTCATGTCACCAACATTACATCACACATAGGGATTATCAGGGATAGGGTGGAGTTATATATGTACACTGTGAGTAGTCGGGTGCCTTTATTGTAGGTATACAGTAAAATCTACTGTAGGTGTACAGTAGAACTGTAGGTGTACAGTAGAATCTACTGTACACTGTCAGAAGTAACTGTAGCTGCAAAATGAGTTATACTGTAGATTTACAGTATAAAAGGGGTTATTCTTGGTTTCGAAATATAAAAAAATACCTCCTTTTGTACTTTTATTCTACAGTATAACTCACTGTGCAGCTACAGTTACTTCTGACACTGTAGAGCTGCAATGTGAAGTTACAATAGATTTTACTGTGTAGCTACACTTACTTTTTACAGTGTAGGTCCCTATAGGATTCCTCTCACTGAGGGATGCCTACAGCGTCTATCCCTCTTGCCATACAGTATAGGTGCTTCCCGAGTTATTTCTGCTATTTTATGTACTTGTATTATTGATGATTTAACAAGAAGATGACATGGATAATCAGTGATCCTTTACAAGCTTAAAGCTACATGAAATGTGTCAATACACACTGCACAGAGAAAAGAAACAGAGTCAAAAGGGAGTCGAGGCTACCTCCAAAAAGACTCCCCTCTTCAGGGGAACCCAGGTCGAAGAGAGCCTAGGTGACTCACTGGATGATCTAAGAGTAAGAGAGTCATATAGGAGAGTTGCATAGCTCCCTGGCCCACCTAAGGAAGTCACATAAGGACCTGAACTCCCCTAGAGAGAGGAGTCATTCTGGAGGCAGCCTGGACTTGTTTCTTTTATCTGCATGGGCAGACTATTATAGTATTTATTGTGATACAAATTCATGGCCTTGATAAGCTGTATGCATGGGTATCTATTGGAATCCATTTAAAATGGAATTCATGTCAAATGGGCAGCGTTTCTCCAATCGTCATGTGTGAATGTCCCTGGATGTAGCATGTAGGTGACTCTACATGGGTACCCACAGTTTGGGCCGTGTCGCCGTGTTGGATTTTAGCAAAAAGGGCTGTGTCGAATTTTATTTATATAGAATATACTGGGCTTTTATAAAAATGACTATGTCTGTCGTTTTTTAAAACCCCTGTGTCGCACGTGTCGTTTTTTAAAACCCCCGTGTCGCCGTGTCGCACGTGTCGATTTTTACCCATGTAGAGGTGTTGGGCGCTATTCACCAATTTGCGCAGAACGCCAATATTGGCATTCTGCGCAGCGCAATTTGTAAATAGCGCAGGATCAGAGCCGCGCAGAACGCCAATCTGCGCGGAATAGAAATATCACAGCAGATGCGAGTACATATTTCATTTTTAACTCTCTGAATCAATTTACCCAAAATTAGTTGAAATAAATGAGGGGCCTAATTACAATTCATGTATTATATGCAATCAGCTCTCAAAAACGCAGTAGACATAGTAATCGTAATCTACATTAAATAACTTAATTAGAATCTCGCAGACATTTGTATACAGCGCACTGGAGATTGGCGTTCTGCGCAAATTGGCGAATAGCGCCCAACAGAGGCACATGAAGTCTCCCGCTAACAACCCTACACCATACAGTGCCGCCACCTAGTGGACACTTTAGACAACTAGCGACGTAGCACAGGCTTTATATTATATCGTTATTCTTCTTAAACCCGCAGATCTTACTGCACGTCCAGTAACAGTCAGAGTGCAGTCGGGACAGGTACTCAGCTCTATATATAGGGGTCCTGGGCCTTCAAGGTTACAATGTTACCATTTTGATACATGGAGTAGGGGAGGCCTGGGAGAATTGGGACAAAGGAGAACTGGGACACTGTGTATTCTGCCCATAACCAATAACTTTAATGCATAACCACCGATTTTTTGGGCCAATAATATTTGAGTTTTTTATGATAAAAAAATTTACTGTGATGTTATTATACTTAGAACTATAACAGATTATAACATTTTTAGGAAAAAAAGGTTTTTTTTCATGTCTCGGACGATTAAATTTACGTAGTGTTACCTTTTGATGAGAAAATATTGTTGAATTAAGATAGATGGCAAAATGACCAGCTACTTACAAAAACACAGTTAAGCATATTTTGAACTGTATTAACATTTTGCTTAAAAATCTCAAGCTGGGGAGAACTGGGACACTCATTGCAGGGAGAACTGGGACACTCTTGACTATCAGGGAGAACTGGGACACTCCGGGTGAAGATTTATTGTGCTTTAATTATTTTTCTCTCAGACCTATGACTGAAGCTAATATGTTACATATGATCATATTGAACATAAAGTAAAGCAAAATGATGTTTCATTGGTTAATAATCACACTATTTACACTGTCCCATTTCTCCCTGGTGTGTCTCAGTTCTCCCCAGGTAGTGTCCCAATTCTCCTCAAAGTGTCCCAGTTCTCCCTGGAATTTCTCAAAATTTCAAAAGGCCCTAGACGGGAATCATGGCAGGCTAGGATGAATCTAAATATTCCAAATGAAAGGTTTATTGGTAGCCTTTCTTCATGAAACAAAGTCGTTTGGTTATTGTTGGCATTGTAGATATCACAAGCAAACATGTCATGATTTAAATTTAGTGTCCCAATTCTCCCAGGGCTCCCCTACAATGTCCTGCTATTTAGTGGAGACACTCTATTAAGCCGATCATACAGATCATAAGCCTACACTGATATTCCTAGGCTCCCTATACGACCAATCTCTCAGTCACTAGTGCCTAACTTAGTTAGTCATTTTTTGGCTCCCTATACGACTAACCTAGGTAAGTTATTAATGTCAGGTTGGTCAGTACTGACCAACCCACCTTAGTCTTTTAATTTCCAGAGGGGGCCACTGAGTGGTGATTATAGTGGCCCCAAGTGGTGGTATACAAATACAACACACCAATGATGAACCTAGGTTAGCCACTACTGACTGACCCCTCAGTCATTTTTGAATACAACTTTGCCATTATGACTAACACACATATGACGAACCTAGGATAGTCTGTACTGACTAACCCTTTTAATATATGGATTTACAGTGTACACTAGCTTATCATAAATCTAAGAACTCTTTCAGAATAATAAGGTAGTGGTAATTTTTTAACAACAGCAAAATTTACAGAAGCAGACTGGCCATGATATGGGGCCAAGTGTGAACGTCTTTGACCGGGTGCCAGCTTTGACCGGGTGCCAGCTTTGACCTGGTGCCAGCTTTGACTGGCTTAATAGAAAAGGGTTTGTTTAGGGCAGATTGAGCTATAAATGGGCTACTAACTACTAATGTAAAGTGTTGTAATATCCATTAACCCTTTCAGCCAATTTTTATCTTCAAATGCCCTTATTAAGCCCTTTTCTATCAAGTCGGTCAAAGCTAGCACCAGGTCAGAGCTGGTACCCGGTCTAAGCTGGCATGGTCAAAGACGTTCACACTTGGCCCCCATATCATGAGACACAGCCTGAAGCACTTTATAAGATGGTTCCTGTGATGTATCCTTTCATTCCATGCAGCTTATTGCCATTTATGTACTTTGTGTCTGTGACATATTTGATAATACCGATTTCATATAATAAAGCTTTTTGACAGCAGTAATAGTTGTTCTTGTTTGTCTAATCTTTATGTACAGCACAATGGAAGAATGCATCGAAGTCAAATGCATAAATTACAAAGAAAAGTTCTATTTAAAAAAATGAAATAATGTGGGCATAGTAGGTGGAGGAGCACCACAGGAACCCCTCCTCCAGGGTGCTGACAACAGTAACCATGGTAACACAGGTGGCTGTAACCATGGAGGAACGGACCTCCACCAGGGTGAGGTCCACCACAGTAACCATGGCAACCGGCAGGATAATGACAACTATACATGTTGCCATGGTTACTGTTGTCACTATCCTGGAGGCTGGTGCAATACTCGTACATCATGATGACAAAAGGACATTAGTAGTTAATGTATTTGTATTGTCCCCGTCTTTATCTGATTGTATCATGTAGTGTAGAATGTCTCTCACCCACAGTTACTGCCATACAGTGCTGCCACATAGTGAGCACTTTAGACAACTAAAGGTGTTGAGCATTCCATATCACTATGTGGAAGAGCCTCACTGTATTAATGCTTGAGACTATGATATCTGCCAGAACAATAAGTGTGTTTTCATTAGAATAAATAATATAAGAAAAACACTATTGCTTTAGCCCTTTAAGGACCGCATAGTGCTTTCATGCATTATGCCCTTTGACAACAAGATGCATGAATAAAGCCATGGCGAGTAGATTTCTCAGGACTGCATTCATGAATGTTGTGGGCCCCTCAACCCTATAGCATCGGCATCATACTTGAATACAGCACTGACGAGTAACTTTCCAGAAATACATTTGCACACAAATGCACTATGCGGTCCTTAAAGGACAGGTATTTGGTTAGGTTTTCCCCAGTTGGAAATACTTTAAGGTGAAAATAACCGCCTACTGCCTTGCCAAGTAAGTTTCATTATAAAATGTCTCGATGCTTGTGCTAGGTCAATGTTAACATGGGGTCTGAATGATGTAAGTAGTAGAACACAAAGGGGAATTGTGCCTGGCTCTATCCTTAGGCTAGAGTGACGTCTTTAAGTGTAAACATAAGCCCGGACTCCACTAGGGCGGCACAATGTCCTGCGAAACGGAGCGATCTTTTTTTATGTTTTGATTTGCACATTTCGCTTCATTTCGCCTCATTTCGCGGCAGTGTCGCCCTAAGTATCGCCAGGATCAGGGCGAAATCAGGGCGAAATGGGGCGAAATGAAGCGAAATGAGGCGAAATATACAGAACAAAACATTAGAAGGATCGCCTCGTTTCGCAGGGACCTGTGTCGCCCTAGTGGAGCCCAGGCTATAGTGAAAGACAGAGCCTGAGAAGGTAGGGGTAGAAAGGAGTTCATTTCTTTTCTTAGATGTGTTTTTTTTTCAACCAAAGCACTGTGTTATATATGGTTCATGTGAAATTTTAATGGATTATTTCATTTCATGAATGAGTTCACTGAAATTTACTGTGTGTCTGTAATACTGAATATTTGGAATGAAAAGGCTTTGACACCAGTTTTTGTTGTTTGTCTTGATAATGAATAAATGACACAGAAGTCGAAAGTATAAATTACAGTAAAAAAATATAAAAAATATTTATTTCTACAAAATACAGCAATGTGTGTATAGACGTACAAAACTTCATATAAAAATGACTTACAAAAATCTCGGAAAAAATATAACATCGAACACCACGGATATGAGTGTAAGCGGGTCGGGTGTCGACGACATTACCCTGACGATAAATGCAATGTCTCTGAGCCTTTTAAGGTATCGTTACCTATTCCACTCAACAAGCGCAAACCACTAACATATATACAAAACCCTGGCAGGATTATAAACTTAAATAAGATCAAATATCACCCTACTCTGGTATGATATCAAACTGTCAATAACATAAAATGAGATCTGTAATGTGCGCTTCTCGAGCGGAATGCGGTATCATAAATGCATATTTTTGGATTGTCATTTCACAATATAAATGGTGGAATGTGTTACAGTCCTACTGGGCAGGTACAGCAGTTTTTGCCACATCAGCAGTTTCCTTCTTGACCACAGTCCCCCCACTACACCCCTGCTTCTTGTGTTTCTTGAGGAGCGGCGAGTGGCGGAACTTGGCGCCACAGTCGTCACAGGAGTAGGGGTTCTCCCCGGTGTGTGTGCGCATGTGTATGATGACGTGACAGGACTGGCGGAAACCCTGCCCACACACCGTGCACTTGTAAGGTTTGTCTCCACTGTGGGTCCTCAGGTGAATCTTCAGGTAGTACGCCTGTGCAAAGTCCTTAGGACAGAGATGGCACTTGAAAGGTTTCTCTCCTGTGTGGATGCGCATGTGGTCTTTAAGCTTGGATGCCATGACGAAACACACACCACACACCTCACACTTACGAGGTTTCTCCCCTGAGTGGACCTTGAGGTGCATCTTGAGGTGACTGGACTGTGCGAAGGCTTTATCACACAGATCACACTTGAAAGGTTTCTCCCCCGTGTGGGTCCTCATGTGCAGCTCCAGGAAGAACCTCCGTGTGAAGGCGGCGTCACAGTCGTTACACTTGAAGGGCTTGCCTGCACTGTGCACCTTGTTGTGCTCTTTGACCTCCAGGGCCGACTTAAAGGGCAGGCCGCAGGAGGCACAGATGTGGGGGTGCTTCCAGCGGTGCCCCCGGATGTGGTTCTTGAGGAGCCCGATGTTCCCAAACACTGACGAGCACGTCTTACACGTCAACTCCTCCTCCGTCAGCTTGTGCTTCCCGCCCTCTGTCTTGGGACGACCCCGCGGCCGGCCCGTCTTGGGTTTCACATCGACGGTCGACTCGTCTGAGGTACTCGCCTCTGAGGGTGCGAGGATCGTGTCGTCAGTCGCCGTGCTGACCAGACTTGCTGTGTCGCTCTCCGTGTCGATATTGTCTTTAGCTTTCAGGGCTTTGACCTGCTTTGGTTTGTTGCTCTTCTTCTTGGGAAGCACCACAAAGTTGGCTAAAGTATTGGGGAGCTTCTTCTGCAGGGTTTTCTTCCTCTTCTTGGGGACAGGTTCGTTTTCGTCTACCGCGCTCTCTGACGTGTGTCCGGTGTGGCTGCCGGTGTCACTCACAGCTTCCTCTTTGACCTCTTTGACCTTGGTTTTGTCCTTGGCAGGGCTCTGTGGTTCGTCCTTGACCTCCTCCTTAGTGACAGCCTCAGGAGCAGCAACTGGCAGCTTCTTGGAAGTTGTCTTATCTTCAGTAAACTTAGTAACAACCTCCAGCTCCTTTGTGGGACTCTTCCTCTTCTTAGCCACCTTCTTAACCACGGGTGACTCGTCCTTGTCCGCCTCACCAACAACTGACGGTTTTGATTTCTTTGGCTTTTTGGCAACTTTCTCCTGGACAGCTGCACTTTTCTTAAGCACGGGACTAGTAATACTGTTTTCATTGTTCTTAGCTGCTTTTGCTTTGGAAGCTGTGGATTTCTTGGGTTTGCTCTTCTCAGAACTAGAGCTGCTTATACTTGTTGAGTCATTCTCGACTGATGGGGACTTCTTGATGGCGGCGGCCACGACTTCAGCCGGAGTTTCCTCTGCTACAAAGTCAAACACACTAGTTGTACTGCTCTTTGCGGGAACAGCGACAGATTTTGATTTAGCAGAGGATGCTGAGTCATCTTCAGATTCTTCAACCTTGATGCTGCAGTCAGTGACCTTGTCAGTGACCTTGACAGTGACCTTGTCGGTGACCTTGTCGGTGACTATGTCGGTGACCATGTCAGTGACCTTCTCAGTGACCTTCTCAGTGACCTTGTCATTGACCTTGGTTGTGACCTTCACACCAGAGGTTGTCTTTCCTGAAGACGACACAGACTTCCCAGACTTACAGCTGCTCAGACTCGTGCTGCTGGCTGCTGACGGGTTCCTCTTCCTGCTAGCTGCTTTCCTCTTAACCTCTTTAACCTCTGTGACCTCAGTGACCTTATTGACCTCTGTGAACTTATTGACCTCAGTGACCTTATTGACCTCAGTGACCTTATTAATCTCAATGACCTTATTGACCTTAGAGGGTAGAGAGTTCTCCTGTTTGGCGGCCTCACATTCTGCGGTTAGAGATTTCTTCCTCTTCTTCATGGGTAAGTGACTCTCCTCGTAGTCAGCGACAACGTTATTACTGACAGTAGGGGGCGCTGTGGTGGCAGCGTCCAGTGAGGCTGGGGGAGAGGTGTCCTGACTACTTGTGTACAGCTTCTTACGTAACTTCTTGTTCCGTTTCCGCTCTGATTGTGACGATGCTGAGTTCTTGTCGCTGGTTGTGTCAGACTTGTCGCTCTCCCGGGAGGAGTCTACGGAGGCGGACTCTGAGCGGTCTAGGATGACATGGTCGTCCTCTGCGGCAGCTGCCACAGACAGGAAGGAGGCCTGGTCCTGGTGCTCCCTCCCCGTACTCATCAACCACGACATGATCTTAGACTGCTTCTTCTTACTGCCACCAGGGGTCTTGTTGTCGCCACCAGGGGTCTGGTTCTTGGTGTCGCCACCAGGGGTCTGGTTCTTATTGTCCACACTAGGGGGCAGCTTTTCTGGAGTGTGGTGGGCAGGGGCAGTAGGGGCAGCAGTAGCCGTACAGGAGTGCTTTGTGAGGGCAGCCTTGGTGGGGAACCTCAGGTTACACGCCGTACACTTGGGGTGTGCGCGGCTGTGCATGCTCAGAGACCGTTTGTTGATGTAGGTAGAGTCGCAGTGGTTACACTTGAAGGCTGCGTCCGCTGCTGCCACAGTCTCCACCTCAGGCTCCTTCTCCACCAGAGCTGCTGCCGCGTCCTTCGCCTTCTGTGCCATTGACTTGTACTTAATCTGCACTTTAAGCACCTTCACAGGCTTCTCTCCTTGTTTCTGACTGAGTCTCCGCTCGTCTTTAAGACGCTTTGCCTCATCTTTCTGTGCCTGTTTCTGGAAGCGTTTCTGTTCGGCCTCGGCTTTCTTTAACTTAGCCTTCTGCTTCCGTATAGAGTTCTCGTGCTCGGCCGTGTGGGCCCCGAGCTCAGCCAAGTCATAAAACTGAGTCCTGCAGATGTCACAGAACAAGTCTGCATTGTTAGTTTGGTTGAGGCTGCCCTGGTAGTGCGGCGTCCGGGGGGTGCCGTCAGGGCTGATGGTTAGCACTGACATGGAGGTAGGAGACTGGGTGAGGTAGTCAGAGCGAGGCTGTATGAGGACAGGGGTGCTCGTGTACAGACCCCGGTCTGCGGGAGGGGAGTATGTGTACGAGCTGGAGGCGAGCGGCTCACTCGAGCTGTCTTGAGTCGGAGAACACATGCCCGGCTCTATCTTCACCATGGTCATCTCCCCAATGACTCGCGGTGACTCCTGCAGCGGTTCCTGCAACAAGATGAAGACAACAGTTAGAGCTGGTCACTACATGTCTATATTGTAACACGTATACACTCTATCAATGCACAACGGGAGGGAGGGCCAGAGGGAGAAAACAGTGGGGAGGGAAGGATCGGGGGGGGGGAAGGTAGGGAGGTAGGTAGGGGGAGAGGAAAGGGGGAAGAAAAGGTCAGGGGACGGATGGAGAGAAAAGGGGGAAACTATGGTATACAGACCGATGGCTGGGAGAAAAACAATAACATTTTTTCATTAACATGTATGTTATTCCAAAAAGTGGCACAATCACCGAGCGTATCCCACTCAAAATTCCAGAACTGTTCTAGTCTACTATGTGGTTAAGTGTGCGTGTTGAGAATGCCCATTTAAGGGGGAAATTTTGCCTAGATGCCATTTCATGTGCTACAACTCCATATACTACTTACGCGGTTGCAAGAGTTTGGCCACTTTATAAGTGCTAATATCGCCCATGCCATCCCCTGCCTTTCACCTAATGAGATGGGCGCGATGTATGAATGAAGCCCAGGCGAGTTACTCTGCATTAAGGTATATATGCGACCCTTAAAGCCCTAATGTGAAAATAGGCCCATCCCATGTGCTAAAACCCATTGTACTTTATAAGCGGTTCCAAGATGTTGGTCATTATGGGGTGAATATATCCCCAGCCATCCCGTTGCCTCCCATGCACCCTGACTATAAAGATTTATGCAGTGCTAATATTGCCACCCGATGTGCGCCAACTTCATGTACTACTGACAGTTCTGTGTTCTACGGGTACTCCTGGGCATGCCATGTCCTGACACTTAGAGACAGTTCCATGTACTACTACCTACATGTAGTATACTGACCTCGTCTAAGTCCTCCTGTGCCCCAACCCAATATACTACTGACAGCTTCGTGTAGCCTTCTCCCGGGCATGTACTCACACTTAGAGACAGTTCCATGTACTACTACTACATTTTTTGTACTACTACTACTACTAGTATAATGGCTGTGGACCACTAAATTCGACACGGCTACATGGGCCTTTTTTTGGCTTAGTGAATGCGACATGCGGAATATAAGAGATAGTGACATGGGACATAGCCTTTTTCTTAAAATCGACATGGTGACATGGTCATTTTTTTTAATCGACAAGGCGACATCTCCATTTCTTAAAATCGACAAAATTGGGACCCCCCGTCCAGATCCCCAGTATACTGACCTCATCTGAGTCCTCCTGTAGCGGTGCCTGTAGGGGTACCTGTATTGGAGCCTGTAGAGGAGTCTGTATGTGTGTCTGTGTGGGGGCGGGGACGTCCAGAGGTTCCGTCTTAATGTCCGACACGTCCATGGTGCCACACGTGCTCATGTCGGACTGCTGCAAGTACATAGTGAGGGACGCATTTAGTTACAGAATTAATGTAAGTTATGTTACTATGGACACAGGGAAGTTCTGTATGCAATGCTACCACAGACATAGAGCCGAATACCTTAACGTTACATACCGTTACAGGGAGGGGACACATTTAGTGACAGCAATAAAGTACAACATGTCACTGTACCTTGGTCATGTACTACTTCACACAGTGCTGTCACTCCCTCAGACACCCTGGTATTGTAACACTACCATGCCGCACCCCTCCTCCTGTAGCCTATATAGAGGCAGCCTCCCTCCCTGCAGTGCCGTCTGGGGCGGAGTAGATGTGAGTCGTGCAGACCACGGTCTGAGTAACTCTACTACCCCTTTGTACCCCCCCCCCCCGCCGTACACCCCCCCACACCCACACCCACACACACACCCTCCCCCCTCCCGCCGTCCTCCTCAGGGACCCACGTGACTCACACACACACACCACGTGGTGTGTCGGGGGGGGCAGGGTCGGTGCGCCCCCTCAGCCTACACGTGGTGGGGGGGGGGGGGGGGGGGGGGGTCGGTGCGGGTGAGGGGGGGGGGGGGAGGCAGCCTAATTAATGTGAACTGCTCCCCTATAAGGGATCTATAAGGCAGGCCGTCATGGCACCACGTGACTGATCACGTGATTGATTCATCATACAGACATCCATGCACCATGCCTCACACAGGAGGTGTGCTGGTTGTATCTGACTGTTTGCTCTTTGTTCTTGTTAATATATTTATCTGTCTCAGCCTCTGACTGTCTTTGTTTAACTATTCTGTTTGTCGGTGCTTCTCTCTCTGTTCCTCTATGGCCCCCATCTGCCCTCTTGCTATGCCCCTCTCTTTTTCTCTCTGACTCTGTCTCTCTTATTAAATAGAGTTTGCCTCTCTTATTCAATAAATAGAGTTAGGGAAAGAAAGAGAGATAGACAGACAGAGACATGTCTCCATTTGTCTCTCTATCTCTCTTTATGGCTCTATACCTCTACGCCTGTGATCTCCTGTGGTAAGATGCCTGTGTGTCTCAGTCCCCACCCCAAATTCGCTCTGTGTCTCCCCTCTTTGTTTCTCTGCACTAAGTGACTACATTATCGGGGTGGATGATGGGGAATGTGAGGGGAGAGTGGGAGAGAGGGGGGGGGGGATAAGAATGCTATCCTTCCACTGACTATCATTTACAATAACTGTTTAGATTCCCAAACATGAAACATGACCATGAGAAGGACCACTTGACCCGCCATGTGCGCTGTGCCCTTGGTCGGCCTCTGACTGAATCATGACGTCATGTTTTTAGGTTGCATTAGTTAATTGGTCACGTGTCGGGAATCGTTACAATTGCTGTTTTTGTCTCGAGGCACAGACAATAAGAGATATTGAATTATCTAACTGGTAAAAAGAGACATTCTATTTCTCTTATTAGTTCCACTTCACAGAGAGAAAAGTGAGCGTTACTGTCGCCAAAAGCAGTCTCACCTGAAAATCTTTTTCAGGTGGTAGTGCTTTTGGCGACAGTGACGCTCACTTTTCTGAGTGTGCTCAATGTGCGGAATGGGAATGAGGGGGGGGGGGGGGGGGTACACAGAGAAAATGTGGGTCAGTTAACACCCTTTTGACGACATTTGCTCACTTTTTGTCTGTGAAGTTAGTGTATAGGCTATAGCAGTGAGGCAAAAAGTTCTAATAGCCACATCCCTCTATTCTGGGTTCACCATTGGGGTAGTGTGTCCGACCTCCATGCATGTATGCAGCAGGCAGTGAGTGGTTAGAGGTCATGACCTTCAGGAACAGTCAGACAAAGACGCAGCTGCCGCCACTCCCGACATGCACCGCGACACGCCGCCATTGCTGCCATTAAATAAACTATCAAGGGGACTTTTGAGCAGAATATGCATTTTTGATTTATAGGCAGTGCTGGAACAGTAATACTTAGCGGTTGATTTACATTTTAAAGTGGCATTCTCACCACTTGCACTTAACCACGTAGTAGACTAGAACAGTACTAGAATTGTGAGTGGGATACGCTCAGTGAGAATGCCACTTCAAAGGCCGCATCGTTCTTTAGTGTATTTCTAGACAAGGGTGGATTCCAGGTGATTCAGAATATCCAATATCCAAATATTAGCAGAAAGAAACATATTCTGTTTTCACTGATAAATGGGACCCTGGATGGTTTCTGTAGCCGCCCCTGGATATATGAGCTGAGGTCAGCAGGACGGTGCTGACGTCAGCAGTCCACGTCAGCAGCCGTAACTACTGCACTGAAAAAGTTAACTCGTCTCCAGACTCGTCAAAGTGACTGTCATAAAATAAACGAGTCAAAAGTTGTCTAACCTATGAGGTTACCATCCCACAAATAGAAACTGGAGCTGGCAAATGTCGGGTTTTGGGCTGGCACATACCAAGTGGGTATTCTATCTCCAGCTAGAAGACCCACTTCCTTGTCACTTAGACGAGTTTTTGACTCGTTTATTTTATGACCGTCACTTTGAAGAGTCTGGAGACAAGTTTATTTTTTGAGTGTGCAGGGGGAGGAGAGCAGGCACTGCAGCGTTATACCACTGTATCCAGCAGTTAGCTGCTTTACCATTGCTGTCATTAAACTCATAAAGTGCCTCAAAGTTCAGGGGTTGTCATGGTGCACACAGCGCCATACAGTGAGTAACTCACCAGCATTACTTTGGTGCACCATGCTGACCCTTATATAGGGAGTGTATCAACCATGCATGTAGGCTCGCCATGATATATGAACACAGGGCTGCATTCATACATCATTACGACAAAAGGGCCCTGGAAAAGGACATTGAGCACTAAAGCACTATGTTGCCCTTAAAAGATTAATTCACTATCATCCACTATCAAAACCACAACTAGCTGATTGATGTGTCAGAAAAGGCATTGACAGAGAATGTATGGTAGAAGAGGTAGCTGCGGTGGCATGATGATAGCTTTGTGTTGAGGCAGGACAAACCAGGACAAAGACAGCCAGGTGCTGTCAGAACTCACCATACCAGCCCAGACACGCCGGTATGGTGGATGAGTAACCATGCAGGGATGCCAGTATACAAAGAACATTAATCATTTTACTAAAAAGACAGTATGAATTTCCCGATGGGAGGTGGTCTGTTGGTGTGATTGACGACCTTAGGGGGGTAGGGGTCAAACAGAGCAAGGCAATGGATGACATCAAGACGGCGCCATTGCTGCCATTAAATATATCACCTGTGTATGTCATACTGTTAATACAGAAGTCTCCCTATTAATCTGTTAATAGCTATTGTTGTCCATACTCTGTTATCTGCCACAAGAACAGACAACTATAACAGCAGGTGATGTTAAAACGTTACCATTGCTGTCATTAAATCATTCACATATGTATCACCTTTTTGTCCCTTTATGAATCATCAGACCATAACCCTTTAAGGGAAGAAAAGGGTTTTAATGTGATATGCCATTTATAATCATGAATGATACCAAAAAAAACAGGCCTGGTGCATGAGCCTACTATAGGGTTGCATCCAGGCACCATGGCCACCCTTGAAGCTGATGCTTGGATGCATCACTGGCTCACTAGGCATGCATTCATGCACCATGACGACATATTAGAAAGCAGATAAAGTTCCCTGTGGTCTTTAAATGGTTACGACTGACAGCTGCATTTGAGACGCAGGGGAGACGCAGGGGAGACGCAGGGGAGACGCAGGGGGGACGCAGGGGGGACGCAGGGGGGACGCAGGGGGGACGCAGGGGAGACGCAGGGGGGACGCAGGGGAGACCCAGGGGAGACGCAGGGGAGACGCAGGGGAGACGCAGGTTCAGACAAAGAACAAACAAGTCGACAAGTTAAATACGGTACCCTGGCTGGTATCAAACTTTACACTTCTTATATTGTATATCATCGAGTTCATGAATTTTTATATTATCACAGAGGCGATGATTATGTTATTGGTGGCTGTCATCATGAATGACTTGTATGACTTGGTATAGATATCTATAGTCACACCAATAATCTAGATCACACACATTACCAGTGCTGCCATTTGATGCGTCACCAAAGTCCTTATAGTCATGCAGGCTCATAACAGGCCATGTGCCAACATATACACCTGTTAAGTTGGGTAAAAGGCGTTGTTGCTATCGCCAGTCCCTAGTCCGCAAAGGGTATATGGGACCTCTCAAGATGCTGATCAATTCTTTAAATCTAAATTAAATAGAAACAGAAATTCTAGAGAATTAACTAAAGTACACTAAATCCCCAGGAAATCCCCCAGCAGTATAGGGAAAGTGGCGCCCACAGCAACCCCCATGTAGGCCCTACTACTTACAGAAGAGGCTGCATTGCAAGACAAAAAAAGGTAGCTTGAGGAAACATTACACTTTACTACATTGACTTTACCATTGCTGTCATTAAATATGGTACAGAGGACACGTCGTGTTGGCAGGTGGGGCACTGGTCGTTATCAGCACTGGTGACCCTGGGGTGTGAGGGGGGTGTGAGGGGGGTGGGGGGGGGGTCACGCATGGGCGGACAAAGCGGGGGACAAAGACGGAATGGCAGCAGGCGGCATTAAACGCAACCATTGCTACCATTAAACTCACAAACTATATCTCAACAATACTCAATACCCGGACACAATACTAAATACAGATGGCTGTGACCGTCACACACGGCCCTTATATGGCAGGGCAGACATTGCGTGTTGTCGCTGCCGCTGGTGACCCCAGGTAGGCAGGTGTAAAGTGCCACTGGAGCACACAAAGAAACTAGCAGACGACTTTTATACACGCGTTACCATTACTGACATTAAATTATTTTACATCAGAATTATGTGTCTGTTCATGGGGAGTAGGATTTGTGCACTGTCATGGTGAGTATACAATGTAGGAAGGGGGTAAATAAAATATACAAGTAGGGGTAGATATTGGTCGTCTGCATTGATGACCTGCTTGGTGACGAAGGGTGGGGGCACACAAAGAAACTAGCAGACAACTTTTATACACGCGTTACCGTTACTGCCATTAAATAATCTTATATTTGTATCATTTGTCCGTGCATGGAGAATAGGTTTTATGCACTGTCATAGTGTGTATACTTGTAAGTAGGGGGTAGATATAGGTTGGTTGATGACCTTGTGGGTGGGTGGAGGGTGCTACATGCAGCTAATCAGACAAAGACGCGGCAGTAGACGCTGCAGTAGACGCTACGTAGACGCCGGGTGGAGGAGCAGACGACACAAAGGGATCCAGGGGAGGGCCGTGAGTCACGTTTCCCGCCACTACCCGCCACCCTCCTCCTCCCGGCTCCTTCCTCCTGTGGCCTTCATGCATCCCGGCATGCATCATACTGCAGTCTCTGCCGGCTCAGCATCTATCACCCCCCGCCACCAACAGACCTACACCCCCCCCCCCCCCCCACACACACACCGCCTACTGCCGCCTATGGCAAGCCATTTGTTCACCCCCGGAGTTTCTAACTTTGTTCCTAACTCTGATATCAAAGTTCCTAAATCTAATATCAAAGCTAATTACTCTGATTTCAAGGTTTAAAGTGGCATTCTCATTGAGCGTTTCCCACTCACAATTCTAGTACTGTTCTAGTCTGCTATGTGGTAAGTGCGAGTGGTGAGAATGTCCCTTTAAAACTTTGATATGGAGGGTGAACAAATGGCTTGCCACAGTCGGCAGTACAGCTTGTGACAAAGAGACAGACTGAGTGATGACTTCTACTCACCCCGCCCGGTAACCCTGGGATAACCCTACCTCACGTCCCCATCTGTGTACACAGGTATAGCCGTACTGCACCTATACTGCACCCCTACACCACCCCCCCCCCCCCTGCCTCCTGCCACCCGGGGGGGGGGGGTGTACTCAAAAGAGAATTGACACGGGTGTGTGGCTGACCCTTTGACAAACCTTACCCTTGGTGAGGGTGATTTTGGTCAGAAGTGACCCTTGGTGAGGGGGGATTTTGGTCAGAAGTGACCCTTGGTGAGGGGGGATTTTGGTCAGAAGTGACCCTTGGTGAGGGGGGTTTTGGTGAAAAGCAGACCTTGGTGGGGGGGATTTTGCTCAAAAAGTACCCTTCCCAACCTGTGTATACAAAATATACCAAGTGCCCCCCTCCCCCTGCCTCCTGCCCCTGTCGTCTGCTTCCCGGGCAGCCGACTCCCGACACAAAGGCACCATGACTACTACTACTCACACAGCAGACTACTACTACTACCCAGACTGCTGCTTCTGCTGTTTGACAACAAAGGCACATGGCGCGGCACTTGTCACCAACGTCACCATGTGGGGACGAGTTTATATCAAAGAGATACTGAACAAATCAGTTTGACAACATCATAAATGATGACGGAAATATATGATATTTATAGGAATTGACATTAACAGTGGCGTGGCTGTAATCATGATGATATCGCTGTGTCACTATTATCTGTGCCTGCAGATGGGTCAAAAGCGACCTGGCGATTTGGGCAGTTTTGAAGGCGACTATCGATCTAAGGCAATAATATGAGCGACCTGGCGACTTTCAGACAAGATTGACAACAGGCTAAAGGGCCCAAAAAAGCGACTTTTCTCACTTGACCCCTTCATTTCGGCGACTTTCAGGGCTGGGGTGCGGGGGGGGGGACTCCTCTGCACCCCCTACTATCTGGGTCCCAGTGTTGTCTGTTAGCAGCATTGACAGAGCCCTACCTTGTTGATGCCCTCCTGTGGGTGTGAGGTGGTAAGTCCCTGTGTCACGTGTCCATGAGGGGTGCCCCACCCTGGAGGGGGTCCCCTACAGGTGGTACTAGTACTCATGGTGCTGTCAGCGTCTACCCCCGTGTCAGGGTGGTAGTAGTGGTGGTTGTAGTGGTGGTACCTGCACAAGGGGAACAGATGGTGTGAGTCCCTGCGTGTGTGTCATGGGGTGTACTGAAGGGGGTACTGAGGGGGTCTGGTGCCAGCAGCAGGACCCAGCAGCAGCAGCAGCAGTGGCAGAGGCTGGGTGAGGGTGCTTTCTTTATGCTGAGTTAGAGCCACTGGGTCAGTAGACCATGACAGGAGGGAGGGAGGAGGAGGGAGGAGGAGGGAGGGGGTGATGGGGGAGGGGGGTGTAAGAGGGGAGAGGCACGCGGCGGCTTGTTGATTGTACTATAAGCCTCCCTGAGCTGTTGGTGCTACTGGACAATGATCAACCTGCTTAACACATTTAACAAGTGGAGTACATCTTTAGTCACATTAATTGATGAGTAATCCTGGGGTTATGTAATGGTTACAGGGCTACATGCCAATGCAACTCAATATATATCAGGTGTTACTCGTATACATGAGAATGTCATACTCAATGTGAAATGATGACATGGTCTGGGTGAGGATTTCTGGATCTGGAGAATTACCTGTTAATCGATGACGTCATACCTAAATGGTCCCGTTTCCTTAAGCAATGTAACGTATGTAGATTTTTTGAACACTTGCTCTATAGTTCCCCAATACATCCTGAAGATGCTGACTGTTCACATAGTGTTGGTAACTTACTAGACTCCGGCAGTATAGGAGCTTATAGGGTGGACACTTGGATTTTACCTAATAAGACCATGCCAGCAGCAGGTGCCTTGTCAACCCCTGGGAGGTGAACTTTAAGTTAACTCAGGGACGGCAGGTGGCGCGTGCTCTGTGTGTGTGTGGGGGGGGGGGGGGTGCATGTCGGGGGGGGGGGGGTACTAGAGGGGTGCCAGATGGGCCGGGGGGTGCAGCATGCCGTCTGCCGTGAGGCGTGACGTGCAGCCTAGAGGTACTGTTACATGGGGTGTGCAGGAGTTACCCTGAGTTAGAGCAGGACAATAAAACAACCGGCAATGCCAATAACAGATAAAACACAGCTCTCTATGTTGTTTATTATCATCTGCATGGCACACATACCACTCAATCAATAAATTCATAAATAAGTAACAAAACCCTTGTCTTGAAGTCGAGGTTAAAATACCCCGAAATACCAAGAAAGACGAAGACCAAGCAAGTACAATCAAGTCCGGTAATGTACTGAAAATCATGGCAATAAACTTGTTAAATGGGTCATAACGACATAATAATTATCACACTGAATCTATCCCCTAATACGTACAGGTGCTGAGGTCGGAGCTGCTTCCGGATCTGCTTCATGCCCCTCCCTGTGTGTCACCCTGTGGATGTCTCTCCTCCTGTGTGAGGGAGTCTACAGCTCCAGTGTGTGTGAGGGGGGAGTGTACAGTTAACACAGGGTGGGTGCTGGAGGGACATGTGCCATGTGCCGGGCACTGACTCAGTGACTACTGCCTCCCACCCCTCACTGCGCCGTATCAATACGACTTATCGCCGCCCTCCTACCTCCCCTCCCTCACTCTCCACTCCCAGTCACTGCACGCTGTGTGCACTCTGCACTCCTACAGCATACAGTGGGTACAGCGGCACCGGGAGGAGAGTGTGTGTGTGTGTGTGGGGGGGGGGGGGGGGGGTGCTGCTGAGTCAGGGGGTGGGGACGACAAAGGATGGAGGAGGGAGGCTGAGGTGGGTGAGGCTGGGACTGCACCTTGGTGGTACTACGACGAGGTCACACATGATCAAACCTGTCCCCTAACAGCTCATATATGACAAATAAAAGTTTTCAGGAGTCATAGATGGACATAGGCTGGTGGGCTGAGTTGTGGTGTAATTTCTTTAGCATGACTATATTACGTGTGTAGTCATGGTTATATAAGGTAACGAGATCACACATGATTAGACATGTCCACCAATAGCTCATAATAGTATATGACAAATAATAGTTTCCAGGAGTCACAAGGCTGAGTTGTGGTCTAACTTCTTCAATGCCATGCCTCTATTATACGATGACTGTACATGTATCTATGACATGGTTGTATACAGGAACACCCTCCATACCTGGGGAACAGGTGAACAGGTGCTAATCACAAGTCTATCAACTTAGTAAAACTAATTAAAAAGCTCCACTTTGAACTCACGAGATCAGGAACACAGGCATCTGGTTTAAAGTGAGAGACAATAACACTAAGGATATGTGAACAAAGAAAGGGGAAAAAACACCTAAAGAAAGAAGATAATTTCTAGACCAAATCAATACAGAAAATGGGGTGTCTGCCATTACTATATTTTGTTCCATTAGTGCCAATTTCGCGCAATATTAGAATAAATTTGTTTGCAAATTACCCCCGATAAATGGCTACAGGCAGAGGCATTCACATAAAAGATGTTGCTGCGGTGACAACCCTTTGTTGACTCATAGGTCAATATGAAACCCTCACAGGACGGCGGGGTGCCCCTGGCGTGGTACTTCAAGGCGACACGTGTCATCCTGGTGTACCAATGCAGCACTGTAGTGGCGAGTTAATCGCCAGTGTTAGATGGGTTATCAACCCCATATGGTCGCCATGATGCATGAATACATTATTATGCACTATTGCACCCCGGGCTTAGAGCACGCTGCCGTTCCCGGCAAGTAACTCGCCGGTGCTGCATTGGTGCATCGTGCCGACCCTCCGGAAGTGTATCAACCCCATAGGGTTGGCATGATGCATGAATGCAGCACGGGTGAATTACTCGCCAGGGCTGCATTCATGCATCATGACGACAAAGGGCTCGATGCATTGATGCATGATGCCGTCCTCACAGGGTTACAGGGTGCATCCAGGGCCGTGTGGCACCTGAGACTAATCCCTCCATCCCTCACATCGTGACGACCCATTATGTAAATGTAGACACGTGAATCATGTAGACCATGTAGCCGCCCCGGATACTACATCTACGGCATTGATCTTCTCAGGAGGAACAGTGAGAACTGCATGGCATTGTCACACACTGTCTGTCCCTGCCACCCATCCCCAATTTAGATCCCATTTAAACTTTAAAGTAACTTTAAACTATGGGTACCTGTGGCAGAAATATTGGGTTGAGATAACACACTTGGCCGCTCGTATTTTCACATTAACTTGACACGAAGGGCTTAGTCTAAAAAGCAAATCCACTTCTTTTAACAAGATCTACGCATTTGGTGTAGAGTTTACCCTATGTGTGAAAATAAACCAATTATTTTAACATTTTTTGGTTGAGTCAGTTATTTCTTTCCTCATTAGCATGCAGGGAGGCCCACGGACAATTGTTTTTGTAATTATAATTGCTTTTATCCATCCTGGATAAGCTGTTACACAGCTCGCGCCTATCTTGGAGGAGATCTCCCTTATCTCAATAATAGGCCCCTATAGGTGTGGGAGAAAGTCTAAATGGGCATCCATTTAGTCTGATTGGGTACATCTGGGTCATACATATACCATCAGTTAAATTAGGCCAAAAAATAGCTTTCCGGTCACCCAACCAGCAAAACAGTGCGGGGTCCCCTAATTCATTTTTTATTTCTGAGAAATTTTGCCATTTGCCGATTTTTACGGTTTGTTAATTTGACAATTATCAAGGATTTTACAGTGAAAAAAGGTCTTAATTTGGGCCCTTAAAAGGTGGAAAGTAAACATAAATAAGAAAATAAAAAATATTTTAAAAAGGAGAAAAATCGGTCGGCCGGGCCTATTTTGCCAGACCATGTTACGGACAGCTAACCTTTTTTTCCCCAGTAAAGTGAAGGAGCAACTACTCTCCAGTTGTAGTCAACACAAAGGCCACAGAGTACACCTATTATTAAACAATGAGGGTGCATTATCTTTCAGTCTTTCATTTTTATCTGCTATAAAGGCTAATTAAGAGGTAACGGATATTGGTCCACTTATATACAGTCGGTAACTGACTGATAGAAGCAATTAGGCAAAAAAAAAGGTTTGTTTCAGGTAACATGGGCAGACAATTTAGGGTCGATAGGTCGGATTCTTTTTTTAAACTTTTTTTTTTAACATGAAAGTACTAGCCGGCCGGTCGGAAGACCCTCAAATTGACCAAAAAGGCTAAAAGTATGGAAATTTCTTCAAAATTGCACAAATAAAGGTAGAGTCGTCCCTGTTTTGATAGGGTCAGTCGGGTTACCTGAAACAAACCTCTTTTTTTTGTCCTTATGTGGAATACGACTATACAAAATGCCAGTACACATCTACATTTGCTTTAAAAAACGTTATCACCAGACACAGGGGGGAGAGAACTGTTGGCTTTGCAATGGGAAGTATTTATCAATTACCGTTACCTCCGAATAATTGTTATAGTGAAAAAGAAAAGAAAAAAAAACACACACACAGAGAAATGACACTTTTCCGTGCAGACAATTGTTACCACCGCCCGCCCCCTGGGGGGACAATAGAGCAATTAACGCCCCTTAATTAGCCTGCCACTGCGCACTCCCGACCAATTAACAGTCAATTAAGGACGGACTTCACGCATGAATGAACACACTAGTGCAGAGAACCAGTCTGACCATGCCCCCCCCCCCCAAGACCCATACTCATAAAATGGGGGTGGGTGGCTAAATTCCACATGGCGACATGGTCATTTCTTAAAATCGACTTGCTTAGTGACATAAGTGACATGACATAGGGTGTGTCTTATAATCGACATGGGACGGGACAGGCTCTTAAAGGCGACATGGGGCATGGGGATTTAAGTGACAGGCGAGATGGCCATTTCTAAAGATCGACATGGGACATGGGGACCCCCCATCTATATCCCCCAAGAGAGCCCGTACGTGCGGTGGTGGTGGGGTGGGGGGGGGGGGGGGTAGTAGCGGGTGGTAGATATAAATACATACAGCGTCTGTTGGGCCTATTAAACGTCTGTCGGCTGATTTAATGTGCTATTCTCTCTGTGTTTACCCAGCACGACAAAGTCACACAGGTACAAGATATGGAAACTACAGGTAGCACAAGTCATGCCGACTTGACACCTGTATACATGTATACCTCATATAGCAGTTCTGATCAGATATAGCGGGAGATGCCAGATACAGCCGGCCAGGTAGAAAAGGCGGCAAGTTCAAATGTGCAGAAGGTGAAAGTCCTCCACGTGTGTTGTCTCACGGTAAACACCACACAGCTACTGGGTACTGAGGCCTCTCCACCCATAGGGGTATACCCCAGGGGGGGGGGGTGGTACCCCCAGGTATATCACCCCCCCCCCCCCCCCCCCCCCCACCTCCTCCCGAGCCCTCCTCCCAGGGTATTAAGAGCAGCAGCTTTAAAGTTTTATTGTTACCACACAAAAACGGTACTCCCGCCAAAACCTGTCCTCCCTAACCGCCTGCCTCCTACCTGTACGGTAGTACCGGGGTGGGTGCACACACCTGGGTAGGGTACTCAGACGGCCAGGTGAGGGGGGTGTGGGGGGGGGGGGGGGAGGTAGGGGGGGTGTAGGGGCACAACAAAGAACCCGAGGATGCTAGACAGGCTGTCCCGTGTAGGGACAGGCTTCTTAGCAATAGCAGAGTGAGGGGCTGACAGTCACGCTCGTGCGTACAAACCGGAAGTCGTTGGTAACATGTAAACATGTGCTTGGTGTTAATATTTAGAGAATGATTTGATGATGAATCAAGTATAACGAGTCTTCTTTATGATCATTTCTAGCAGTTGAACAAAAAAACAGAACCCAAATTAATCAAATAAAAGATCGGCAGGTATTTATAGATAGCCCCAAGCGAGCCTGCTGGTCGCCATTTTGTTTAACAGTGCCGTTCATGAACGAGATCGTATTAAATTCTAAAATCGTTTTTTCACCAATTAAGAAAAATAGTAGCTCATCCAAACTTCGTGGACACCGAGAAAATTTTATTCCCTATTCAGTGGTACCATTATCTAAGGTATTGGTTGAGAAATAAAGGCGTGGGAAGTGCGCGGGGGGTGCCCGCGCACTACCGACAGAAGTTGCAATACGAGGGAGCCTCTCCCAAGTGAACGCAGTGAGCGCCGTGAGAGACCCGCCTCTCTAGAGGATGCAGTAGCAAGGCTCCAGACTCCAGGCGGTTAAAGCTGCCGTGACAGTTACTGTAACTGGCATATACAACATTTAGAGACCATACGCTACCTACATTATCATAACTGTAATACACTACCTAAGTCATCATTATATGTTACCTAACACAGCGCAATGACAACACCGACCCGCCACATGATTCTCAGTCTGACATTGTTACAGTGTTCTACTACTACTACTCTACCCTGTATTCTGCCCCACGCCAGCCTTTATGTCACTTGTCACACAACTACATGGTATAAACACGCATGCTGCATGTAGTATGATGTACCTCCTGTCCAGGTAGACAGTAACTGTATACACCTGTCGTGTTATCACACAGACATGTTAGATGTGGACCTACCTGTAAGGGGGACTGTCAGTCCGTTATCTAGGTGTAGTAGTGTCCATGTGTAGTAGTGGTACTAGTAGTAGTACGGGGAGGCTGGCACCTTGTACACGGTAGGAGCACACCGTGTGGAGTGTGGCTTCACCCTCTGTGACCACCACGACACCTGTCTGCCACTCTAAGTACTACTCACCTGTACACCCCCCCCCCCCCCCCCACACACACACACTCACAGGTCACACCTGGGGCGCCGTGCTGACATCTGGTGAGCAGCGGGTGAACTACACGTGTCACCACACCGACAGGCGTTCTGGTGTTCTGATGTTCTAGCACTGAAGTGTTAAAGGCGCACTGAACTCACGACGTCATTTGCGTACAAAACTCGGCAGGGCTAGGTCCTCAACTCAGTGCCACCGGTCACCAGTTGAGTTGAAAACTTTTATAATTTTAGAGGTGATTTGGTCTATAATTTACAAGGCATTTCTACAATAATTTCTTTTTCTTTTTCATTTTGTTCGATTAAGCATTGAGTTTGGCGTGGGGCCCAGCTCTATCAAATATAGCTGGTAACGTGTGCATATATATCTCATGGGGTTTCTTATCTAAAATTATCTAACATTTGGGATTTCTAATACGACTTAGTATATAGTTATTATTTACCAGTGAACCTTGTTGCTTGAAATAACCAAGGGTACAAACAATAATCATTTTATTTTGCCATTTTCCCCATCATCCAATGCTTTAAATATGAAATTTAGTATGTTATGCATTATCTTTTAACTTCAAAGGCACAAACCCCTAAACAAATTTCTGAGAGAGTTAAAAAAAATTCTGTTGTCTTTTGATACTGTTTCTAATCAATAAGGCCACAAAATGATAACAATTTACACTTTTACATGTGACGTTTCATATGTCTGTGCTTAATGGTTGATACTGGTGCTGTACTACACACCGAAAGCACTCTCACCTGAAAGCCAGGTAGTGCCTGACTTTCAGGTGAGGGTGCTTTTGGCGACAGTGACGCTCACCCCTAGAGGGGTGGACATTTTTTCACCCCCCCCCCCCCGGCAGGCCGAAAATCCTGCGCGTTCACACCCCTTTGTAGCATAGTAACGCGCGGGCTTTTTCCCTCAAAACAGGTTGAATTTTTTTGACCCCCCAAGAGGGGTCTAAATTTTTTACCCCCCCCCCAAATCCACCACCCCCCTGTTGTTAAAAAATGAGCACTCTCTTATAATAACTGAAATTACTTTTGCCAGGATGTCTGACCCATATAGGAGTTGATGTTGGTTTAGAAGGTGCTGAGTTAATCCCCTTGTCTTAATTAGGGAGTGCTCATTTTTTAACAACAGGGGGGGGGGGTGGTGAGATTTCGTGCAGACCGCGCAAATTTTTTTCACCCCCTCCTCTAGAGGGATCGAAATTTTTTACCCCCCCCCTGGCAGGCCGAAAATCACGCGCGTTCGCACCCCTTTGTAGCATAATAACGCGTGGGCCTTTCCCCTCAAAACAGGTTGAATTTTTTTGCCCCCCCCCCCAAGAGGGGTCTGAATTTTTTACCCCCCCCTCTCAAGGGGTCCACATTTTTTACCCCCCCCCCAAATCCACCCCCCCCTTTTGTTAAAAAATGAGCACTCCCTTATCTATGCACAAGTCCATTGAGTTCCGTTCCTATCCTTGAAGGGGCATTCTTGCCACTTACACTTAACCACATATTAGACTAGTACTAGAATTGTGAGTGGGATACGCTCAGTGATTATGCCACTTTAACAGAGGTGGCTAGCCCTAAGGGAGTTGGCTCATAACGGAGAGGACTCTAGAAAAACGTAGCTACCTGTATATATCATAGGTGTACACCCGTCCCCACAGGGGCTGAATGGATCATGACCCACGCTTCCTGGTTTATTTGGAGCTGAGATACCTCCCTGGGATTCAGGCATATACTGAATCTGGGACATGCTGGCGAGGCCAACAAAGGGCTTCCCTAATGAGCTCACAGCTGGACAGGATAGCCAATATCTTTGGTAATTTTGCAGAGCAATAAAAGGTGCTATCTTCAAGAGTTTCCACTGTGAGTTGTAAAACTGGTGGTAAATGTGGTAACCATGCAGGAGGATGCAAAGTCTATTGAAGATGCCTGTAAAGGACACTTATGGTAGGTGTTGTCTGTATCTTAATCAATATTATCAATGTGGGCCATGATGACCTCACAGTTTGGGGGCTTGCCAGCAGGTCCCAGATTCAGTATACAATAGAGACAAGGCAGGAGGAACATGGTCTCCCACGACTCCCTTCCAGCATGGGGACAATACACAGCCTAATAAGGCCAAAAAAAAGAAGATTTGTTTCAGGTCACCCGACCGACCCTATCAAAACGGAGCCGACCCTTCGTTTTTTATGCACTTTTGAAGAAAATTCCTTATTTCTAGCCTTTTTGGGTCAATTTTTGGGTCTTCGGAGAGAGCGGGTAGTACTTTCATGTTTAAAAAAAAGTTTAAAAAAAAAAAAAATCCGACCTACCGACCCTACATTTTCTTGCCATGTTACCTGAAACAAACCTTTTTTTTGGGCCTAACTATAGAGGACACAGTGGCGTGGGAAGTCTAAACTATCAGGTTACCATCCCACAAATAGAATATGGAGCTGGCAAATGTCAGGTTTCTGGCTGGCACATGCCAAGTGGGTCTTCTATCTGACAACCTCAGCTAGAAGACCTGCTTCCTTGTCACTTAGACAAGTCTGGAGATGGGTTTGTGGGATGGTAACATGATAGGTTAGACAACCTCTATCTCGTTTATTTTATGACAGTTACTAAGAGGAGTCTGCAGACAAGTTTACTTTTTCAGTGCAGACATTACACAGTCTAATAACTAAAGAGGACACAGCGGCGTGGGAAGTCACATCGTGACTGCGTAGGACCGGGCTGCAGACGTGTATACTGGGACCAAGAAAGGTGGGTAGATTTGGTAATTAGAGTATGTTTATTTGTATCTAGGTAAATCAAAGGGCCCTTTTTCTATTATATTGTATTGCAATTGCTTTTATTTATTCTGAAAAGGAAGCTATTTAACTTGTAAAAAGAATTACTGAAACCTCACAGCTAGGGATGTCATCGATGCCCCCAGAATTCATACACAGACATTTATAGAATTCCGATTATCTTATTGACAAACTCATTGTACACTCTTTGACACAGGCAGCCCAGGATTTCACATTTTTAAACTGCAAAATATGTGTAAATATTCCATAAAGAACTACCTTATTACACAGTGTAAAAATGGTGTACTTAAGATATTGATCGAAATGGCTTTCAGATTGTGATCGAAGTTCCAACAAGTCTTTACCCTTAAATATCCCAATATGAGAATGCACATAGGCAGAGGAAGATGCCCCTAGTTCAGGCAGATATCAACTGTTGTTGTGATTTCAAATAATTCAATAGGCTATGGCGACCAAGACTGAGTGACCAGGCGAAGTGTGTATAACAACTAGATCAATATTTTATACATATTTGATCAACATTAGGATATACACACGACAGCTGATAAGCTGTACACCAACATGGCCGCTTGACTAGACCGCGACCAAATTTGTGCAAATGTGACCCGTTTTTTACGAAGTGGGTCGGACCTCGCACTTATTTATAAAATGCTGGGATATTGCCAGATTCGTGTACAACTCATCAAGAGCTTTCATTTGGTATATGACAAGTAGCATATTACCCAATACATTTTGATTCTGCTCAGTATGACTCAAAATATTTCTACTTTCCTTTTTACAGATGACCAGCACTACATTACACAGATTGTCTAAGTCCACTAGCCACTAAAGAGTCTCTGCATGGATGTTTATAAACTGAAATACCTCTCTGCACATATCTGCATATGACCCACTGTTGAACAAAAATTACTAACATTTTTGATAACATTGGTTGAACGAGCAACATCCCTCACCACACTTTCCCAATAAAACAACAGAATGGCAGAAGGCAGGAGACCTGAGCCGGCTACTGATGGACATGACTCAGCTTTTTCTGCAGATGGGCATGACTCAGCTATTTCTGCAGATGGGCATGACTCAGCTATTTCTGCAGATGGGCATGACTCAGCTATTTCTGCAGATGGGCATGACTCAGCTATTTCTGCAGATGGGCATGACTCAGCTAATTCAGGTAGTGCAGTAAATGCTGCCATCTCTGATTGGACAAGTAGACAAGACTTAAACCCTCATCAGAAAATGTCTAAAATCATCCTCGCTATAATAACAAATTCAACAAATGCAGACAACAAGAGCCTGCAACAGCTGAGGACCTTGCTGGACAGTGGTTGGGATGTAAATATGTTGCTGTCCACATTTAGTGAAGTCCATCACAAGTGGGTGCACAGGACAGCCTTACAAGAGGCAGCAACCTTAGGTTGGACTGACGGAGTGAAGCTGCTTCTTGATGCTGGTGCGAAATCAACAACCCGTGATGCCGTACAAAACCCACTGGCCTTGGCACTGCAGAATCATAACTGTCAACCTCATCTTATTGAATTACTGCTAGAGCACGGGGCAGATCCGAACGACCATGATGATCAACTTGAACATATTCCTTTGCTGATTGCAATTGTGAACCAGAGGAATCAAGAGAATCACCCACTTATTGTCAAACTCCTGTTGGCGCATAGAGCAGACCCAAATGTAGCACACCGGGTAGAAGAAGGCAGACATAGGGACACCAAATGGACACACAGAACTGCCCTGCATGAGGCAGTGAGACAGGGATGGACTGAGGGGGTGCGCATGCTCCTTGAAGCTGGAGCTCTATGCACCTTGTCGGGAACCAAGTGGGTGGCACAAAATCTACTCGCACTGGCACTGCAGAATCGTGATTGTCCTTTAGAGCTCATTGAACTACTGCTAAACCATGGCGCAGATCCTAATGACCATGATGATCAACTTGAAAATATTCCTTTGCTGATTGCAATTGTGAACCAGAGGAATCAAGAGAATCGCCCACTTTTGGTCAAACTCCTGTTGGCGCATAGAGCAGACCCAAATGTAGCACACCAGGTAGATGTAAGGGGGGAATCCACTGACGTGAATCCGTCAGATCGGACGAGATTCGTCCATAGGATTAACATTGTGAACGTTCATCCGGTCCGACGGATTCGCATCAGTGGATTCACCCCTGTAGGCAGGTGTGGGGACACCAAATGGACACACAGAACTGCCCTGCATGAGGCAGTGACACTGGGATGGACTGAGGGGGTGAGCATGCTCCTTGAAGCTGGAGCTCAATGCACCATGTCGGGAACCAAGTGGGTGGCACAAAACCCACTCGCTATGGCTCTGCAGAATCGTGATTGTCCTTTAGATCTCATTGAACTACTCCTAAAACATGGCGCAGATCCTAATGACTATGATGATCAACCGGGCAATATTCCTTTGTTGAATGCAATTGTAAAATGGAGGAATCATGAGAATGGTCCAATTGTGGTTAAACTTCTGTTGGATCATGGAGCAAAAGCCAATGCACTATACTGGCAAAGTGTCGGAGGGGGGGAAGAGGTGTTGCTAAACCCACTAGCACTGGCACTGCAAGGTGATAGCTGTCAGCCTGATCTCATTGAGCTACTTCTAAAACAAGGTGTCGATCCCGATGGCCATGATAGTCAACTTCAAAATATTCCTCTGTTGAGTGCAATTGTGAACCAGAGGAATGAAGAGAATGCCTCAGTTATTGTCCAACTGTTGTTGAGTCATGGCGCTGACCCAAATGTGGCACACAGAGTACGGCATACTACAGGAGGATGGCTGCATACACAGGATAAGGATGCCCTATATGAAGCAGTGAGGCTAGGAAGGACTGACCTGGCAAGGCTATTGCATGATGCTGGTGCAAAATGGGAAACAGTGGATATCCACACATTTGCTGATCGTGGAGCACTGCTAAACCCGCTTTTAGTGGCACTTCAGAGTGCTCGTTGTCCACCAGAGCTCATTGAGTTGCTGCTTAAACATGGGGCGGATCCCAACTATCACATCACAACTAGGGATAGTCCATTGGTCTATGCAGTTATGAACATGGGGAGTGATGTGCAGCGCAGAAGCATCCTCCAGCTCCTCTTGGAGCATGGAGCAAACCCAGATTTAGTGTTCAGGGTAGAAGGAGAAGGAAGGACGACAGCGGTATTCCGGACAGTCCTTCACTTAGCGGCAGAGAGAGGGTGGACCGAGGAGGTGAAGATGTTTCTCGGCGCTGGAGCTAAATGTGAAACAAATGCTTCATTAGAAAATCCATTAGCACTGGCTTTACAGAATCCTTGTTGTCCATCCGATCTCGTCGAGCTCCTTCTGCAGCAAGATGTAAACATGCATATCAAAGTAGGTGAGGGAAGTACCCTACTACACTGGCTGTCACGATACTCCTCCCGAAATCAGCAAATGTTTCTCAGGAGTCAACTTGACCTGTTCTTCCTACATGAAGGTGACATTAACATGGAGGATGGTGACCACAGAACCGCCCTGGAATATGTCATCAAGAATCGTGGTCACAGTAACACTGTCAGATGGCTGCTCAGACATGGGGCGCACATGGTACCACAGGTCGCTTTACTTAAAGGTCGTTTTAGGGAATCTCATGGGAGCTGCTTCCCTGAAATTCTACTAATCCTGCTGCAGGCTGGTATGAGGGTCTCACATGCAGCACACACACAGCTCAGCAACATGGAGCTGGCTATCTCAGCTTGGCTGCAGGAGGACAATGGGGACTCTCGGACCATCGAGACAACAGTACAAGGTTTGTGGGACCAGTTGGCGGAGGAGGGGGAACCACAGACGATGCAGAGCATCATGAAGAAGGCCACCTTCCCTGAGTATTGGGACCAGCAGATGGTTGCCCTGCAGCAGTTCAGTGATGAGTCCCTAAATGTGTACCCAGAGGACACTAAGGACAGTCCATCAAATGACATCAAACAGCCTTATCAGAAGACGTTCGACCAGATTCACAGACTTCTGGAGTTCCTCAGTGAGCCCCTGTCATTGCAGGGCCACTGTCGCCGCTGTGTGCGGGAGAACCTGGTGTCCCTTCAGCCATCAGTGGTGAAGTCCCTCCCAGTACCATCACAACTTAAACGTTACTTCTTGTGTCATGAAATATGAGCTTAGTGTAATGTGTTTAGTTCAGTGTATCCCAATGTTCTACAGTGGTACTGCCGGCGCTGTGTGCGGGAGCATCTGGTGTCGCTGCAGCCATCTGTGGTGAAGACCCTCCCAGTGTTGTCAAGACTGAAATGTTACATCCTGTGTCATGAAATATGAGCCATGTGACTGATGAGTGAAGTATAAAGCGTGAAATGTTCTATTGACAAATATGAACTACCGTAAAACCTCGCGTACAAGCCTAACTCGAGTATAAGTGGCACCCTGACTTTGGGCCGATCCTATAAGCCGCACCAGCCATCATCTAATTATGGTCACTTTAGTGCTGCACCATAGTAGCAAAAACTATCCTATAAGCTGCACCCTGACCTCGGGCCAATCCTATAACACGCACCAGCTATCTGACTCACGTACTACACAAGGCTTATACGTGAGGTTTTACGGTACCGTCACTGACTTACTCTGTGGCACTTCTGTTATTTACATGTACTAAGCTTACTAAGCAAGACAGCTTCGATGATATCTCACCATAAATCCAGCATGGGACTATAAATACAAATACTTTAGTTAGCGCTGGGACTAAATCTCTTGCTTTCGTCACAACTTGATAGCCCTAGACCCTTAATTTCCACACGGCGACATGGACCTTTTTTGGCCCTAGTGACATGGGACATGGGGAGAAAATAGATAGTGACATGGGACTGGAGGAAAAAATAGACAGTGACATGGGACATGGGGGATTTCTTAAGATCGATATGGCGACATGAGCATTTCTTAAGATCGACATGGGACATGGGGACCCCCCCATCAAGGGCCCCAACTTGCACAATGCATCCACAATGTGCTGGACTAAATGACTTGTCTCTGTGAAAAAGCTGTGACGCCTGCAGCAGAATACAACTGTGGAAACAATACAGCATGAGCTGGGGCTCCACTAACATATTTTTTCTCGATATTGTCACAAAATCTAAATCTGTCAGATCATGCTAACATGGGCGATCAGATTTTAGGGTTTGTTTATACTTACATCTGTTTAGGTCTGATTTGTGATAATAAGTCCGATCTGACAACAAAATCGGACAGTGGAGTCCCAGCTGTATCAACACTCTAAACAATGGTTTAATCTGTTGTGTATGATATATTTCAATTCTTATATAAATATATAGACAAAGGTGCACGAGTTTCAGTCTGTTGGCTGGGTTATTTCACGAGTTGACCCTGGGCCGTATTTCACGAGGCCGTAGGCCAAATGAAATGCGGCCCAAGGGTCAACAAGTGAAATAACCCAGTCAACAGACTTAAATGAGTGTGCCTTTGTGTTTATTTTTTATGATTTTCGATTGAAATTACCAAAATTATGATAGGGGGGGCCTATAATAGCCTATTTCTATCCCGTTCAAATGTAAACAAACCGCCATTTTGATGACGTCACAGGGCCGTGAAATACGGCCATGGGTTATTTCACGGGGGTGTGAAATATGGCGCTCTTTGGTTAAGTCAATGGGACTGCTGTATTTCAAAAAATATATAATTTACAATAACATAGAGACATGTGTCTCAAATAAGGGGTTTGGTTCTGGACAGTTCTCCCCAGGACGTGGGGCACGCCAAGGCTGCTGCCTTTCCCCCTATCTTTTCCTCCTTGTAGCAGGGGGGCTCCACTAACCTAACTAACACTTTTCAGCTGTGGGCCACGCGGGTCCGTTACATACAGGTTTGGCATTCATTGTGGTGTCCTGTGGTGTCTTTGTAGTTTTTATACCCGTTTTTATACCAAAGGGTCTGATAAATAGATCATATATATACTCCAGATATCTTTGCTTAGTCTTCACATATATGAAATTTGTAGAGATATAAAAATGTTGCTCCTGTTGCATGATATATATATATATATATATATATATATATATATATATATATATATATATATATATATATATATATATATATACATATATATACATACTATTACTGGGACTACAGTCTGTGGATAAAGGTAAACGATGATGGCAAGTGGCGTTAACCATGTGTCATAAAATGACCCGGCCTATTTATTAGAATACATTATTTAAAAAAAACAAAAAAACAAGTTGCTGTCGCTCTGCCTGCTCTGCTTGCTGCTCGCTAATAATAGAGTTCCTCCCCTCCCGAGGTGGAGAGATCCTAGAGCCTCTGGGGGAGAGCACCAGGGGGCACTGTCGGTCCCACTAATATGAGGATAACTACGGTACACTACTTATACCTGGACGATATATACAATCCAGATATCTATGCTTAATCTTGATTTCCATGCATATTTGTACTCATGACGACCCATAAACAACATTCAGCAATGTAGATCCACTATATAACTTGTATTAAAGGAATAAAATGAGCATTGAAATTCTTATGGCATTCAATCGGTCACCCAATTATGATATTTGTGTTTATTGCTATTTGTTTTACTTATTGATATTAAGGCCAAAACACAGGTGTGTTTCAGGTTACCCGAGCAAGACAGGGCCGACCCTAAAAATTCTTATCCCATTTTGAAAAATAATTTTGGGCTATTTTAGAGTCAATTTTTGACCCTACCTGGTATAAGAGGGCCGACTTTAGAAATTGTTGTCCAATTTTGAAAAAAATAATTCATATTTCAAGTTATTATTGCAAGTCTATTTTTGGCTACTTTTCAGGCCAAAGTTTAAAAAGAAATTTAAAAAAAAAATCTGACCTACCCTACCTAGATTTTAAGAATATCTAACCCTGAAGCTCACCTTTTTGGCCTAAATCGGTGCTTTGTGTGCTTCCCCAAGAATAAAAGAAACGTCACCAAGGCCTTTGAATATCCAGTATATGCTTTTGAATATCCAGTATATGCACCGTGTAGACCCAGTAAACAAAAAATGTCGTGCAACGTTTCAAAACGTTTCTCTATGGCTTCTTATCATGGCGTTAAAAACGTTATTCTCTCAGTCAACTGTGACAAATTCATACATCTGTAAAATTACATAGTTTATACCTTAAATGAACGTAAATTTACATTTGTTTAATAGGGTACACCTTTATCTAGTGTCATCTGCTGATACAGGAAGTGATGCCATCTACAACGTGAGGCCGTGTGCGCCTTGTATGTCAAATACGGGATAGCTCTCCTAGGTGCGCGGACAAACGTTAACAGCGCAATCTTAACACAGAATTAAGATCGTCTTGATTATCTTACAATTATTCTCAATCTTATCTTAACCTATCTTAACTGTATCTTAAACTACACAGTCCTTTGTAGGATAGGCTAGTCGACTAGTATGAAATGGGGGGCTCCTCCCCCCATTACCCCCATTTTTTTTCTGCTTAGATTAAGACATTTTAAGATGTAAGATTCAGATTGCGCTGTTAACGTTTGTCCAAGCACCTGGGAGAGCTATCCCATATTTGCCCTTGTATGTGCCCAACCCACGGTAGGGGGGGGGGGGAGCACTCCCTATCATTTCCACAGTCACTATGTGTGAATATCACCAAAAATTTAGGACCCTATTCATGGGGAAAAAATCAGCAAAATTGCTACCCTATTCACACGAAATCTAGCAAAAATCGATCATGGGTGATGGACTATGAAAAGTATACCCTTATCACAGGTTAACATGAAAGTGATACCCTAGTCATGGATGGCCCATGAATATGATAGCAAAAAAGGGGCAAAATTTACCTTATAAACTAACAAATGGTCTCAAATGTACCACTTTTCCTCCAAAATAGCCTGAAAAGCACCCCTAATCAAGGGCCCTCGCAGGTCTCCAGGGGCAAAAACAGACCCTTTTCCTTTAAAGCGTGTTCACACATGGTATCCAAATCTGAGGGAGTGCCCCCCCCCCCCCCCGGGGTGCCCAATGGGGGGGGGGGGGGGAGGACGAGCCTGGCATAATCTAATACCCTGTGACACTAGCCATGCACCGGCCCCATCCTTGCCAACTGTCGTATAGATTTAACCATGATTAAATTTAAAAGCAGGAGAGATATTGCATAACAAATGGTTGTGAACATTAAATGGGCACTCAGGTCATCAAATGCCATGTTGTTTTGTATCAGGATGTTGGACAATTTAATCCGATTGAAATCAGATTAAAGTTAGACTTAGATTTATAGTTGTTGATGCTTTAAGCGAACTTTAAGGCCCACCTAGTGCTTTGCTGCATCATGCCTTGTATTGAATCATCATGATGCATGAATGCAGTCCTGGCGAGTAGAGCATTCTTGCATCATACCGACCATTCAGGAGTGTATCAATCCTGAAATGTCTGCATGATGCATGAATGCAGGCCTGGCGAGCAGACTTGCTAGGGCTGCAGGTATTAAAAGTATTATGCGGTCCTTAAAGGGTTGATATCTCTACATCTAATTATATATATATATATATATATATATATATATATTTAACCAATAATATATGAATCTGACTGCACTAGGGTTGTGTCTTGATGAATAACGACCGAGGGGCGTAGCCCCGAGGTTGTTATTCATCTATACACAGCCCGTACAGGAGCCAGGAGCCAGGAGCCAATAACTGTGATATGATGCTAGAGGTCCAAGCTCAGAAATGGGGGGGGGGGGGGGGGGGTAATTCAAAAATGGGGGGGGGGGGAGCAACTCGATAGGAAGGGACTGTCCAACTACAGGGGCTTAAAGGACCCCCCCCCCCCCGCCCCCCCACCACATACTATCCCAGAAGGTCCATCAGCGGTCATCTTGGTGGACATCTTGGATTTGTTAAAGAATTTCTAGAAAAACACAACTTCTTCCATATTTTTCAAACCGTGGGAGCTACATTTGTGATATCTGGATATGAGACACATACCTGTGCCTCTACATGGGTAAAAATCGACACGTGCGACACAGGCCTTTTAAAAATCGACACATGCGACACAGGCCTTTTAAAAATCGACGGACACAGGCATCCTTACCATCGGTCCTCTTACCAATTGGTGTACTTTCATAGTGTATTTTTATGCTAAATGTGTTTGTTTGTAATTCCTTTATTTATACAGAACTAAAGGAGGATAATCCCCTTATTTGACAATACTCCTGGCAAGGTTTAATCAAAGACACTCCAGTCATAGTAGGTTGACTCTATCCCACATTTGGGGACAGGATCAACCTGCAGAAAATAATCAAAGTTGAATGAAGTGTTAGGATTTTGAATCAAGCATCGTGCCCTCACTAATCCTTAGTACACTTTTAATTTTTATGCAGTTTAAACAAATGGGATTAATAAGTCTGCATTGTCCCCCTCCCCCCCCCCCCCCCAAACAAAAAGAGAAAGAAGAGAAAAGAAAGAGAAGAAAAGAGGGGAAAGTGAACGAGAGACGATATCATATAACACATCATAGTCTATTTCTATGCCAAGTGTTAAGAATTTAAACGCCTTTCTTAGCATTTCTCTGTCCCACTTTTGGAATGTGTTTAGAGTCTAAACCGGTTTAGAAATCCTGGTGTTTAGACGTGTTGAGACACAAATTATTCAGATAAATGCTAGTGTTTTTAGAATTTAAAGTATTTAGAGAACCATTGTACTTATATATCATGTACAATACATTCACGTTCTGGGTTTTCAACCTTATTTGGGGCTTGGGCAATAGTATCGGTTCCTCTTCCTTAGGTTCCATGATATAGTTGTAATAGTGTAGTCGGATTTATCCTCTGCAGTTTAAGAGTCATCTGACCAATAGGAACCTAGGAAGAAGTAAAATATTGGGCCAGTGATCCCAATGGGGTTAGAATTGACACCCATCCCTGTCCCAGAAAACAACATTGGTTACCTAGGTGGCCGCTAGGGTGGGAGTAGGCAACAGGGGTTGGAGGCAGTATGTCTAAACAATATGGTGTTTAGCGGCTGGAAAAAATCCAAAATAATGTACACACAGAAAAGAAGGAGAATCACTGTGACTCCCGACTTGATCACTGAGGTAACTCTCCCCAGGACTGTAACGTGACTCCCTGACATTAGTAGGACTCTAAAATAACTCTATAATGACTCATATTCTAAGACTCCCTAATGATTGGGAGTCACTTTAGAGTTGTGGGGAGAGTTACCTCAGTGATCGAGTCCAGACTCCCATTTAACGCCCTATGTGTTAGGTTTTAAACACAAAGAGTGTCATGTGATTAGAAATGAAACACATCCTAAACACAGTCAGGTGCTAGACATGTTTGATTCCTAAACCCCTTCAGGTCAGTGTACAACAATATGACTCGCAATTCCTGAGAAAATGTGGCCAGCCATTCCAGCGAATTACACAAGATGTTTTCCAAATCGAACTCTCGCGACATTCGAAATTATTTCCTGAGTGCCCTTTAGAGAGAATGGGGGCATTTGCATGGGCTCATGTGGCAGCAAAAGAGATGGGTTTTTTTAGATTCCTGGTCAAAATGACCGAACAATGCAGCATGTAACTTCCAATTCTTCCTCCTTTTCTCCAATTGTAGGGATTGATTTCGCTGGCTTCCCATTATCATTTTCTCCAAATTGCTATTAACAAGGGGTTAACAAGGGCATCATGTTGACCAGAGGTCCCTTGTCACTGTTTACACTGTACAACACTACCAGTCCCAACTAACAAAAAGACGTTATTTTACGTCAAAATAATGTTTTAAAATGTTATGTAACGTTATGCCATAGCAAGGAGCCTTAGAGAAACGTTATGTAACGTTATATAATGTTGTAAAATGTTGTATAACGTTTTTTGTTTACTTGGTGGCGTAGGAAAAGGGGGGCGGGTAGAGAGGATATTGTAAATGAAGTGATCCTCATTTACAAATATCCGTACCATAGAATATCGCAAGGCATGTGGTGGAATAACAAATATGTAAATACTATGCAGTTAAATCTTTTAAACATTTTATTTTGGCCCTAGAGGAACTACCTGCGGAATACGCTGCAGGCAACAATTAAGGGACGAACTTGCCACCCATTATACCTGTAATCTCAAAACTCTATTTTCCGGTAATCTTAATGATTTCCCGCTATTCTCTAGATGGCGCCACTGTAAGTCTCCACGTCTAAATATCATTTCCTTTTGTTCTAATCGTCCCATCCTTTAGAGGTAAATAAGTTTGATTATAGTTCTGTTACCGTTTCAAAAAAGAAAAAGAAAAGAGAAGGAAAAGGGGGGTACGGGGGAAGAGCCCCCAATATGTACAGCAGTGTTACTAACTTACAGTGCTGCCATATAGAAATTGATTAACATTACCGGAAAAGTAGGCCTTTTAAGATTACAGGTAAAATGGGTGGCGTCTATTCAATTGGCAAGTTTGTCCCCACGTGCCCCTTGTAGTGACCCGAGGGCTTGCTTTCTCACAGAGTAAACTTTAAATTAAACTAACTTTAAGTTTTTGGTTGTGTCACTGGGGCTACTTTGACGCCTTTAAAGTCTGCCCTTCTCAATGAGTCAAGGCTGCCCTCCAAACAGAACTTGGGATTTGAACGTTCGCAACTGGGTAGAATTCTACCCAGTTGCGAACGTTCAATTCCCATGCCTTTCTTGTGTCATTGTGACATACCTGGATTCTACCCAGTTGCGAAAGTTCAATTCCCAAGTTTTGATTGTAATAAGGACATGTTCACAATTCTTGGGAATATCTCGTGCCTTTCTTGTGTCATTGTGACCTACCCGGATTCTACCCAGTTGTAAACGTTCAATTCCCAAGTTTTGATTGTAATAAGGACATGTTCACAATTCTTGGGAATATCTCGTGCCTTTCTTGTGTCATTGTGACCTACCCGGATTCTACCCAGTTGTAAACGTTCAATTCCCAAGTTCTGTTTGATATAAATAACGTGGAATTCCACAGAATATGACACAGTCAAAAGCTGTTCACATATTCTTGTGCCAGATACGTGCACAATTCTTGCAGGAATCCCGAGTTGTGACTCAAGAACCGCACGAGTTCTGCCCGAGATCTTGTTTGCAGGGCGAGTACAAGAGCCCATGTCGTTTAGCTACTGCAGTCCATTAGCCTTCTCGCGGAGTAGGGCCGTATCTCACCAAATCAATACAAGTTGAAAGTCTATGACCGGGTACAATTCATAAGCAGGTGCAGTCTATGACCAAGTACAATCTATGACTGAGTACAATCTATGACCAGCAAGCATGAATTTGTTTTTTTTTCAATCAAAATAAAATAAAATTAGTATCATAAAGCCTTAAAACGTCCGTTAACTTTTCCAGCCATTTCTATGTACATCTGCCCTAAATAAGCCGTTTTCTTTTATGCCGGTCATATATTGCAATCGGTCATAGAATTTCAACTTATATCGATTTGGTGAGGCACAGTCGTGGACCATTAGTCCTTTATTCTTTATCTCAGTTAGTTTGTGCTTTGCTTGTGGACAGGGGATGTGTGTGTGTGTGCGTGTGTTTCCCCGGAACTCACATTAGGAAAATGACCCAGCCAGGGGGGGAGGACGCCACAGCTCTGCCTGGTGTGAAACGCATGCGTAAAAATGTCCAGTCCAGGATCCAAGTGGTCAGAGAGCCATCAGGTAGTGACACCAATGGCAGTTAGAGGAACTAGCTACCCTGCTTCAAAGTGGCATGTTGTGCTCATTAGACACAATCTAAAATATTTATTTCAAATACAAGCACTGATGCTCCAATATGCTCCACATGACATTTTCATACATCATATATCACTCTATTTATTTCTGAGTGTAGGGTCAGTGAAACTTCCCTTAAATGTTTGCAGTAACCATCCAAAGTTTACAGATTTTAGGCTTCATGGACAGCCCAATTTCAGGTTAGCTAGCATAGATTTCTCTATTATCCTACATTGTCATGCTTCTAACATATATCAGACTCAAAGGGGAGATTCTTTTTGGTGTGGACGTAGCATTGACTACCCAGTAAACAAATAACGTTGTACACCATTTTATAATGTTATATAACGTTATATGTCAACGTTTTTCTAAGGCTCTTTAGTATGACATAACGTTATGTAAAGTTTAAAAGCGTAAACTTTACGTCAAAATAACGTTTTTTTGTTAGCTGGGTACTTGTCATATGCGGTAGTATCATAGTATCATGGCATTTTCTCAGACATAGGCCAACAGAAGAATGGACAATGTTACGCATGCGTTTCACACCAGGCGGTGTTGCTCTGACTTCCCCCCCTGGACCCTCGAACCAGTCCCCTGCTAATTGAACATCCGCAGAGAGGCCAGTCCCAGGTGCATGATGTCTCCGTGTTATGCCTGCCATACAAATAATCAATCTAGCCACTCACGTGAGCGATATTACATTTCTAGAGGCCAAAACTATGGAAACTGTCTCCGGTTACTGGCACAGAGTCTGAGGTCCCAGATCTTGGGAATGAGTACGGTAAATTCTTGCGTACAGTGGCCCAGAAGGGCCAAATAGATAGAAAAGTGAAAAGTGCAAAGTGCAAATCAAAAAGTGAAAAGTGCAAATCAAAAAGTGCAAAGTGCAAACCAAAAAGTGAAAAGTGCAAATCAAAAAGTGAAAAGTGCAAACCAAAAAGTGAAAAGTGCAAACCTAAAAGTGAAAAAAGTGAAAATCAAAAAGTGAAAAGTGAAAATCAAAAAGTGAAAACCAAAAAGTAAAAAGTGGTTTGAGGTTTGAGGTTTGAGGTTTCCACTTTCAGTGTCACGCTGTCAATCTGTCAACAGGTTGTGACAGGTATCTTTTAGCATTGGGTCAGAATTTCCAAAAATGTGATTTTCGGGAAATTGGCAGAAATGGCGAGAAAAACGTCAGAAACGAAAAAAAAAAATCCGGGAAAATGTCCAATTGGGCAAGAAAAATGGTGAGAATTTTTTGATTTTCACTTTGCACTTTTCACTTTTCTATCTATTTGGCCCTTCTGGGCCACTGTACTTGCGTATTCATGAGCCTAACTCTCAAGCAAGCCGCTCCCCGAGTTTGTGCCGATCCTATAAGCAGCACTAGCCATCTGATTATGGTGGCTTTGATACTGTACTATAGAAGCAAAAATTCACGTATAAGCCGCACCCCGACTCTGGGCCGATGCTATAAGCCGCACTGGCGATCTGACTCTCGTACTAGCCGCAGCATCTACAGGAGAGTTTATGGTACATGTAGTTTACCCAGGTAACAAGAAACGTTAACTGAACTTTAACCAACGTTCACTAATGGTTATCTTTGAGTTAACTGGTTGAGGTTAGTTGAATGACGTTGTTTCAATATTGAAATAACGTTTTGAGGTAAATGTTATTGAGAAAAACGTTGGTTCAACGTCAGAATACAGTTAGAAGATGAACGTTTTCCAGATAACTTTGAATCAACGTTGATCAACGTTCAGAATGTGGACTCAAACCAACTTTGGTTTAACCATTTGGATAAACGTTGTTTTAACGTTTTTTAGTGATTCAAAGCTAACCCACCAACGTTAGCTGCTGATCGAACCAGGTTGATGCTTCCCCCTTATATTAGTGTGAAATAAGCTATTATAATGATAGCTTCCAATATTCATATCATCTTTTGCAACAGCATTTAGTCTATATATATATATATATATATATATATATATAATATATATACCGATATCACCCGGTTTGTGAGGTCTCAGCTGTAACCCAGTGAAGTGGGATCCCATAGAACTAACAGACATATGAGGAAAATAATTACATTTTTGTATCCCTCTAAATTAATAGAAATAGAATCTGAGAAAAGAATTTCGAAATTTTTTTCAATGTAATATTGTGGGGTCCCCTTGTGGGGTCCTGAATGACCTTGACCTATGACCTCTGTCAGGACCCCACAAAAGTTTAAACTGTATGTATTATATAGTATTGTGGGATCTCTTTGAGAATTTACTTTATAGAAATATGTTGGGACTCATTTACTATCATGACCTTACCAGATGCATACATGCATAATACATATTGATAAAAAACACAAGAATGTGATGGTGGGCATTACTTTCTGTTCTACCCCTGGATTATGGGGTCTTGTATCTGTTCTAACCCTTTATTGTGGGGTCTTTCCCACTTACTTATTTTATTGAAATTTTAAAAGTAGATGAATCTAATTACCGTTTTTGGTGACAAAATCCTTTTGTTATTATGTGCAGAAGAGTGTACTAAATTAATATGTGACTATATATAGATATATCCTGCAGTTGCCAATCCTCTCTGTGAATGTAAACAGATGCATATATTATCTAGGTCAGGCTGTTCCCCAACATTAAGAGCCCAAAGTGTGGTGGTCTTTTGGCTGCTGTCCCTTGACCTAATTTGGTTTAGGGCAGGGATATGTTTACTTAGTGTTGGCTTTGGATTAGCAAAGGAGACATTGGAGGGGGGGGGGCAGAACTCCCATCTGAGATACTTCCTATGGCTGCATTCACAGACCTATTCTGATTATACTAGATGCATAGTCAACTCTGGATTCAAAAATATATTTTTAAGCAGTATAATTGTAAAAGGTGTGCTTATTCAATTAAACCAAATAGTATAATGTGTCTACTGGATTATGGGGTCCTAAAGTGACTTATAACCCAGGCTTATGGGATCCTGTTATTTCCCCACCTTGTGTAATATCAAATACTTAGTTATTCCAAACTATAGCTAATATACTGTGTTAGTAATATTCACCCTACCCCATCCCCTGACCTCCTCTGTTGTCATCTGCAATGTGCTACCGCCCCTGACACTCCCCAGTCATCATCTGCACCCTGCCACACCCCCTGACATCCTCAAGTCGCAATTTACACCCTACCACACCCCCTGACATCCTCAAATCGCCTTATACATCCTGCCACTACCCCTGACATTGTCTCGGCGGCATATACACCCTGCTACAGCCTCTGACATTGTGCTGGCATCATATACACCCTGTCACACCCCCTGACATCCCCAAGTCGCATTTTACATCCTGCCACAACCCCTGACATCCTCAAGCCGCCATGCACACCCTGCCATACCCCCTGGCATCCTCAAGTCGCCTTGTACACCCTGCCACATTTCTGACATTATCCTGGCGGCATATATACCCTGCCACACATCTTGACATTGTCCTGGCCGCATATGCACCCTGCTACAACCCCTGACATTGTCCTGGCGGCATATACACCCTGCTACAACCCCTGATATTGCCCTGGCGGCATATGCACCCTACCACACCCCTTGACATTGTCCTGGTGGCATAATACACCCTACCGCACCCCCTGATATCACCAAGACGGCATATGCACCCTGCCACACCCCCTGTCATTGTCCTGGCGGCATGTACACCCTGCCACACCTCTTGATATCCCCAAGTCGGCATGTACACCCTGCCACACCACCTGATATCACCAAGTCGGCATGGACACCCTACCGCACCCCCTGATATCACCAAGTCGGCATGTACACCCTGCCACACCCCCTGATATCACCAAGTCGGCATGTACACCCTGCCACACCCCCTGATATCACCAAGTCGGCATGTACACCCTGCCACCCCCCCCCTGGTATACCTTGCCGCACCCTGTGACTTTGCCCTGGCAGCATGTATATATAAAATTATGTGAAATAACTTGCATTATAAGGAACTAAACAGATGTATACAACATATATTGTATATGCATGGGAATCACCCCCCCCCCCGACACTCCTCAGTCGTCATCTACACCCTACCACACCCCTCACACTCCTCAGTCGTCATCTACACCCTACCACACCCCTCACACTCCTCAGTCGTCATCTACACCCTACCACACCCCTCACACTCATCAGTCGTCATCTACACAATGCCACACCCCCTGATACTCCTCAGTTGTCATCTACACAATGCCACACCCCCTGACACTTCTTAGTCGTCATCTATACAATGCCACACTCCCTGACACTCCTCAGTCGTCATCTACACAATGCCACACCCCCTGACACTCCTCAGTATCATCTATACAATGCCACACCCCCTGATACTCCTCAGTCGTCACCCCTCACACTCATCAGTCGTCATCTATACAATGCCACACCCCCTGACACTCCTCAGTCGTCATCTACACAATGCCACACCCCCTGACACTCCTCAGTCTTCATCTACACAATGCCACACCCCCTGACACTCCTCAGTATCATCTATACAATGCCACACCCCCTGATACTCCTCAGTCGTCATCTATACAATGCCACACCTGACACTCCTCAGTCGTCATCTACACAATGCCACACCCCCTGACACTCCTCAGTCGTCATCTACACAATGCCACACCCCCTGACACTCCTCAGTCGTCATCTACACAATGCCACACCCCCTGACACTTCTTAGTCGTCATCTACACAATGCCACACCTGACACTCCTCAGTCGTCATCTACACAATGCCACACCCCCTGACACTTCTTAGTCGTCATCTACACAATGCCACACCTGACACTCCTCAGTCGTCATCTACACAATGCCACACCCCCTGACACTTCTTAGTCGTCATCTACACAATGCCACACCTGACACTCCTCAGTATCATCTATACAATGCCACACCCCCTGATACTCCTCAGTCGTCACCCCTCACACTCATCAGTCGTCATCTATACAATGCCACACCCCCTGACACTCCTCAGTCGTCATCTACACAATGCCACACCCCCTGACACTCCTCAGTCGTCATCTACACAATGCCACACCCCCTGACACTCCTCAGTATCATCTATACAATGCCACACCCCCTGATACTCCTCAGTCGTCATCTATACAATGCCACACCTGACACTCCTCAGTCGTCATCTACACAATGCCACACCCCCTGACACTCCTCAGTCGTCATCTACACAATGCCACACCCCCTGACACTCCTCAGTCGTCATCTACACAATGCCACACCCCCTGACACTTCTTAGTCGTCATCTACACAATGCCACACCTGACACTCCTCAGTCGTCATCTACACAATGCCACACCCCCTCACACTCCTCAGTCGTCATCTACACAATGCCACACCCCCTGACACTTCTTAGTCGTCATCTACACAATGCCACACCTGACACTCCTCAGTCGTCATCTACACAATGCCACACCCCCTGACACTCCTCAGTCGTCATCTACACAATGCCACACCCCCTGACACTTCTTAGTCGTCATCTACACAATGCCACACCTGACACTCCTCAGTCGTCATCTACACAATGCCACACCCCCTGACACTTCTTAGTCGTCATCTACACAATGCCACACCTGACACTCCTCAGTCGTCATCTACACAATGCCACACCCCCTGACACTTCTTAGTCGTCATCTACACAATGCCACACCTGACACTCCTCAGTCGTCATCTACACAATGCCACACCCCCTGACACTTCTTAGTCGTCATCTACACAATGCCACACCTGACACTCCTCAGTCGTCATCTACACAATGCCACATCCCCTGACACTTCTTAGTCGTCATCTACACAATGCCACACCTGACACTCCTCAGTCGTCATCTACACAATGCCACACCTGACACTCCTCAGTCGTCATCTACACAATGCCACACCCCCTGACACTCATCAGTCGTCATCTATACAATGCCACACCCCCTGACACTCCTCAGTCATCATCTATACAATGCCACACCCCCTGACACTCCTCAGTCGTCATCTATACAATGCCACACCCCCTGACACTCATCAGTCGTCATCTATACAATGCCACACCCCCTGACACTCCTCAGTCGTCATCTACACAATGCCACACCCCCTGACACTCCTCAGTCTTCATCTACACAATGCCACACCCCCTGACACTCCTCAGTATCATCTATACAATGCCACACCCCCTGATACTCCTCAGTCGTCATCTATACAATGCCACACCTGACACTCCTCAGTCGTCATCTACACAATGCCACACCCCCTGACACTCCTCAGTCGTCATCTACACAATGCCACACCCCCTGACACTCCTCAGTCGTCATCTACACAATGCCACACCCCCTGACACTTCTTAGTCGTCATCTACACAATGCCACACCTGACACTCCTCAGTCGTCATCTACACAATGCCACACCCCCTGACACTTCTTAGTCGTCATCTACACAATGCCACACCTGACACTCCTCAGTCGTCATCTACACAATGCCACACCCCCTGACACTTCTTAGTCGTCATCTACACAATGCCACACCTGACACTCCTCAGTATCATCTATACAATGCCACACCCCCTGATACTCCTCAGTCGTCACCCCTCACACTCATCAGTCGTCATCTATACAATGCCACACCCCCTGACACTCCTCAGTCGTCATCTACACAATGCCACACCCCCTGACACTCCTCAGTCGTCATCTACACAATGCCACACCCCCTGACACTCCTCAGTATCATCTATACAATGCCACACCCCCTGATACTCCTCAGTCGTCATCTATACAATGCCACACCTGACACTCCTCAGTCGTCATCTACACAATGCCACACCCCCTGACACTCCTCAGTCGTCATCTACACAATGCCACACCCCCTGACACTCCTCAGTCGTCATCTACACAATGCCACACCCCCTGACACTTCTTAGTCGTCATCTACACAATGCCACACCTGACACTCCTCAGTCGTCATCTACACAATGCCACACCCCCTCACACTCCTCAGTCGTCATCTACACAATGCCACACCCCCTGACACTTCTTAGTCGTCATCTACACAATGCCACACCTGACACTCCTCAGTCGTCATCTACACAATGCCACACCCCCTGACACTCCTCAGTCGTCATCTACACAATGCCACACCCCCTGACACTTCTTAGTCGTCATCTACACAATGCCACACCTGACACTCCTCAGTCGTCATCTACACAATGCCACACCCCCTGACACTTCTTAGTCGTCATCTACACAATGCCACACCTGACACTCCTCAGTCGTCATCTACACAATGCCACACCCCCTGACACTTCTTAGTCGTCATCTACACAATGCCACACCTGACACTCCTCAGTCGTCATCTACACAATGCCACACCCCCTGACACTTCTTAGTCGTCATCTACACAATGCCACACCTGACACTCCTCAGTCGTCATCTACACAATGCCACATCCCCTGACACTTCTTAGTCGTCATCTACACAATGCCACACCTGACACTCCTCAGTCGTCATCTACACAATGCCACACCTGACACTCCTCAGTCGTCATCTACACAATGCCACACCCCCTGACACTCATCAGTCGTCATCTATACAATGCCACACCCCCTGACACTCCTCAGTCATCATCTATACAATGCCACACCCCCTGACACTCCTCAGTCGTCATCTATACAATGCCACACCCCCTGACACTCATCAGTCGTCATCTATACAATGCCACACCCCCTGACACTCCTCAGTCGTCATCTATACAATGCCACACCCGCTGACACTCCTCAGTCGTCATCTATACAATGCCACACCCCCTGACACTCATCAGTCGTCATCTACACAATGCCACACCCCCTGACACTCCTCAGTCGTCATCTACACAATGCCACACCCCCTGACACTCCTCAGTCGTCATCTACACAATGCCACACCCCCTGACACTCCTCAGTCGTCATCTACACAATGCCACACCCCTTCTTAGTCGTCATCTACATCTCTACACTCTTCAGTCGTCATCTATGGCATTTAGACAGCCTCCCTACGGTCGGTGTCTAAATGCCATAGACCCCTCGTACAGGGATCTATCCTTAACATTGCTATGTCTATAGTCCAGACCGGAGAACCTGGCGAAACTGCCATTGAGAAGTTTAATTGCTAACATTGCAGCGGGTCATTATGCGGATGGACATCTCTCAGAGGGGGCCCCCTCCTCCCTGTGGTGGGGTTTATTAGGCCAAAAAAAAAGAGGTGTGTTTCAGGTTACCCGACCCTAACTAGCAAAACAGGGCCGACCCTAGACATTTTTATCCAATTTTGAAAAAACAATGTTTATTTTAAGTAATTTGGGGGCTATTTTAGAGTCAATTTGATGGTCCATGAGTCAATGCCAGTGTTGGTGAGTCAGCGCTGAAGTTTGCGAGTCAATGTTTAGGTACTTTTCATGCCATGGGATCAATCTGTCTTTATAAAACAATTTTGGGGCTATTTCAGAGACAATTTGGTAGTCCACGACTCAATGCCGTTGTCGACGAGTCAGCGCTGAAGTTTGTGAGTCAGTTTTTGGGTACTTTTCAGGCCAAAGTAAAAAATAAAATAAAATAAAATAAAATAAAAATCCGACCTACCCTACCTAGATTTTCAGACTATGTAACCTGAAACACACCTTTTTTTTGGCTATATACATTGAGGACTGGTACTATAGTCTAAGTACTTTATGCCCCATGTGACAATGGCCAATTAGTTGCCATTCTAACTAGATAGCAGAGATACTGTTCCATTGACACCAGCTTTAGTATACATAGGATCAGGAGATATTGTACTATCATCGTAATTATCATGCACGATTATTATCATTTCTTGTATTTGTATGCATGCTCTATATTGTTGTGTTTACAATAAAACCTCACGTATATGCCTAACTCGCATATAAGCCGCACCCCGAGTTTGGGCCAATGCTATAAGCCGCATCAGAGATCTGAGTATGGTGACTTTTAGCATTGTACCATAGTAGCAAAAACTCACGCATAAGCTGCACACCCTGACCATGAGCCGATGCAATAAGCCACACCGCCGATCTGACTTGCGTACTAGCCACGGTTTATATGCGAGGTTTTATAGTGTTCACAAATATGTCTGGACTTCAAAAGGTTATGTCACACAGATCTTGACACCCCCTACCCCCATGTCATTTTTTGTCACTAAACTCAAAGACCCACCCACCCCCTACCAGGTGACGTCATTTGTGAATGTTCCCTTGGTGCTATGTGTTAAGCAACTAAACATATTGGCACCTGTTCGAATGTGTTTAGATTAAAGTCTAAACATATTGAATGAAAGTGATTGAATTGAAATGAGTTCAGATTCAAACTCAAATGACTTTAGCTCATTCACTTCCTCGAAAATTTACTACCGAGAATCTTTTACTTCTTCCAGACAGAAGCATTGCAATTAGCCTAATGCATGTGTTACATTTGGACTTATTTGCTCGAATAATTTGCTTTCTCAGACATTTCCCCTGACAGTTCCCATATTCTAGGAATTGAGGACTGGCTGCTATTACAGTATCATATTTGGTAGGTCAAAGTAGCTTGGATATGAAGTATGGCCATATTGAGCATTCTGGTACATTTTCAACCAAATTGATGTTGAGCCCTATCATTGGACCATGTCACTTTAAACCCCCAGCGCTGTAATAAATAGGGCTGAGTACCTGTCCCAGCTATCCGGATCTGAGCCTTTAAGTTAAGCACAGTTATAAGGGAGTGGTGATTCTTTAACAACAGAAGGAGGGGTGGTTTTAGGGGGTTCAAACTAATTTGGAGCCCTTGGAGGGGGGGGGGACCAAAAGAATTGCTCCCCTTTTTAGCCAAAAAGCCAGCGCGTTACTATAGCTCGAAGGGGTAGGCCGCGCTCAATTTCAACTTGCCTGAGGGGGGACCTAAACAATTTCGACCCGTTTGGGCAAAAAATTCACTGACCCCCCCTGTTGTTAAAAAATAACCACTCCCTAACAGCTTAAGGGTACGATCAGCCAATAGCAGCAGCAGTAACAGCAACAGCAGCAGTAACAGCAGCAGTAACAGCAGCAGTAGCAGTAACAGCAGCAGTAACCACAGCAGCAATAACAGCAACAGCGGCAGCAGTAACAGCAGCAGCATCGGCATTGGCCATGTGTAGAGCAGCGCCCCCTACCTGCCTCCTCTACAGTGGCCCAGGAGGGTCAAATATTTTTGTAAAATTGAATTTTCAAATTCATTTCAACTTGCAAAAAAAAAACTTGAGTTGAGAGTGAACACTGTAACTTCAACCACTTACTGTCACCTGTCAACTGTCAATTTGCAAAAATACAACTTGAGTTGAAAGTGAAAACTCCAACTTCAACAACTTACTGTCACCTGTCAACTGTCAATTCAAGTAAAGCAACTTGTGACTGCTATCATTCAACACTACATAAAACCAAAAACATTGCAAATGTCAAAGTTGAAAGTAAAAACTCCAACTTCAGTCGCTTACTGTCAACTGTCAAGTGTCAATTCAGGAACAACAGCTTGTGACAGGTATCTTTAAGCACTGTGGGTGTTTCACAAGGTGTTCCTCTGGGTGTTTTCCCAGGTGATGCCCCAGTGTTCCCCTGGTTGATCCCCCAGGTGATTATTTGGATGTTCCCCTTGGTGTTCCCCTGGGTGTTCTCCTGTGATCACCTGGATGATCACTTTGATTATCATAGGATAATCACCTGGATGATCACCTACACAATCACATAGGTGATCACAAGGATGATTTGGGTGTTCACTTAGATGAGTATTTGGGTGATCACCTGGGTGATCATTTGGGTAATCATTTGGGTGATAACCCTGGTGATCATTTGGGTGATCATTTGGGTGATCATCTGGCTGATTATTTGGGTGATCATCCAGGTGATCACCTGGGTGATCACCTGGGTGTTCACCTGGGTGATCACCTGGGTGTTCATCCGGGTGTTCATCTAGGTGATCACCTGGGTGATCATTTGGGTGATCATCTGGGTGATCATTTAGGTGAACATCAGGGTGATCATCAAGGTGATCTTCTAGGTGATCACCCGGGTGATCATTTGGGTGATCATTTGGGTGTTCATCTAGGTGATCATTCAGATTATCATCTAGGTGATCATCTAGGTGATCATCTAGATGATCATCTAGGTGATCACCTGGATGATCATCTGGGTGATCATCTAGGTGATCATCCGGGTGATCATTTGGGTGATCATTTGGGTGATCATATAGGTGATCACCCGGGTGATCATTTGGGTGATCATATAGATGATCACCCAGGTGATCATTTGGGTGATCACCTAGATGATCACCCAAATGATCACCCAGGTGATCACCTAGATGATCACCTTGATGATCACTCTGATGTTTACCCAAATGATCACCCAAATGATCACCCAGGTGATCACCTAGATGATCACCCAGGTGATCACCCAAATGATCACCCGGGTGATCACCCAAATGATCACCCAGGTGATCACCTAGATGATCACCTTGATGCTCACCCTGATGTTCACCTAAATGATCACCTAAATGATCACACAAATGATCACCCAGGTGATCAACTAGATGAACACCCGGATGAACACCGGGATGAACACCCAGGTGAACACCCAGATGATCACCCGGATGATCACCCAGATGATCACCCAAATGATCACCCAAATGATCACCCAGGTGATCACCCAAATACTCATCTAAGTGAACACCCAAAGCATCATTGTGATCACCTACGTAATCATGTAGGTGATCATCCAGGTGATCATCCTATGATAATCCAAATGATCATCCAGGTGATCACAGGAGAACACCCAGGGGAGCACCAAGGGGAACATCGAAATGATTACCTGGGGGATCATCGAGGGGAACACTGGGGCATCACCTGGGAAAACACCCAGAGGAACACCTTGTGAAACACCCACAGTGCTTAAAGATACCTGTCTCAAGCTGTTGTTCCTGAATTGACACTTGACACTTGACAGTAAGCAACTGAAGTTGGGAGTTTTCACCTTCAACTTTGACATTTGAATTGTTTTTGGTTTCATGTAGTGTTGAAAGATAGCAGTCACAAGTTGCTTTACTTGAATTGACAGGTGACAGGTGACAGTAAGTGGTTGAAGTTGGAGTTTTCACTTTCAACTCAAGTTGTATTTTTGCAAGTTGAAGTAAATTTGAAAATTCAATTTTACAAAAATATTTGACCCTAGTAGTATAGTATGTATCGGAACGGGACTATAGTTAAGTACTGTTTATTACTCAATCGACCTGCAGCCAATCAGAGGCCTCCCTTTTGGCGGGAAATTCAAAAGCAGCCAATGAGAGGCCTCCCTTTTGGCGGGAAATTCAAATAGGTCACGTGACCGGAAGTGACCTACTTCCGGTCACGTGACCTTTGGGCGGGAAATTCAAATAGGTCACGTGACCGGAAGTGACCTACTTAAGAGGGTCACGTGACCACCATGTTGGCGGGAAATTCAAATAGGTCACGTGACGGGAAGTGACCTACTTAAGGGGGTCACGTGACTACTAGGTTGGCTTTTCAAAATAAGTCACTTGAGATTTTGATGGATAAATAAATTTAAAAAAAGAAAAAAAAAGCAAGCTGAAAAAAGCTTGCTAAAAAATAATTTAAAAATGTGGCTCTTTTTTTCTAGGGGGAGAGGGGCACTCTGGGGGGCACTCTTTAAGATGCATGGGGGGGGAGGGGGGGAGGGGGGGGGGGAGGGGCAGGGTTTTTTAAGAGTGAGACTCGCTTCTCTGCCCTCTCTAAAAGAGAGGGCAGAGAGGCGAGTCTACTTACTATGAAAGGTATCATGATCGCGTTTATGATGATGTGCATCATGATGTGACTATCTTACAACTTTATAGACAATAAGCAAGACATGGGCGTACTTACACGGGCTATTTGTAAACTAATTTCTCTTGAATCTATTAACAGCTCACATTTTTTTTTCTTAGATGACATCTGACAGCTGCTTGCTAGGCTAAGATATTGTTAAATAAACAACTTGGAAAGCTAATTACAGTTTTCTGGCTTGAAATATAGTCTTTCAACAGACTTTTTTTCTCATCTTACACAGAGGCAAATATCAGAGACACCCAATGGCGCTTAAACTGCTCTCAGCCAAGGGTCGGGCACTGCTGGACTATAATAGACGGGTCAAGGACCGTTCTACTGTGGGTCAGGCTAGGTCGGACATTCAATAACGCGACTTTAGCAAAACTTGCTTGAAAGTCTGACCATGCGAGATCCTTATGCCCCAGTCTGTCAATGCTGTCCAGACTTTCAAGCAAGGTTGTCAAAGACCTACCTGTCATTGAATGTCCGACTTAGCCTGCCTGACCCTCAGTAGAACGGTCCTTGACTCATCTATTATAGTCCAGCAGCGCCCGACCCTTGTATGAGAGGGGTATTGACACCATTGGCTGACTCTGATAATTCGCCTGTGTGCACGAGGGGAGGAGAGGGTTTACAGCTTGCGCTTATAGAGCACTACTAGTGGAGGTTTGGATGAGGAGGCTATGACATATGATGTTTGTCTTAAAAAAATAGCCATGGCGCATGTCGATGTCGCTTAATTATGCTCATATCTCATGTCGATTTTAAGAATTGCTCATGTCACCTGTCACTGTGTTTTTCAAGCTTCATGTCAAATGTCACTAGGCTTCATCTCGACTTTAGTGGTCCACACTGCTGCTGCTGCTGCTGCTGCTGCTGTCGGTGCTGCTGCTTGTGCTGCTTGTGCTGCTCATGCAGCAGCTGCTGGCTGCTTGTGCTGCTGCTGCTGCTGCTGACAGATGCTACTGCTTGTGCTACTGCTCGTGCAGCAGCTGCCAGCAGCTGCTGAAGCAGCTGTCAGCAGCTGCTGGCTGCTTGTGCTGCTGACAAGGTCATGGGGGCTGCTGCTGACGATGTCACGGATGCTGCTGACAAATGCTACGGCTTGTGCTGCTCGTGCTGCTTGTGCTGCTGAAGTCGCTGCCAGCTGCTTGTGCTGCACGTGCAGCTGCTGCTGAAGCCGCTGCTAGATGCTGCTGCTTGTGCTGCACGAGACTGAGTAGCCGCTATTCGGCGTTTCACTCCTTATGTACCCTGTCCTAGTTAATCCTCTTAAACGGCTGAAAAGGCTCTCTCAGCACAGAGACTCTACTCAATGTAAGAGATCAGTTAAGTAAGTTTTCACATGCCACCTGACTACTGCGGGAGGGTTTAGACTTAAGCAGCTTAGTGCACACACGTGTCTGTTAGAAAAGCTACCTGCACACCTGCCTTCCTTTTTCACTAGTATTTACCCCCTGCCGACTTATAAGGCACCTATACACGCCTTCTTGCTTCTAGAGCTAAGCTGACTGGCAGCTATTTTAAAAGAGAATACTCGTTACCTGTATAACGGATAAGGGGGTTATGAGATTAGCGTGTGTATACAAAAAAAAACAAAAAAAAAAGCTACAGGGGGCGCGTGTCTGTCTGTGAGGTAGAGACCATGTGGTAAGCGACTCAAGTGTAAAACAACAGCACCTCCTCTTGTCGCAGTGAGTGGTGTGGACGGCGGCTGGCTAGTTGAATTTAAGCGTCAGCTTGAAAGATAAGGCCAAATAAAAAAAAAAGGTTTGTTTCAGGTCACCCGACCAACCCTAGCAAAACAGGGTCGACCCTACGTTTTTTTTTTAAGCAAGTTTGAAGAAAATTTCATATTTTTATACTTTTTGGGTCATTTTTAGAATTTCCACGGAGGATGGCTAGTACTTTCATGTTAAAAAAATAAAATAAAATAAAATAAAAATCCGACCTACCGACTCCAGTCTTTCTGCCCATGTTACCTGAAACATGCTTTTTTATTTTTTTTTGGCTTAATCCGTTCACGGGCTGGCGCGTCACACCTGTCGTTAATCACCCCCTGTAGTCTTTGTATACACAGGTGACTCGGCTTTATCTCTTCACCAGCTATAATCCCATATACATGTAGCGCACGTTACACTCGTTAATTCTCTTTTCATGCTGATGGATTAGGGGTGGAAGGGTTCAGGTGAAAAGCGATTTGATTCTCTCTGGAAGAGGGTTGGAGCTCTAGGTGAAAACAAGCTTAGAACATCCAGATTAGCTGCTCTCTCGGCTATATAAAGAGCTTCATTTTTTCTAATCTCTGCCCACTTCGTCTTGTTGTACACTATCAGTCACGAGGCAGACGCTGGAAGTAGCAGATGTTTGCAGTATGGTTTACACAGAGGTTACCTGCTAATAGGATTTTGTCAGAATAGGGTGAGTTGCTATTAAAATGAACATTTTAAATGGGTTGTTAATATGGTATCTGATGTTAATGAGCTAACACCTAACATTGAGGATTATGACCTCCCAGAGGGGCGTCTCGCCAAATTCTCCAGTCTTGACTATAGTCTTAACTGTCTAAAGACTGTGGAGCACGTTAATGGGTGGTCTCCTTACTAATTTCACTTGACCAGGCCGGCAGGGTCAACTAGGCTAAGTAATTACAACCACAAGGGCGGCTACTCAACATGCAAGTAGACCTACTACTACGAGATTGTCTTTTGACCACTCTGCCGCCGCCTGCTAGTCTGGCGATTACATGCTCTAGTATAGTTCTCCGCTCTTTTCGTCAGATGACGCCACAATAGGGTTTTTGTACATTTCCACGATACTCGCGAACATTTTAAACGCATAATGACCTATAATAAGCAACAAAGCACACTTCTAATATATTGAATATAAGAAACATGTCAACGTTGTGTATTTCTGATAGAATGAGGCAGATTCTTTGAAATATCAACTAAACTATAGTGAGATTGAAAATACTACACCATATCTAAAGCGATATAAAAGCTATATAAAGTCAGAACCTCTGACGGATCGGTAGGATCACTCAACCATTCGTCCTCGAAAGCAACACACGGTTCCCGTCCAACAGGACTTTCAGCCTTGACGCTTTTGAGGAGGATTGATCTCATGCTGCTTAACATGTGGTGTAATTAATCAACACCGCGGCCCCTCTTTAGGGGCCACACAATAAACAAAGAATAAAAAAAGGGTAGGACTTAGGTTTAAAGTGAATCTCCCAGGATTTTGGCGAGGTCGACAAAGGAGGAGATAACAGATTAAACTGCAGGAGACTATACGCAAACCTTGATACTCTCAGAGGGGGAGCTCTATATTGCGGACCTGTGGTCAAGGTAATTACAACCACAAGGGTGGCTACTCAACATGCAAGTAGACCTACTACTACGAGATTGTCTTTTGACCACTCTGCTGCCGCCTGCTGGTCTGGCCATTACATGCTGTAGTGTAGTTCTCCGCTCTTTTCGTCAGATGCCGCCACAATAGGGTTTTTGTACATTTCCACGATACTCGCGAACATTTTAAACGCATAATGACCTATAATAAGCAACAAAGCACACTTCTAATATATTGAATATAAGAAACATGTCAACGCTGTGTATTTCTGATAGAATGAGGCAGATTCTTTGAAATATCAACTAAACTATAGTGAGATTGAAAATACTACACCATATCTAAAGCGATATAAAAGCTATATAAAGTCAGAACTTCTCACGGAACGGCATCTGCAACAGATCACTCAACCAGGTGTCTTGAAATGCCACACAGGGTTCTCGTCCAACAGGACTCTGAGCCTTGTCGCTTTTGAGGAAGGTTTGATCTCATGTTGCTTAACATGTGGTGTAATTAATCAACACCGCGGCCCCTCTTTAGGGGCCACACAATAAACAAAGAATAAAAAGGGTAGACCTTAGGTTTAAAGTGAATCTCCCAGGATTTTGGCGAAGTCGACAAAGGGGTAGATAACAGATTAACCTGCAAGTGACTATACGCAAACCTTGATACTCTCAGAGGGGGAGTCTCATTTTGCGGACTTGTGGTCAGATCTATCCCTTCTAGGGGGCAGGTTGCATGTCGTAAATGTCTACTACAGACATTGGGATATATTGTTAATCTTACTCTAGGGTCTCCATAATTAGACCCTGAATCCGTTGTTAAACGGGTGTGAGGGGGTGGTAACTAATACTTATGAGATGTTAGCTTAGTTCATAGTCTCCTTACCAATTTTCACTTGACCAGGCTGGCAGAGCCAACTAGTCTAGGTAATTATAGCCACAAGGGCGGCTACTCAAGATCTAAGTAGACCTACTACTACGAGATTGTCTTTTTGGTCCTTCTGCTGCTTAGTTATTACATCCTCCAGTCTAGCTCGCCACACCCTTTGAGCAGCACCACCATTGCCTCGGTAAAAGTGTAGGGTGTGTGCTTTCCACCTTCAGGTATCCATAGATTCGATCACTATCACCCCCCTTGAAATGACTTCAGCTGTTAATTAGGGCGTAAAGCCACCAACCAAGTCCCTGTCAAAAGATGTGAATAACGAAACGCGCTAGTATAGTTCTCCGCTCTTTCGTCAGATGGTGCCACAATAGGGGTTTTGTACATTCCTACGATGCTCGCGAACATTTCAACGCATAATGAGCTACATAGGCAACAAAGCGCGCTTCTAATATATTAAAATATAAAAAACAATTCAATATTGTGTATTTCTGATAGAAATGAGGCGGTTTCCTTAAATACCAACTAAACTATAGCGAGATGAAAAATACCACACCATATCTAAGGCTTTATAAAAAACTATAGAAAGTCAGAACCTCACACGGATCAGCATTCTGTTTGCAACGGATCACCCCTGACCCACTGGTCCTCGCATGCCACACACGGCTCTGCCGTGTTTGAGCTTTGAGGTATCACCCATCAAGTGATCCATGCTGCCCAACATGAAGCGTAATTAATAGCTGCTGTTGCATAGCACAGTGGCAGCATCTAACTAACTCTAAAGAGTTAGTCGGCCCCTCTTTAGGGGCCACACAATAAACAAAGAATACCCTGAATCTGGGACCTGCGGGCGAGGGCCCCAACTGTGAAGTCATTATTGGCCACATTGGTAATATCAATTAAAACTTTAGACAACACCCACCTTAAGTATCATTAACGGACAATATCAATGAACTCAGCATCCGCCTGGTTACCACATTTAGCACCAATTTTACAACTCACAGGGGCCACACTAGCCTCACCGCGCTTTTTATTGCTCTGCTGATTTCTCCAATCCAAAACATGAGGTATCTAGTCTAGCTGTGAGCTCATTGGGCTAAACAAAAAAATAATCCGTGTTCAGGTAACATGGTCCAAAAAAAAATAGGGTAGGTCTACGTCGCCTAAGGCGACGAAAGCGCGTCAAAGCGTTTACAGGGTTCGAGCCCGCGAGCTGCTCCTTGGGGCTGCAAAAAACGCTTAGACACTGAAATCCCATAGGGAAAAAATTTTGGGTTTTTGGACTTTAGGCCTTAATTTGAGGGTGATCCCGGGCTGATAGAAAAATAATTCTTGGACGAGCGGATAGCTCTGGATCTCTTTTATCTAAAACAGCGAAAAATTGATTATGGTTTCGCCGCAATTCATCCGACGGGGGGTAATCAGCCCCCCCCTCTGCCAATCAAGGCAGTGAATCTTGGCGACCGTGCGATCACTCACGGCCACCGCGACGAACCGACAGAAGACCTCGGCATCTTAGTATGATTCGTGTGACCTACTTAGAGGCTCACACGGTGGAGGTGTGTCCGGCGTTCGGCGCGCTGATTGGCTACTGGTGGGAGGCGCTGTGCCGCGTCAAGAACTTCACCTATTAGGGGCGGCTGTTAAAGGCGCACTGAGTTGAGGTGCACCTTTAAGCAAGAGTGCGATCCGGCCCAGTCTTGCGGACCTCTGTTTGGAGAGTGTAGCGGGCGGCTATGTCGCGCTCTCCAACCACAGGCTTAACAGTGGTCCGCAAGACTAGAGTGCAAGACGCGTGCACACACAGACCGAACAGACACACACAGACCCACACACCCACACACTCCTATCAGTGGGACGTCTAGCAGATTCGGGAGAGGGGACCAGGGAGGTACTCTCGGCTAGCGGCCACTATAGATAAGGCACAGAAACAAAGGGTGATGACAGACTACGTGTTCAAGCAGCCGACATGTCCTGACACTTGATAATGGGTGTGGACCGCTAAATTCGATATGGTGACATGACCATTTCTTATAATCGACAAACGACATGAGGTCTAATGACAAGTGACATGAGGCCCAAAAAAATCCTAGTGACAGGTGACATGAACATTTCTTAAAATCGACATGGGATATGAACATTATTAAGTGACATTGCCATGTGACATGGTCATTTTCTAAGATCGACATTCGACATGGGGACCCCCTATCCAGAGCCCCTTGATAGATGACAGCTGTTGTGTGTAAGAAAAGTGTATGCCTCACAATCAAAAGATGATAAAAGGCTTTATCCCACTCGATGTGGGTTTTGAATCAAATATCAAGGGATCAAATATCAGATCGATATTTGACGTCGTCAAGTGATATCTGACGTTGTCAATCACTTTTTACTATGTAGTCAAGGTCGTAAAATAAGGGCGCTCTGATTGGTCAACAGCATGAATGAAAGTTGCATCTCAAACTTTTAATACTCGGTATGGGGCCCGGTGGGACTGGGACCAATATTTTGCAATTTTCGGAAATACTGTCGAGAATTTCTAGATGGAAACATCTTGTCTGGGGTAATTTGACCTCTACTCTTCGATATTCAAGTAATACTCAAGCTATTCTGACTCTAAACATGAGTAAAACGGTCATTTAACCAGCGTTATCGGCAGCGCCGACATCAACAACTGCTGATCTCCCTTGGTTACATGACCCAGCTCCGTTTCTAAGGCCTCATGGATCGGGGCCCTGAAGGGGGATCTGCAGAGGCCCTATATCGGGCCCTAGATATGTACATTATATTAATATCTCATAACTTAATTTACTCTAAAATCTTCTGATGGTTCATAACCTTGACCCTTATCTCCTTTTCTCGCGGGATAAAGATATAATTTGGTTGTTGGTGTGGCCTCTCGTGGATATCTGCTCTTCTCCACGGCACCTCTCGAGCCCCCTGCGGGGCCTCTAGGGGCTGCTAGACGTCTCTCTGCTATGTAGTGTGGGATGTAAAAGAACCCTTGTCTCGGTAAAAGGGCCAATAGATTCGATCACCATCACCGCTCTTGAAATGACCATAGCTGTTAACTAAGGCGTAAAGCAACCCACACACCCACACACCCACACACCCACACATTTTTCTGTATGAGCCTTCAGACCTCAAGCTGCTCAGTGTACGGGACTAGGTTTTGTCATAGGCCCTACGGACGCTACTCAAGGTAAAAATAAGAGAGCTGTCTCACCATGACATTGGGCTGGCTGTAGTTTTTTATGTTTCGGTACCTACAACCAAAACAGCCAGTACCCACCCCAAGGCTTCATGTCGCACGCGGGAAAAGTATAACGGTGGCGCCAACTGTCGGAATAGCGGGTACACTACGTCATTAGTTCTTTTGTTCTCCGCTGAGTGACTGGGCGAAATGTAGTCGGTAGCTCTATTTTCTGTGCACTGTTCTGTTCATTTTCTACACTTAACACTTAAATAGACCGCGTGTTTGTACAAGCTAACCGTTTTTATCAGTGCAAAAATTAAATAAGCATCGGATAGAACACTAAAAAAATGAGAAAGTAATCCAGCACTTAGTATAAGGCACCAGTTTTATCATGAGACACCGAAAGTCTGGTTTTTTTAAGGTGGATAAGACAGTCGACTGAGAGCTCCAAACTAACCAAAAACGTACCAGAGGGAGAACGTACCCGACAGGGCAGGGGCCTTCTACACCCCGGCTCTGATTGATGAGCAAGCGACAAGTGCTACAGAGGGCCTATTCCTCTTTTGAGGTGGGCCCGAAATTGAACAAAAGAATAAACTCAAGAAAAAGCCTTAAGCTTAAAAGAGTTGTAGATACCGATTTTAACGAGGAAGTCACATTCATTAGTTTACAAATAGCCCGTGTAAGTACGCCCATGTCTTGCTTATTGTCTATAAAGTTGTAAGATAGTCACATCATGATGCACATCATCATAAACGCGATCATGATACCTTTCATAGTAAGTAGACTCGCCTCTCTGCCCTCTCTTTTAGAGAGGGCAGAGAAGCGAGTCTCACTCTTAAAAAACCCTGCCCCTCCCCCCCCCCCTCCCCCCCTCCCCCCCCATGCATCTTAAAGAGTGCCCCCCAGAGTGCCCCTCTCCCCCTAGAAAAAAAGAGCCACATTTTTAAATTATTTTTTAGCAAGCTTTTTTCAGCTTGCTTTTTTTTTCTTTTTTTAAATTTATTTATCCATCAAAATCTCAAGTGACTTATTTTGAAAAGCCAACCTAGTAGTCACGTGACCCCCTTAAGTAGGTCACTTCCCGTCACGTGACCTATTTGAATTTCCCGCCAACATGGTGGTCACGTGACCCTCTTAAGTAGGTCACTTCCGGTCACGTGACCTATTTGAATTTCCTGCCCAAAGGTCACGTGACCGGAAGTAGGTCACTTCCGGTCACGTGACCTATTTGAATTTCCCGCCAAAAGGGAGGCCTCTCATTGGCTGCTTTTGAATTTCCCGCCAAAAGGGAGGCCTCTGATTGGCTGCAGGTCGATTGAGTAATAAACAGTACTTAACTATAGTCCCGTTCCGATACATACTATACTACTGACCCTCCTGGGCCACTGTACTCCTCCTACACCAGGCACCACACATGGTGACTGGGAGGAGGAGCTACAGGAGGAGGCAGTACCAGCACGGTCATCCACCAGGCATGTAGTGGACACTAGGGTCTCCAGGGGACACACATCTTACTGCACAGAGTCTGCACAGAACAGCACAGGGTGGTGTCAGGCAGAGATAAGTGTCCACACCTCTACAGGACTCATTACAGGACTCATTACAGGATTCATTACAGCATGCCGCCAGTGTGAAGTAAGTGGGTTCATGGTGAGTGCTTGATTGTTTGTTTATTTCTGATTATCCTGAGGTAGGGACTACAGAAAAAATTGAGAAATATTAAATGATCAATTCTATTTCCTCTATGATGTAGAATGTGAGAGATGTAAACTAAATTTTTTGGAATTTTCTTTCTATCTATCATAGAACCCAGACAATCTTCAAATAGGTGTAGATAAAATCCAACCAGTTTCCCTAGTACATTTCCTATATAACTGTTATCCAGCTTTGGAGTCCCAGTGAACCTGTGGGGGGAGGGTGACATGGTCTGCCAGGTGAGTGGGGTATGTTATGTAAGGGGCATTTGAAGTACTGGCCAGGCTAGGCCATGATTGACAGACCCTCTCAACATGATCACCCATTATACTAGTATAGAGTAAACCAATTGTCTTAACGACCCAATCATAAGCATTATTATGTTATGGTCTAGGAACAGGTGAGAGGATCCTCTGATTGCTTCCATTTTTTAACATGATATAACAACATATTGGATGAGATCACAAACCGAAAAGCAACCAAAAGCATTCATAGGTTTTGATATAATCTATTTTATCTCCCAAAAAATTGGCATCTTTTCTTAGCTGCAGTCACTTATCATAGGGATGGCTGAATAGGCCTTTCTCTTGACTTCATTTCTGAGTGATAACCTAAAAGTAACAGATAAAATGTCACTCCCTAAGAGGGGAGTTTTATAACTGTGGCTGTGAGGCACAGCTGCACCAAAATACTCTACTGCTATGTGCACTGTGCACAGGGGCTCACTTAGCGGATTCTTGAGTCCCTACCTGAGGAGATGCACTGGGTATCACTTTCTTGGTGAAATTCTCTCACCCTCAACCAGCCTAATGTCTGACCCTCTGCCATGGTGACATAGTCACCGAGGGGGTCATGCATCAAGCCCAAAGTGGGAGGGGAGTATTTTTCCGCAAAAAATTTACCTGAGGAGATGCATGTCTGTTCTATACTGAATGTGGGACCTGCTGGTGAGGCTCCCAACTGTGAGGACATTATGGTACACATTGATAATATCAATTAAGATAAAGACAACACCTACCCTAAGTGTCATTTACACAGTCTACCACAATCCCTTCTCTACACTGATATTCCTAGGCTCCCTATACCCCCAACCTCTCAGTCACTAGTGCCTAACCTAGTTAGTCATTTTTTGGATCCCTATACGCCCAACCTAGGTCAGTTATTATTGTCAGGTTGGTCAGTACTGACCAACCCACCTTAGTCTTTTAAATTCCAGGGGGAGCCACTGAGTGGTCATGACAGGTGGCCCCAACTAGTGGTATACAAATACAACACACCAATGATGAACCTAGGTTAGCCCTTACTGACTGACCCCTCAGTCATTTTTTAATATAACTTTGCAATTATGACTAACACTGATATGACCAACCTAGGATAGTCTGTACTGACTAATCCTTTCAATCTATGGATTTTCAGTGTAGTAGACTACTCCAGAGTCAAAGAATGTCTGTAACCACAGAGTCTGGACAGGGAGGTTCATTATCAAGGGGGGAGGCGGATTATATGATCAGGCAGCTATCATGCCCTGAGACTTAATAGGTGACAGCTGTTGGGTGTATGAAAAGTGTATGCCTGAAAATCAAAGATGATCAAATCCTTTGATAAATGGATGACATTCTAAAATAGATGTATCATTCATGTGTTGTGCTCCACACAGGTAGTTTGATTAAGGCTCAACTCCTTATAGAAGTAGTAATATGAAAACTGATAACATGATAACATTGCATTAAACACTTCTTGACTGTCAAATATCATCAGTTTAGAAAAAGCCATTTCTGTCTTTTTAATCCATCTTGATCTTTATGCCAAAATGGTTAGAAATAATACAAACTGTATTACTATCATTTAGGACTTATCTAACTCCATTACCCACACATGAGGTGTCTTCAAGTTACTTTTGACAAATTCCCATGGGTGTCATGCAGTAAATGGCACTTTTAGATATCAAATTTCATTCATGAACTTGCTCTGACCTTTAAACATGTAGAGCACACTGGGGATCACGTTTATCAGAATTGCCAAGGGTGGGCCATCATTGTAATTTGTATGTTGAACCAATGTAAGCATTACCTACAATGGACCATGGTTGGTATAATGATTGCGATGGAGTCGATCATTGCCGACATTGGTCCAATATACCCTTGCTACCTGGGCAGTGGCTATATTTTGTCGGATTCCCTACTCAGAAATGTTTCTTGGAAATATGAGGAAAAACAACTCTCATTGTCATCCCTGTTATCAGTGATAAAGACCAAAATGATTTGAGTGGTTTCATTTCAGCTGCCCTCAGCCGGTTCCTCAGTGTATTTGTTCTTTGCCTCCTTAAAAGAAAATGACAAGGATACATGTTATGGATACTTCTACTATTTCAAAAACAGCATGTATGTTAACCCTTTAATGATGGATGTCGCTAAAAGATGACATTTGTAGTCATGATGCACCAATGCAGGACTGGCGAGTAACTCGCCGGTGCTGGATTAGTACAGCATGATGACCCTCCAAGAGTGTCTCAATCCGACATGGGTCAACTAGCAGAGACAGGTAAGGGAGTGATCCTTTTTTAACAAGGGGGGGGGGGGGGGGGTGGATTTGTAATTTTTTTCACCCCCCCGGTCAATGGGTCAAAATCTTTACCCCCCCCCCCCCTAGGGGTCGAAAATAGGCGCACGCACGGGCCCCTTGAAGCATAGTAATGCGTGGGCTTTTTGGCCCAAAACTGGTTACATTTTTTTGACCCCCCCCCCCCCCCATGATGGGCATTTTAAGATTACAGGTAAAATGGGTGGCGTCTAGTGACTTGGTCAGTTGGTCCCTTGTTGCCTTGATGACCATACCAAATGAGTGTCAGGCCTTTACCCTATAATACTACCAACCTACTGCAGACCATCTCTATACCGGAAGGCTCTCATTCGGCCTGTGGTTTTCATACAATGGGGGTGCAGAGGGGTCCCCCCCTGAGGTCGGAAAGTCGCCGAAATTAAGGGGTCCAGGTCGAAAAGTCACTTTTTTGGACCTCTTAATCTATAGTAAATTTTATCTAAAAGTCGCCAGGTCGCTTATATTATTGCCTTGGGTCGGAAGTCGCCTCCAAAACAGCCCAGGTCGCCAGGTCGTTTTTGACCCATCTGGAGCCACATACAATGTCCACCTCCTGTTTATAATGTAAATGATGATTGACTTCACCAGAGACATGCATGAATTTCTTTGATATATATAGCCTAAACTAAACTCTAAACTCTTTTGACTGTGGGCACCTTGCTAATGTGGTCACTTTAGCAAAGCCCCAATGGGGACCACCTAGAAGAGAGTTAGCTGTACATCACAAGGTTTCTGTGAGGCTTTGTCGTATGTTGAGTAGTGGTTTATATGAATGAGTACTAGGACATGTGTTCTGGCTGTTAAGGATTACCGTTAGGCCCTGCTAATTGATATGGATAGCTCAAGAGAAACACTTTGTAATATAATGGATGATTTCGGGCAGTCACCATTCGAGCAATTAATTGGCGTTTGGTTTCATTGGAATCCTGATGTATCGGCCTATATTCCCACAACTAGATCTACAGCAAAATATGAATAGATACAACGTACATATGTGGTGTTCCTTTTCTGAAAAATCGTAATTCCCTACTAAGTCAGTAAGCATCCGCACAGAAATATGAATAATGCCTTACTCAAAAGGACTTATAATTAGCCTAAAACTCATTGAAATGGAGAAAACTAAGATGAGTTGTTCAGTACTGTGACTATACATGGGTTAAAATTTGACACGATCGACACGGCGACACGACCCTTTTAAAAATCGACACGGGCGACACGGCCCCTTTAAAAATCGACGGACACACACATTTATAGAAATTAGTACCAAATAAAAATCGACACGGCGACACGGCACCTTTGCTAAAATTCGACACGGCGACACGGTCAATAATCTCGCCCCCCATGTATAGTCACAGTACTGACAACCTGAAATAGTAACTAACCTAGGTTGGTCGTACACACAGAAAAGTAAAGGAGTCAACTGTGTCTCCCACGTGGCTCTGGTAAAATAGAGAGTCAAACTGCTCATGACTCTGCTCATATGAAGGATCATTGTTTAGCTGACACTGATAGTATAGAGTCAATTTGAGTTGACACTAATCGTACAGAGTCAACTAAAGTTGACCCTTCATATAAGTATAGGTCATGAGTTTGCCTTTCTATTTTACCAGAGCCACGTGGGAGACACAGTTGACACCTTTACCTTTCTGTGTGTATAGGGAAAAAATTACTAGTCAGGGGCATGGCAAGCAGTTGCCAAGTAGGGGGGGGGGCAAGGGGTGTTTCTGACGCTTTTTGACCCGTTTTCTCTTGACCAATTAGGTTTGACCTTATGTAGTCTGTGTGTGGGTGTGGGGGGGGGGGGGGTTCTTCAATATCGTATTACTTGGGTTCCCAGCTATCTATTCTGCATGGAAAACATTATTCTGGCAGTTCATTGCCTGAATACCCCAGCTATTGACAGAAGAAGCCAAGAAGACCAATTAGATCCCATCTAAAATGTTTTGCAAATCAGTCACCCTACACACAGAAAAGTAAAGGTGTCAACTGTGTCTCCCACATGGCTCTGGTAAAATAGAGAGGCAAACTGCTCATGACCCTACTTATGTGAAGGGTCAACTTTAGTTGACTCTGTACGATCAGTGTCAACTCAAATTGACTCTATACTATCAGTGTCAGCTAAACAATGACCCTTCATATGAGCAGAGTCATGAGCAGTTTGACTCTCTATTTTACCAGAGTCACGTGGGAGACACAGTTGACTCCTTTACTTTTCTGTGTGTAGCTATAATAGGTCTTGCTTTAATGACGTTTGTATAACTCATTAGTAAGGGATTGATACACGGATAAGCTAGCACGAGGGTTGGTTATCCGTGGGTCGTGCCTTAGCCATGGATAACCAGCCCAAGTGCTATTGTAGCCATGTATTAATCCCTTTATACCATGTTTGTCAAATTTAGGAGAGTTCAACTTGATTTCACCATGAAAACTTGAAGAAATGTTATTGTAATGGGAAGGGGCGTTTCCGAATGCAGCCACCTCCGGCCGCAGATCACGTGGGGGATGGTCAGTGCTGGAGACTGGAGGCAACTCCTCCAGTCCCCATTCCTGAACGACCATCCACCAAGACAGCAAGGGTAAGCTTCCAGCTCCAGTTTTGATGGGTGATATCAGGGATCTTTAGATATATACTGCTGACTCGTGACCATAATTACTGTATCTAAGGTTGTGTACCGTTTCTGAACAATATATAGATATTAATCATGAATTACTGTGTCTGGTTTTGTCTACACATATCTTTACTCTAACATTTGAGATCTCCTCCCCTCCAGCCTCCTGGCTGTGCTAAGTCCCTCTGAGGGCAAACTTCGGGCCATCTGACGTCTGAATTATCATAGCATAGTACATTGATAATCCCCTAGCCCAAAACTATTTCATTATCCACTGCTAATGCACGCTGGTTATTCACATTTTTAGTGCCTAAGCTGGATAACCGTGGTATAATACTATCTACACTAGTGTCCTAAGACTTTACCATATAAAGAAGGGTTTTGCTGTAATTTTGAATTGTTGTGGTGTCACGGTACAAATAGCAGAGATGACTTATTTGTTGTAGCCCTATTTCTCACATTCAGATGGCTAAAATGTTGAGTTCTGTTCAGTGAAGAGCAGTGAAGATACTGCAGATGCGCAGACACTTAGGCCAAAAAGAAATTAAAGGTGTGTTTCAGGTTACATGGTCTGAAAATCTACGTAGAGTAGGTCAGATTTCTTTTTCTTTTTTAACTTTGGCCTGAAAAGTACCAAAAATATCCCTTTTAGCTATAGTGACACATCTTTTTTTTTGCTAAAAAGGGGTAAATAAAGGGGATCCCTGCAGGGGGCAGAAACAGTACCCAGAAATTGACTCGCATACTTGAGCACCTACTCTTGTGGACTATCAAATTGACTCTGAAATTGCTCCAAAATCATTTTAAATATTAATATTTTATCGAAATTGGATAACAATTTCTATGGTCGGCCTTATTTTGCTAGGTAGGGTCGGGTAACCTGAAACACACCTTTTTTTTATTTGGTTTCAGCAATGCAGAGATCAAACCACCTGGCTTTCATGCAGACCATAGGCCTATTAGAAATTCCAAAGATGCTCGCGGCTAATATTAATATCCTCTCACCCATAATCTCCAATTACCATTTGCACGACACATGCCGTTTGTAAGTGCAACATGCCGAACTAATGAAACGTCTAGATATAGAAATCAATCATTTATATTGAATGATGTTTGTGTCAGTGCACGGAAATGACCCCCTACCTAGCTCAGTTTGCGCTAGCCATTCGCCAGATCGCCAGTGGTGAGTTAAAACTCAATCTAGCGAACCTCCCTCCTATCAGATTCGCCAGACTGGTGAATTCGACTGATTAAAGCGCAATTGGGAGAAACTCACTATTGTGCAAATTATTTTGTAAGACAATGTGATGTTTTAGTGAAAAATCTGAAGTTTTGGTAAAATTTTGGACATTCTTTTAAAAGTAGACCCTTGTCATGGTGATTTTCATGAAACTGGAGCCTTGTCATGGGGAATTTTGTAGAAAAAGTACCCTTGCCAGCCGCACACATGTGTATATATAGAATATACTAAGTGGACCCCACGGGCTACCCCCTGAGATATGAATTTTTTAAGCATCATGAGAGGAAATTTCTACATTTTTTTCATAATTTCAGTGAAAATGAATTACGTCAAAATTATTTGTGGTAGCAAAACCCCCAAAATGCCTTCCAAAAAAAACACACAAAAAAAAACTGGGTAGGGCCAAAAAAATATAGGGTCAGCTGGGATACCTAAGCACAAATTGTTGGTGTTTTGCCTAATAAGGTGTTTCTTGGTTATTTTTTGCCTAACATGGGAGTGCTCATTTTTTAAAAACAGGGGGGGATTTCGCGTGGAGGGCGCGAAACTTTTTCACACCCCCATAGAGGGCTCCAAAAATTTTTACCACACCAGCAGGCCGCAAATTGCGTGTGTTCGCACCCCTTTGCAGCATAGTAACGTGCGGGCCTTTTCCCTCAAAACAGATTGAATTTGTTTCTTTTGTTTTCAGATTGCATGTTGAAGTTGGCCGTGTAGAGAATCCGCAGGTCACCATGGTGGAAGCAGCAGCACTCACTATGGCCGTTACGTCCAGTCCGGACGGCGGGTTGGAGGGATCAGCCTTCAGATCTGCATTCTCAGAGGGTGCCGATATCTTCATCGGGTTTTACATATCAATAGTCGGTAAGTGAAGCTACCGTGGATTCCCTTGTATAACCCGCAGCCAAAACTATGCACACATAGCATAGAAAGACTTTTCTGTGCAATGATGATATTTCCACAAACCTATAAGCACCACATCTTTATCCATATATGAAGTTTTACAGCTTGTACAATTATTAATAATTCTACAGTGAGAACATCTGAATAAACAAAAAAAGCTAGCTGAATAGGTGATGAAGGAGAGACACTTATAGACCAATGCTTCAAGAAAGGGTGACTTTTTCAGAACAAAGGTTGTGTTTACGTTGGTTTTAGCAGAATCCTGATAACATTGCCTGTAATAGCTGTGTTTGCAAACATCTCAAATCAGGAGATTCAAAGGACAATTATCTCTCAAATGGAATGGAGCATATTGGAGAATGCTGCTGTTATATTTATGAATTTGCCAGTCATGCTTCAGAAATATTCAAAAAAACTTTTCTGAAAAGTCACCCTTTCTCCCTGTATTGGTCTATAGACCAAGCATTACACAGATTACTGCACTTATAACTCACCCTCATCTTTCACCCCCCCCCCCTCACGCCCAGAGGCAGCACCCTTTGTTCTTAGGGAAAATAACAGCCGGGAATACAATATGTCTTCCATAATAGTACTAAGTGTGACAATTGTCCTACAGTTACTGAGTGCAAAGCCGGATGGTACAGGATTCACTAAATACTATAATCCTGAATTTAACATCGTGAACCAATTTTGAATTGGTTTTCATGGTGATTTCTTAAAAGTTCAAAAAGGCCACCGTACAGCTGACTCTTTATTAATCATTTGGAGTCCCTAGCCACAGAAGTATGCTTTCTGAATTTGATATAGTGTATTTATCTTGATTAGATACTGATAGACCCACTTTCGGCTCTGATTTCGCCACTTTGGATTGATAATCTCATTGAAAATTCAAGATGGCTGCCACATAACTTTTTGAAAATAGCTGGACTGGATTCCTTGGCCTCATAAATGTAATTTTCCACCTTTTATTTGAGTCTCTAAGTTGATTAGAAGCAAGACACTTTTCCAGTTTTAAGCAACATTCAGAGATTTCTCAAATTGCTCAAGGGTGAGAGCATAATCAGCAGAGAAAACCTTGTGATGCTGTGGGGAGTGTTTAAGTAGGGATTATATCTACAGTTGTTTAATTAGGGACTATATCTGACTCACTCTCACCAAATCAGTGCAACTAAAAAAGTGACGTACATGATCAGTGGACGTACATGATCGGTGGACGTACATGATCGGTGACGTACATGATCGGTGACGTACATGATCGGTGACGTACATGATCGGTGATCTATTGACTTCCTAACCCTTTCTGACCATGTTAAAACATAAATAAATCTGACCAAGGTGTACATATGATGTGTGTCTTGACATGTAATATGTTAGAAATGTGTAGATGTGACTTTTAAGATAATTTTATTTGACATTTCAATACCGATCATGTACGTCATGTGACGTACATGATCAGTGACGTACATGATCGGTGATCTATTGACTGCCCTACTCTTTCTGACCATAATAAAACATTTATAAACCTTACCAAGGTGTACATATAATGTCTGTCTTGGTATTTCAAATGGTTTAAATGTGTAGATGAGTCTAGTAAGAGTATTTTACATGACATTTCAATACCGATCATGTACGTCATGTGACGTACATGATCGGCCATTATTTATTGACTGCTTTAATTACCTTTTCTGACCATATTTAAAACATAAATCAATCATAGTGAGGTGTACATATGATGTAGGTCTAAATATGTGTAATCATAGACAGGTCAAGCAGTGGGTAAATAGGAAATTTTACATGACATTCCAAGCCAATCATGTACGTCATGTGACGTACATGATCGGTTACACATTGAGCCCCCCCCTCCGGCCCCTATACATATTTTGGGAGGTTTTTTTTTCTAATAAACTCCCCAAAGATACATTACAGCCTGTAGGTATGGTTGGGAGAGTTAAAAATCGTAGTGCAGGGGGTAAAAGACGGATTTTGGACTCCGCCGATCATGTACGTCCGCCGATCATGTACGTCCGCCTATCATGTACGTCACTTTTTTAGTTGCACTGATTTGGTGAGAGTGAGCCATCTGCAGTTGTTTAAGTAGGGACTATATCTGCAGTTGTTTAAATAGCGACTATATCTGCAGTTGTTTAAGTAGGGACTATATCTACAGTTGTTTAATTAGGGACTATATCTGCAGTTGTTTAAGTAGGGACTATATCTGCAGATGTTTAATTTCAGGCCTGCTGTCAACCAGCCTTAACCTGGTGGTGCTGTGGGGAGTGTTTAAGTAGAGACTTTATCTACAGTTGTTTAAGTAGGGACTATATCTGCAGTTGTTTAAGTAGGGACTATATCTGCAGTTGTTTAAATAGGGACTATATCTGCAGTTGTTTAAGTAGGGACTATATCTACAGTTGTTTAATTAGGGACTATATCTGCAGTTGTTTAAGTAGGGACTATATCTGCAGATGTTTAATTTCAGGCCTGTTGTCTATCAGCCTTAACCTTGTGGTGCTGTGGGGAGTGTTTAAGTAGGGAGTGTTTAAGTAGGGACTATATCTACTGTTGTTTAAGTAGGGACTATATCTGTAGTTGTTAACTTTCAGGCCTGCTGTCAATCAGCCTTAACCTTGTGGTTCTGTGGGGAGCTTTTAAGAAGAAGCAGGACATAACGGACATGGATGTTATTACCGCTAACATCTCCATCTGTCAGATCGCGCCGGCCATCCTGAGCTACCCTCTGGTCCTCATGTCTGCCTTCTCACACGGCTGGTACTTCTCTGCACTAGGTAAGTGCTGTGTCTCATGATATTGTAGCAAGTGAAACATCTTTGACCGGGTGTAGTCTTTGACCAGGTGTAATCTTTTAGCTATGCACACAGAAATGCCAGGAAAATGTTGATGGATATTTCAACACCATATCTTACAAATTCCCCTGCATTTCTATTACTAATAAGAACTTCTTTAATCATTAAGAGACCTGTAGAGAGAGTGTATCAACCATGAATGATCCTCATGATTCTTGGTCTTCAGGGCCGCATTCATGATATCAAGGATTAAGTCTATGCAGCCCTTAAAGGGTAAGTAACCCTCTAAACAGAACTCCAGAATGACACAAGTTAGAAACGTGTGTATTTCCCGGGAAACGCACAAGCTGTATACACAGGATAGACATGGGAGATTCTCGAGAATAGTGAACGTTCCTAGTGACATGCTCAATTGTGATGTGTATTTCCCCAATTTTACTCGTGAAAATAACCAGAAATTCCACAGATAGGATGAAGATGTGTTTTTCCCGAGTTTCACTACATGAAATGACAGCGAATATGACACAAACAAATTTCCAAAAATGTTCAAAATAATGTTTTTTTGCAGACTGTGAGCGGGACGGGTTCTTCATCTACTTCTTTGCGATGACCACGATCGGCTCGCTCATGCTGATGACGCTGTACAGGTACATGAGGATGTTTCACGCACACTTGTGTAGGTATATCTTTTTGTATATGATTTCTTCCAACACTGTACTACGTATACAGTGGCCCAAGAGGGCCAAAAGAATGATTTTAAAAAGAAAAGTGTTTTTGAAAAAGAAAATTGATTTTGAAATGAAAAATCGAAAATGGTGCTGTCCTACAGTTGAACACACTTTTTTTTCAATTCTGTTTTTTCAAAAACAGTTTTGTCTTTTCAAAATCAAATATTTTTTCAAAATCAAATATTTTTTCAAAATCACTTGTCTTTTCAAAATCACTCTTTTGGCCATCTTGGGTTACTGTACTTGAGAGGCTTATCAAATGTAGCAACTCATGAGCTAAGTTACTCTAGCATGAACAGAAAGCACATTTTGCAGAATTCCCCACTGTCTTCTATATAGTATTTACCTAATTATTCAACATGGCTTTTTTTACACTCATTTCATGGCTTTGTGAGCCACAGGGGAGATTCAATGAGAACTATATAAGATTCTACTGAATCATGAGATTGATGCATTTCTTGTTCCTGTCCGACTTGTCAAAAATATTCTCAAATCATATTGATAATTCTCATGTATATACTACTCCTCATCCTCTATTACACTGCACTTTCAGTTTTTTGAATTTCATCAAGTTTCTATACATTTCATCCATCCAAAGTGGCTGTATCGCGTTCCTATATGGCTTGGGATACCTCCCTGACACTTTCTATACATTTAAACATACTTTTTTTTCTACCAAATTGTACCCTGAACATTCTCCTTTTAACCCTGGGCATTGCTTTTTCATATTTTTCAATCATTTTTTTGATAAATGTGTCTTTACTGTTGTAGATCCTGTTCCTGTCCGTTGCACTTTATTCAGTATTTTTTTTAAACCAAAGCTATTTAAGTATTCACAATACCCTCCTGATATTCTAGGACATAACCCCCTTCCCTACATAAGAGATAAAGTATCTCATGATTTGGGTTTGTCAGCTATGGCATAAATACCCTCATGTCATGTTCCTGTCCAACCTTTTCCTGTTCCTGTCTGGCTATTTGACCAGGCATAAATCATAAGCCATGTATGAACATGATAGTTTTTCACTTTAATTCTTTTATATATGTCTCTAGGCAATACATATAAGTGCTTATTGCCTGTTTCTACTGCACTCTATGGCCACAGGACATGAAATTATGTTCCTATCCACCCATATCCTGTTCCTGTCCGGCTGTTTTAGAGGAATAAATGATAAACCATGTAAGAACATGATAGTTTTCTTGTGTAATTCCTTTAAATATGTCCCTTGGCAGTACTTATGGCTTGTTTCCTCATGAAAACAGCAAGCCGGACAGGAACAAGAAATGCACTGATCTCATGATACATAGTCATAAGTGCTAAGAACCTTAAAAACTGGTTCTGAAAGCTCAACTTAATTTGATGCAAATAAAACCCTATTCACAGAAACAGAAACCTCTTGGAACACATCCACAGTGAGACTTTGATTATCTGGCCCTCAAAAATCCGGCCCACATGATTATCGGGGTGATTTTATCAGGGCCAGTTCTATACATAAACACCTCAATATGATTCAATAATCCCGCAGCTTAAAAAATGGCCACATTTTGTCTAAAACACGGTCGTTGGATTATTTTGGTCTCATTGTACATATATAAACATATGTAGGGGCTCAGATTATTCGTGCCTCGGTGATGAACCTGTAAGGAGGTATCACTTGGGTGATGTTCTCCTCTATACCATACCCATCCAGTAATGTGAGACAAGGTCTATCAAATGTGACAGGGAATGTAGCTCAGTGGTAGAACAATCGCAAAATGCACTTGGTTCGAGTCCTGGTGTTTCCACAAAAGTCATTTTCGGAGAAACCTTGTCCCTCACACTTATAGCTTTGTCTCATGGGATCAGGCCAATGTGAACGTCTTTGATCAGGTGCCATCTTTGACCGGGTACCATCTTTGACCGGCCACCATATATAGAAAGATATGAGAAAAATAAATAAAAAATAAAATAAAGAAAATGGCGGTGGCTATATCTCCCTAAATAACTTTACCTCCCCTAAATAAAACATTTTCTGTCAGGAGGTCAAAGATGGCAGCCGGTCAAAGATGGCACCCAGTCGAAGACATTCACATTGGCCCGATCTCATGAGACACAGCCTTATGTATCATCTCGTTGTTTCAGTGCTCAGTGGTAGTAAATTGTTTAGCAGGCAAAATGCCCCGGGTTCGAGTCCTGGTGTTTCCGCAAATGTCATTTTCGGTGAAACCTCGTCCCTCACTCTTATGCATCATCTCATTGTTTCAGTCAGCAAACAGAACCTGCCCCGGGTTCGAGTCCTGGTGTTTCCGCAAAAGTCATTTTCGGGGAAACCTTGTGCCTCACACTTATGCATTTATTTTCTTGTTGCAGTTAGCAAACAGAACCTGCCGCGGGTCCGCCTGCTGGTGTTTGTGGGGCTGGCAGTCTGTTACATGTACGGACTGCTCTGGGCCCTGCCCCCCTTACTCGGCTACGGCTCCTACATCCTGGAGCCACACAACATGGCCTGCTCTGTGGACTGGACCACCCTGCCCCTGCCCTACATACTGGGCATCATAGCCTTTGGCTACTTTGTGCCTGTTGGCATGATGGCGGGGATTTATGGACGTATCGTCGCGACTGTACGTTCCTCCAGCAGACAGATAGCGACCCGCTCAAGCGGCTCATTTGGAAAGGACTACCATGTGACTATTGTAAGTATGACAGAATAATGGCAATCGAACAATTCCGTGTGCTCCTACTTCAATGGCTATAACCCATGTGCTCCTACTTCAGTGACTATAACCCAAGTGTTCCTACTTCAGTGGCTAACACCCGTGTGTTCCTACTTCAGGTGGCGATCCTTCCCTGATTCTTCTTGTTATTAAACCCACAAAATTACTAATTTTCACCTTTATGTGTATATATAAATATATTTTTATTTTTACATTTGTTTTCATACCATTATTTCCCACTTGCTGCTTCAGGTGGCGATCCTTCACTGCTTCTTCTTCCTGCTGGTCTGGACGCCGTACACCATCCTCTCCTTCATGTCCATCTTCTCCCTCCCCGTCTCCAACAACCTCTACGTCACCTCCAGCCTCTTCGCTAAGGTCGACACGCTCGTCAACCCCTTCGTGTTCTTCGTCATCAACAAGACTGTGTTAAAAAACTCCCACAAGGCCGACACTGACAGAGCACCGGTGTTTAAACCAAGGAAGAGGCAGGTGCAGTGGGAGGAGGAACAGCCGACCCCGCTGCTGCCCATGAGTAGCGGCAAGTCCAGAGAAAGCTCAAACAGGACACAAACCGTGGCTCTCCTGTCAGACGAATCCAGAGCTTAATACATCTGGGCAGACTCTAATACATCTGGGCAGATCCTGATACATCTGGGCAGACCATGATACATCTGGGCAGATCCTGGGAAGACTTTGATACATCTGGGCAGACCATGATACATCTGGGCAGATCCTGAAACATCTGGGCAGATCATGATACATCTGGGCAGACCATGATACATATGGGCAGACTGATACATCTGGGCAGACCATGATACATCTGGGAAGACTGCTGCATCTGGACGGACTCTGATACATCTGGGCAGACCATGATACATCTGGGCAGGCCATGATACATATGGGCAGATCCTGATACATCTGGGCAGACCATGATACATCTGGGCAGACCATGATACATCTGGGCAGACCATGATACATCTGGGCAGACCATGATACATCTGGGCAAGCCCTGATACATCTGGGCAGACCATGATACATCTGGGCAGACCATGATACATCTGGGCAGACCTTGATGCATCTGGGCAGATCCTGAAACATCTGGGCAGATCATGATACATCTGGGCAGACCATGATACATATGGGCAGACTGATACATCTGGGCAGACCATGATACATCTGGGCAGACCATGATACATCTGGGCAAGCCCTGATACATCTGGGCAGACCATGATACATCTGGGCAGACCATGATACATCTGGGCAAGCCCTGATACATCTGGGCAAGCCCTGATACATCTGGGCAGATCCTGATACATCTGGGCAGTCCATGATACATCTGGGCAGATCCTGATACATCTGGGCAGATCCTGATACATCTAGGCAGGCCCTGATACATCTGGGCAGATCCTGATACATCTGGGCAGACCTTGATACATCTGGGCAGACCATGATACATCTGGGCAGACCATGATACATCTGGGCAGACCATGATACATCTGGGCAGACCATGATACATCTGGGCAGACCATGATACATCTGGGCAAGCCCTGATACATCTGGGCAGATCCTGATACATCTGGGCAGACCATGATACATCTGGGCAGATCCTGATACATCTGGGCAGACCATGATACATCTGGGCAGATCCTGATACATCTAGGCAGACCATGATACATCTGGGCAGACCATGATACATCTGGGCAGACCATGATACATCTGGGCAGACCATGATACATCTGGGCAGACCCTGATACATCTGGGCAGACCCTGATACATCTGGGCAGACCCTGATACATCTGGGCAGACCCTGATACATCTGGGCAGACCATGATACATCTGGGCAGACCATGATACATCTGGGCAGACCATGATACATCTGGGCAGATCATGATACATCTGGGCAGATCCTGATACATCTGGGCAGATCCTGATACATCTGGGGAGACCATGATACATCTGGGCAGGCCCTGATACATCTGGGCAGACCATGATACATCTGGGCAGATCCTGATACATCTAGGCAGACCATGATACATCTGGGTAAGCCCTGATACATCTGGGCAGACCATGATACATCTGGGCAGACCATGATACATCTGGGCAGACCCTGATACATCTGGGCAGACCATGATACATCTAGGCAGACCATGATACATTTGGGCAGACCATGATACATCTGGGCAGGCCATGATACATCTGGGCAGACCATGATACATCTGGGAAGACTTGATACATCTGGGCAGATCCTGATACATCTGGGCAGACCCTGATACATCTGGGCAGACCCTGATACATCTGGGCAGACCATGATACATCTGGGCAGACCATGATACATCTGCGCAGGCCATGATACATCTGGGCAGACCATGATACATCTGGGCAGACCCTGATACATCTGGGCAGACCCTGATACATCTGGGCAGACCATGATACATCTGGGCAGACCTGATACATCTGGGCAGACCTGATACATCTGGGCAGACCATGATACATCTGGGCAGATCATGATACATCTGGGCAGACCATGATACATCTGGGCAGAGTCTGATACATCTGGGCAGATCCTGATACAACTGGGCAGATCTTGATTCATCTGGGCGGACCATGATACATCTGGGCAGACCATGATACATCTGGGCAGATCCTGATACATCTGGGCAGACCATGATAGGGGGTGCAGAGGGGTCCCCCCCTGAGGTCGGAAAGTCGCCGAAATCAAGGGGTCCAGGTCGAAAAGTCGCTTTTTTGGACCCTTTATTCTATTGTACATTTTGTCCAAAAGTCGCTAGGTCGCTTATATTGTTGCCATCGGTCGGAAGTCGCCTCCGAAACAGCCCAGGTCGCCAGGTTGCTTTTGACCCATCTGGAGCCACATGATACATCTGGGCAGAGTCTGATACATCTGGGCAGATCCTGATATAATCAGCTAGTAAACAACAGCTGTGCACCAAGTTAAACTAAATTTGTCCGTCACCACCTGTCCAGGGTGGGAGTATAGATGGGATGACGTCTACTGTCCATCTTAAGGAATGCTCATGTCTACCTGTCGACGTTTAACAAATGCCAATGTCCCATGTCACTAAGCCCCAAAATGCTTATGTCCCCTGTTGGCTTTAAGAAAATGCCCATGTCAATAGCTCTCAATATGTTGCCCTGTCAATTTTAGGGGTTTAGACCCATTGCTGTTGAGTCTATTCTGTTAAATAGACTAATCACCTTTAAAAAAAAGTTTTAAAAATCTGACTTAAACTTGAAAGATAAATGCAGCAGTAGATTTTGATGATGGATTTATTGGATCTGTATAATAGATTCATTTTGCCCAGGTGCTTACTATTAAATCACCACCAGGGACTTAGCCCCGCCTCTTATACACAACCGGTGCTTATTCAAGGCTAGCTTGTAGCAGTATACTTTATTTCAATACGTCCAGTGCTTTAGGGAGTGTTAATTTCTTAGTTACAAGGGGGGTAAAAAAATTTCACCCCTTCTGACGGGGGGCATTAGCAAAAAAGCCTGTACATTACTTTAGTTCAAAGGGGGAGGGGCAAACATTTTGTGGCGCCTTCCACGAGGAAGGAGGGGGCACTTGAGCGCTCGAGGGGTGGGGGGGGGGGCATAAAAAATGTCCACGCCTCCGCGCAAAATCTCACCACCCCCCTGTATTACAACACTTCACATGCATACTCAACACCGGGGCTTATTCAAGACCTGTACATATTAAAGACCGGTGCTTATTTAAAGACCGGTGCTTATTTGAAGACCCGGGACTCATACGGACCTTTACAGTATTGGATATTGTTGATGTCAAGATTATTAAGAGTGTTAAAGATTAACACTATTCATACGTAGCACAGACTGATTGTGTATCATGCCTATACGTACACATTTATCACATTGTATACATTATTGTTTATAGATGTACCCTTGACAATGAATATTATGCTCCAAATTCACATGCAGTAGAATATACATCTATTGGGCTGATTCATTGCTTTGATTTACTCAACACCAACATTTGGAAAATCGAGTCCAAAAATTGCGATAATCGGAATCAACGAAAACAGAACGTCAATGATATCCCTAGCTAATTGGGACTAATAAACCCTTTAAGGATGGCATGTCCCTAAAAGATGACATTTATCATCATTATGCACCAATGCAGCCCAGGCGAGTAACTCGCCAGTCTTGCATTGGTGCATCATGCTGACCCTTCATGAGCGTCGCAACCCTGTAGGGTCTGGATGATGCATGAATGCAGCACTGGTGAGTTACTCGCCGGTGCTGCATTCATGCATCATGACGACCAAGAGCATGATGCATTAATGCATTATGCCGTCCTTAAAGGGTTAACTAACTAATTGGGACTGACCAGGAGTGCTGATGGGTGTGGTGGGTTGTATTAGTGAAAAATCTAACGTGTGATCCTAATCACAAGAGACTCAGGTAGTTGGGGTTATAGTAAAAATTTGATTTAGTAATTTTATGTCATATAGTTTCAATTTGTGTAATAATATAATATAGTTTGCTATGAGTAAATGTTTAAGTGATATCATATATCAATAAAGAGAAGAAAAACAGGGAAGACATTATTTAATGAATCACTGTTTATTTAAAGATTGAACGTGTGATTAACATCACAAATCACTCAGGGTCAGAGTGATAAAGTGATTCAATTGATGGACTAAACGACTGAATCCATAATATTATTTCAGGAACAATGAATTATTTGTCAATTCGGAAAGCAGGAATGTATTCCTGGGTCAAAACTACCCTCAAATCATGTGTCACACTAGTATGTTATCATATTTCAGCTGAGCAGGTGGGTGTGGGCGAACCGGTGGGTGTGGGCGAGCCGGTGGGTGTGGGCAAGCCGGTGAGTGTGGGCAAGCAAGTGCGTCTGGGCAAGCAGGTGGCTGTGGGCGTCAGCGCCCGGCGGCGCGTAACCCCCGTTTTACGTCTCGGTCGAAAAGCAAGTCGATCGGAGCGTCAGCAGCGACACCATCTCCGTTTCGGTTTCGCCGTGTCGGTCGGCCGCGGGGCGGCGAGTGCTACAGATGTCAAATATGTGTGAGTGTAATAGGTGTGAGTGTATTATGTGTAATACTCATGTCCCAATCCCCAACCCTATACTGAATTTGGGACCTGCTGGCGAGCCCCCTAACTGTGAGGTCATCTGTGCGGCGTACACGTTGCACCAATAGGGCCGTTACTATAGCCCCCCCCCTTTTCCAACGCACCCATAAACTGAGAAAGCCGTAACCTGACTGGAGTCTTGGTATAGCCTCTATAGTCGCAACGTTCATCACATTAGGTGTACAGCCTAAGAAAGCTGTTAGAGGCTTCATGGGCCACGGGGAGGCAGCAAGGGCCGCCAGGAGGCCAGACAGGGCCACTAGGAGGACTCTGACCTGATGTGTTATTCAGACTTAGGCTACAGTTGGGGGTGCAGCTTAAAAGCGAGTTTTTTCCAGGGACCATTCAGATGGTCTCTGCGGCTTGTAGGATCGGCCCAAAGTCAGGGTGCGGCTTATACGCGAGTTAGGCTTATACGCGAGGTTTTACGGTATTTGTCAACTGTAAGAGCAGAAACATATTCCTGGTTCAAAACTACCCTGAAATCATGTCTGTCATAACATTTCAGGCTAAAAAGTGAGCCTGATAATCAAGCCTGATAATCAAGCCTGAAAATTGTGCCTGATAGCCTGATAATCGAGCCTGAAAAGTGAGCCTGATAATCGAGCCTGAAAATCGAGCCTGATAATCGAGCCTGACCCCCTCCCCACCCCCACCTGCATGCAAAACACTTCTTAGGATACAGACAATAAACGAGGCATGTGAAGATGCCGCTTGCATTATGTAGTAGTTATAGGACAAGTACCATGCTGTATGCAAAATACAGTGAGGGAGCCTTCTCTGTGCCCACTGCCGTATAACGTAGAATTATATGTGGACGCCGCTCGGTCCTCGGTTTCACCATGGTAGTAGCGTCTTCTGGAAGTCTGGCACTGAGGGGCATGCGCGGTGCAGTAATTTATGCAGCGCACGTCCTCTTTTGTCTACTTTTGGTTTCCCGCCCTGTGTTTTTCACTTTGTGGTCTTAATAAAAGTGTCTTACAGTCCCCAATATTTTCATTTACATTGAATTAACTACTACTGCAAAAAAGGACATAGAAGGACACAAGTAAGGAATCAGTACATTCATGTTTGTCTACAATCAAAAAATGGACTCTGGTTTTTGGTCAAGTTTTCTTTATTCCATTTTCTAGGCCCCTGGAAGTAGCAATACAGGGAATTTTTTTACATGACAGCATTGGCAAAATGTTCAGCTGTATCATGCATTAAATTATTTTCACTTTATTCTTTTCCTTCACATGTTTATCTATGGATGAAAATTATTTTGCAAAGTGTCTCACCAAGGCGTCGTATAAGACTCTGGTAGCAGAGCTACCTGAGTCAATAATGATAATGTCCAGTGTATAATGACAGTGTATAATGGCAATCTGTATCATTATGAATGTGTCATATATGTCTGCAAGACGTTAGGCCACTCAAAAAAAAGGTTGTTTCTCATTACCGCGCGCATCATGAAAATCGTGATTTAGGGAAAACTTTTTTCTTTTTTTTTTGATTTTTAATAAAAAATCGGTCAAAAAATGGACAAATATAGGCATATTTGGTATCAAATTAAAGCTTATGCAGTCAGTAACGCAGAGAGATAGGAATAGATTGCATTTTAACAATCTGTATGGATCAATAAACTGTTAACTACTAAAATTTGAAAATGGTGCGCGGAAAGTCTTAATTTCCCTACGTATTTTGGCCCCCAGTAAAAAAAGAAAAATTCAAAATAAAAAACGCCCTCGTCATATTTTTCAGTGCCTGGTGATGAGAAACAGCTTTTTTTTTGAGTGGCCTAACCGCCCTGTGGTGCGAGGATACAACAAAGGATGAACTCACCGAGTCATTAGACATCGCGCATATTGGTCTATGTTAACCGGGGGTTAACATGTATATATTGGTTAGTATGATTCCTCCCCCTCCAGTTGCCGCTGCTCATGGCAGGGGGCGCCTTGGTGTATGTATTAGTTCTCCAGCATTGCCCTAGGGGTTACTGTGTCGTCGCCGTTTGCCGCGCGCTACTCGCCACAGTTGGATATTTTTGAACTTTTAGAGACAGTATCAATGGGCGTTGGCATTTGTCTATGTATATTATTACACATGTAATCCCTGCCATAATGTAGGCCTACCATGTTCATCCAGGAGAGGGAGTGTCTAACTCTCTACCAGGTGATCGAGTCACCCAGGGAGTTATGCATCGCGCCCAATTCCTGTTCTCGACTATGCTCTGCATACACCCTGTAGCTGAAATGCAAGTAGTATAGTATGTATCGGAACGGGACTATAGTTAAGTACTGTTTATTACTCAATCGACATGCAGCCAATCAGAGGCCTCCATTTGGTCACGTGACCCCCTCATTTGCATAATTACGTAATAGGCCACGCCCCCTCATTTGCATAATTACGTAATAGGCCACGCCCCCTTGATCACCAGCCAATCAGAGGCTTCCATTTGGTCACGTGACCCCTCATTTGCATAATAGGCCACACCCCCTTGATCACGTGACCCTTTCATTTGCATAATAAGCCACGCCCTCTTGATCACCAGTCAATCAGAGGTCGCCATTTGGTCACGCGACCCCCTCATTTGCATAATAGACCGCGCCCCCTTGATCACGCGACCCCTTCATTGACATGATAGACCACAACAACATCACGTGACTATCTTTGTTTGTAAACAACACCACGTGGCTCTCTTGTTTGTAAATAAGACCTACTAAGTTTAGGCATAGGTAACAGCAGTGTTTGTAAATAACGCCTACTATGTTTTCAGTCATAGGTGTCTAGAGCAGCAGCAGCAGCAGCATCTTCAGCAGCAGCAGCAGCAGCAGCCGCGTCATAAGTGTCTAGAGCAGTAGCCACGTCATAGATGACTAGTGCAGCAGCAGCAGCATCTTCAGCAGCAGCAGCAGCAGCAGCAGCATCATAGGTGTCTAGAGCAGGAGTAGCAGGAGTGTCATAGGTGTCTAGAGCAGTGGCAGCAGCAGCAGCAGCAGCATCATAGGTGTCTAGAGCAGGAGTAGCAGGAGCGTCATAGGTGTCTAGAGCAGTGGCATCATAGGTGTCTAGAGCAGGAGTAGCAGGAGCGTCATAGGTGTCTAGAGCAGTGGCAGCAGCAGTAGCAGCAGCGGCAGCAGCAGTAGCAGCAGCAGCATCAACAGTATCTTCAGCAAAAGCAGCAGCAGCCGCGTCATAGGTGTCTAGAGCAGTGGCAGCAGCAGTAGCAGCAGCGGCAGCAGCAGTAGCAGCAGCAGCATCAACAGTATCTTCAGCAAAAGCAGCAGCAGCCGCGTCATAGGTGTCTAGAGCAGCGGCAGCAGCATCTTCAGCAGCAGCAGCAGCAGTAGCAGCAGCGGCAGCAGTATCTTCAGCAGCAGCAGCGTCATAGGTGTCTAGAGCAGCAGCGTCATAGGTGTCTAGAGCATCAGCCGCAGCAGCAGCAGCATCTTCAGCAGCAGCAGCAGCGGCAGCAGCAGCCTCATCAGCAGCAGTAGCAGCAGCAGCAGCAACAGTTTGAGCATCAACAGCAGCTTCAGCAAAAGCAAAAGCCCGTAACTTAGCATCATGGGCATCAGCTATAGCCGTAACAGCGACACTGCGACTAGCAGAAGCAAAACAGACTATTTGTTTAGCAGCTGTACAAGCATTAATAGCATTAGCCCTAGCAGCAGCCGCAACAGCGGCACTTTTAGCAGACGTTGCAGCATCAGTAGCAGCAGCATCGTTAGCAAGAGCGGAAACAGTAGCAAAAAGATTAGCAGCACGAGCAGCAGCGGCGAGAGTAACAGCAACGTTGTTAGCAGCATTGGCAACTTCGTATGCTGCATGTGTAGCACGAACAGCGATACGAGCTTCACGTTTTGCACGAGCAGCAGCATTAGCTGCAGAAGTAGCCCTCACACTTTCCAGCCACCCGTACGAATCTTGATAAAAACCAACTTCCACCTTACGAGCTTCACGTTTTGCACGAGCAGCAGCATTAGCTGCAGAAGTAGCCCTCACACTTTCCAGCCACCCGTACGAATCTTGATAAAAACCAACCTCCACCTTGCTACTTGTTGACTCATCAGTAAACATGGACGTCTCCTCATGTGGTGTTGTCGCGGCTCTGTAGTAGTGTTGGGATTGCTCACATTCGGTAGAACGTAGAGTGATTCCTGATGACGCCATGCTGAAGGTGGTTGAAGAAGTGTGTGGGACTCATGTTTCACTCTCGCTTATGTACTAGGCTCCGAGATAAGCTTCTTAACTCAGGAGGAAAACTCTCACTAGGAAGGCGACCGGCTGTCTACCTGTGTAGGCGCGGGTTCGTTACATCTTTAATCCTGTTCGACCCTCCGAGGAAATACATGAAAAAAACAAAAGACTCGAATCCGCAGACAGTAGGAAGCTATAAGGAGCTTAACTCGTGTTTGATTTAAGCTGTCTACCACACGCACGCGCTTGTAGTCACAGCTAGAGTGGCAGACTTCTGTCCGCCCGCTGACGCATGACAATCGACTTTAGACACCCCCTGTAGTTTGTTTTTTTTGCATACACAGTTGACTAGCATCTTAAGCTCTTACTCAGCTATAAGCCCATAGACATGTAACGCGCATTACTCTTCTTTATGGTAATTATCAGATCGATTTAAGGGTGGAAAGAGCTTAGGTGATGTAGATCCCTCTCTAGCTGAAAACAGGCTTAGACTATAGCATGTAGGCAGCTGGCCGCGTTAAACACCCCTGTAGTTTTTTGTATACACTCTCGATCCCCTCTCTAGGTGAAAACAAAAGCTTAGAAGATGAGGTGATCCGGCCACTAGCTGGCGCGTCACACCTGGCGTTAATCACCCCCTGTAGGCTTTGTATACGCTCTCTAAGTGAAAAACAAAAAAGCTCCCTCCACGGGCTGGCGCGTCACACCTGTCGTTAAAACGCCCCCTGGAGTCTTAGTATACACAGGTGCCCCGCCTTATCTATTCACCAGCTATAAGCCCATATACGTGTACATGCGATTTTTGATACCCTCTCTGGAATAGGGTGGGGCTCAAGGTGAAAACAAGATTAGGCCATTCGCTCTCTCAGCTATATAAAGAGCCTCAATTGTTCTTGCAACAGCACTTCACCACCGGTACACTATCAGTCACGAGGCAGATGTTTGCGGCATGGGTCATACAGGTTACCTACTAATAGCGGTTTGGGTGAGTAGATCACTTTTTTCCCCTAAAAAACAACTAAAAAAAACCCACTTATGACTCAGGTATGTATATGTAGCACTGTTAGTGTAAGTACACAGTAGAATCTACTGTACTATAGACTCGGCCCTCTGAAGACGGCGGAGCGCGTTAATGCGCGGGTCTGTGGCGGCGTCACTTGTTTTTTATTCTAACTAAAAAGTCAGAAGTCGATCTACGACCTATCAAAGACAAATTTGTGATAAGTTCAAACTAAATAAGAGACAGTTTGAGCGTCTCTTAGTCGCTGTCAAAGATGCGAATAACGAACGCGCTGAGGGCGGGGTTCAGGTCATGTATAGTTCCTTGCTCTTTCGTCAGATGGCGCCACAATAGGGGATTTGTACATTCCTACGATGCTCGCGAACATTTCAACGCATAATGAGCTATATAGGCAACAAAGTGTGCTTCTGAATATATTAAAATATAAAAAACAATTCAATATTGTGTATTTCTGATAGAAATGAGGCAGTTTCTTTGAATACCAACTAAACTATAGCGAGATGAAAAATACCACACCATATCTAAGGCTTTATAAAAGATACATAGGCAGAAACTCTCGCCGAGTCGGCAATCTGAAAAACGAACCAACTCGTTGTGCCACAAGGGCCCCCACTCAACGGGGGCCTTTTGAGCTCAGGCATGTTGTTTCTCAACACTAGGTGTAATTAATTACGCCCATGTTGAGTAGCATCTACTAACCAACTGACAGTGTCAGTTGGTTGGCCCCTCTTTAGGGGCCACACAATAAATAAAGAATAGAGACCTAAGGGAACGTTCACAAACGTCTCCCCTTCCTACGGGGTGGGTGGGTCTTTGGGTTTAGTGACAAAACAGCGACATGTCAGTTCTCTTTTTTTTTCCAAGTCTACATATTATTTATGATTAAAAAAAATTTAAAAAAAAAACCACGCTAATAAAGTGCGCTGATCAAAAACTGAATAGAAAAATAACCAAAAATAGGTTGGTAGCTGATCGGTCGTTGTCACACGGTGCAGAAAATTTACCGCATATCGGACCAGGGGATAGTCTGGCAGCGACCCGCCACCCCGTTCACAAGCTGTGTACAGCACCCCGTTTCTCTTTGTCCATATTGGCTAAAAAAAAAAAAAAACAGGACATTGTTGACTTGGCTATTTTACCCGTCTGGGTCTTATTATTTAAACACCTCGTGTTGACCCTGTGGGGCAGCGGGTACATGGAATAAACGTGTCCAAGTGCACGCTATCTAACACATAACCGAAGGTTACTGAGTTATGTAATAATAGTTATGTAATAATAACTGACCTATGAGGTCGCCAGTCAGTTTGCCGTGATTATTTTGACACACTCTCAGTTACTCGTAGCACATTTAATACATAATTAGACTCAGCCTCATATAAGACAGTCTCGGCCACGCAGGCTGCATATCGGACCAGGGAGATAGTCTGGCAGTGACCCACCAGCCCGTCCACAACCTGTGTACAGCACCCCTTGTCTCTTTGTCCATATTGGCTAAAAAAAAACCAAAAAAAACAGGTCATTGTTGACTTTGGCTATTTTACCCGTCTGGGTCTTATTATTTAAATCACCTCGTCTTGACCCTGTGGGGCAGTGGGTATATGGAATAACCGTGTCCAAGTGTACTCTATCTAACACATAACCAAAGGTTACTGAGTTATGTAATAATAACCACCCTATGATCCTATGAAGGCGCCAGTCAGTTTGCCGTGATTATTTTGACATACTCTCAGTTACTCGTAGGGTATCTAATACATAGTTAGACTCAGCATCATATAAGACAGGCTCGGCCACGCCGGCTGCATATCGGACCAGGGAGATAGTCTGGCAGTGACCCAACAGCCCGTCCACAACCTGTGTACAGCACCCCGTGTCTCTTTGTCCATATTGGCTAAAAAAAAAAAACCCAAAAAAAAACAAAAAAACAGGTCATTGTTGACTTTGGCTATTTTACCCGTCTGGGTCTTATTATTTAAATCACCTCGTCTTGACCCTGTGGGGCAGCGGGTATATGGAATAACCGTGTCCAAGTGTACTCTATCTAACACATAACCAAAGGTTACTGAGTTATGTAATAATAACCACCCTATGATCCTATGAAGACGCCAGTCAGTTTGCCGTGATTATTTTGACATACTCTCAGTTACTCGTAGGGTATCTAATACATAGTTAGACTCAGCATCATATAAGACAGGCTCGGCCGCGCCAGCCGCATATCGTACCAGAGGGATAGTCTGGCAGCAACCTGCCATCCCGTCTACAATCTGTGTACAGCAGTCTGGACCAGACCGCCAACTCTGGGTATAGCATTCTGGATGCCTGTAGCAAGACTGGATCTAACCCTTTAATAGTCGCATAGCGCTTTAATGTGCAGTGCCCGTTGTCGTCATAAGTCATGAATGCGGCACTCAGAGTTCCTCACCAGGGCTGCATGCATGCATACACTGGCATATCGACAAAGGGTGTAGCGCATTAAAGCACTATTGCCACCTTTAGCATTAAAGCGCTGAGGGTTTTTTTTTTTTTTGATAGTGTAGAAACCAATATCTGTCTAATTAAACCCCTTATCAGTGCTGTTTTTTTTTTGTTTTTTTTTCACATACAAAAGAATTAGGTAATGGCGCTGCAGTACTCTGAAAAGCGGTGGCGGTGAATTTCCATTTAGATCCTGAAAAGGGGGGCGGTCAGATGGCGTCAAGGCTCTGATAAGTAGGGCAGTTAAAATCATATGATTACATTGAGCTAATTTTCTTGCTGAAAGGAATGAATAATTGTATTTGTATAAAATTCACACACACACACACACACACACACACACACACATCCCACACACACACACACACACACACACACACACACACACACACACCTATACATGTTTATGCCGGGAACTGGGGACTCAGGATATGTGCTGGCAACTGGGGACCATGCCTTGGGACAGGTTTGGGAGCTCTGCAACACTACTGATTGCATTGTCTGGACTTCTAAAAACATAATATCACTCGTGTGAGCGGCCATATTGGTTACTTGTATGTCTGGCATAGCATCGGGAATTCGACCTGGAACCGGGTACTCGGCAGCCTTCTGTGTGTGGCAGTGTGTGATGTCTCAATCAAGTGGGGACTCAAGTCCCCGGTTAAAGTTCAAGTCCCCGGTTCCAAGGTCATTTCCTATCGGGAATTCCACCTGGAACTGGGTACTCAGCATCCTTTGGTGTATGGCAGTGTCTGAGTATGAAAAGTGGTGGAGTTTTCATTGCAACTGGGGACTTTTGCCGAAACCGATTTTTAGGTATCACAAAGCTATTTCCTTCCCAAAACAGGTCTCAATTAAGTGGGGACTCGGTCAAGTCCCCAGTTAAGTCTCAAGTCCCCGGTTCTAAGGTGATTTTTCTAATTCGAGTCCCCAGTTATGGGCAGAAACACACACACTATCACAGGCAAATGCATACACACACACATGGATGACCCCAATTAAGTGGGGACCTGCATTTATTCAATGTTTCAAGTATGGAATATAATTGCAAATATGTCCTCTATCAGCCTATAATACGGGGGGGGGGGGTTGGGCAGAGGGAAGGCAATTTAGCTGTGCTAGGTAAAAAGTTGAAATTTCCATATGATTATTCCAATGCCTCTTTGACCATGAAATTCCCAAAGGCAGGCTCTGTTGATATGACTAGGGCATGGAGTGTCTTGATGTCAGAGGCAGCATAGAAAAGAAGAGCTCCTCTCAAGCTTTCAAACGCTTCGAAAATCAAGTCAATCGGACCAGCGGTTGCTGAGAAATCTAATTTTGAATATTTTCGGGAAGAGGCAAAAGTTCTTCCCGAACTTGATTCGCTTAGAACGCGTTAAATTTTATCTCCTGAACCGTGGCTCTCAGAGACCCGGGAGTGGGTGCAAATCGAAGCTAGTCCCAAGGGCTACCTGCTTGAATTTTGGCGAGGACGGGGCTTGAACTAGCAAACCGTTTTGCCATCACACACCCGGTACACGCACCTATACATGTTTATGCCGGGAACTGGGGACTCAGGATATGTGCTGGCAACTGGGGACCATGCCTTGGGACAGGTTTGGGAGCTCTGCAACACTACTGATTGCATTGTCTGGACTTCTAAAAACATAATATCACTCGTGTGAGCGGCCATATTGGTTACTTGTATGTCTGGCATAGCATCGGGAATTCGACCTGGAACCGGGTACTCGGCAGCCTTCTGTGTGTGGCAGTGTGTGATGTCTCAATCAAGTGGGGACTCAAGTCCCCGGTTAAAGTTCAAGTCCCCGGTTCCAAGGTCATTTCCTATCGGGAATTCCACCTGGAACTGGGTACTCAGCATCCTTTGGTGTATGGCAGTGTCTGAGTATGAAAAGTGGTGGAGTTTTCATTGCAACTGGGGACTTTTGCCGAAACCGATTTTTAGGTATCACAAAGCTATTTCCTTCCCAAAACAGGTCTCAATTAAGTGGGGACTCGGTCAAGTCCCCAGTTAAGTCTCAAGTCCCCGGTTCTAAGGTGATTTTTCTAATTCGAGTCCCCAGTTATGGGCAGAAACACACACACTATCACAGGCAAATGCATACACACACACATGGATGACCCCAATTAAGTGGGGACCTGCATTTATTCAATGTTTCAAGTATGGAATATAATTGCAAATATGTCCTCTATCAGCCTATAATACGGGGGGGGGGGGGGGGTTGGGCAGAGGGAAGGCAATTTAGCTGTGCTAGGTAAAAAGTTGAAATTTCCATATGATTATTCCAATGCCTCTTTGACCATGAAATTCCCAAAGGCAGGCTCTGTTGATATGACTAGGGCATGGAGTGTCTTGATGTCAGAGGCAGCATAGAAAAGAAGAGCTCCTCTCAAGCTTTCAAACGCTTCGAAAATCAAGTCAATCGGACCAGCGGTTGCTGAGAAATCTAATTTTGAATATTTTCGGGAAGAGGCAAAAGTTCTTCCCGAACTTGATTCGCTTAGAACGCGTTAAATTTTATCTCCTGAACCGTGGCTCTCAGAGACCCGGGAGTGGGTGCAAATCGAAGCTAGTCCCAAGGGCTACCTGCTTGAATTTTGGCGAGGACGGGGCTTGAACTAGCAAACCGTTTTGCCATCACACACCCGGTACACGCACCTATACATGTTTATGCCGGGAACTGGGGACTCAGGATATGTGCTGGCAACTGGGGACCATGCCTTGGGACAGGTTTGGGAGCTCTGCAACACTACTGATTGCATTGTCTGGACTTCTAAAAACATAATATCACTCGTGTGAGCGGCCATATTGGTTACTTGTATGTCTGGCATAGCATCGGGAATTCGACCTGGAACCGGGTACTCGGCAGCCTTCTGTGTGTGGCAGTGTGTGATGTCTCAATCAAGTGGGGACTCAAGTCCCCGGTTAAAGTTCAAGTCCCCGGTTCCAAGGTCATTTCCTATCGGGAATTCCACCTGGAACTGGGTACTCAGCATCCTTTGGTGTATGGCAGTGTCTGAGTATGAAAAGTGGTGGAGTTTTCATTGCAACTGGGGACTTTTGCCGAAACCGATTTTTAGGTATCACAAAGCTATTTCCTTCCCAAAACAGGTCTCAATTAAGTGGGGACTCGGTCAAGTCCCCAGTTAAGTCTCAAGTCCCCGGTTCTAAGGTGATTTTTCTAATTCGAGTCCCCAGTTATGGGCAGAAACACACACACTATCACAGGCAAATGCATACACACACACATGGATGACCCCAATTAAGTGGGGACCTGCATTTATTCAATGTTTCAAGTATGGAATATAATTGCAAATATGTCCTCTATCAGCCTATAATACGGGGGGGGGGGGGGGGTTGGGCAGAGGGAAGGCAATTTAGCTGTGCTAGGTAAAAAGTTGAAATTTCCATATGATTATTCCAATGCCTCTTTGACCATGAAATTCCCAAAGGCAGGCTCTGTTGATATGACTAGGGCATGGAGTGTCTTGATGTCAGAGGCAGCATAGAAAAGAAGAGCTCCTCTCAAGCTTTCAAACGCTTCGAAAATCAAGTCAATCGGACCAGCGGTTGCTGAGAAATCTAATTTTGAATATTTTCGGGAAGAGGCAAAAGTTCTTCCCGAACTTGATTCGCTTAGAACGCGTTAAATTTTATCTCCTGAACCGTGGCTCTCAGAGACCCGGGAGTGGGTGCAAATCGAAGCTAGTCCCAAGGGCTACCTGCTTGAATTTTGGCGAGGACGGGGCTTGAACTAGCAAACCGTTTTGCCATCACACACCCGGTACACGCACCTATACATGTTTATGCCGGGAACTGGGGACTCAGGATATGTGCTGGCAACTGGGGACCATGCCTTGGGACAGGTTTGGGAGCTCTGCAACACTACTGATTGCATTGTCTGGACTTCTAAAAACATAATATCACTCGTGTGAGCGGCCATATTGGTTACTTGTATGTCTGGCATAGCATCGGGAATTCGACCTGGAACCGGGTACTCGGCAGCCTTCTGTGTGTGGCAGTGTGTGATGTCTCAATCAAGTGGGGACTCAAGTCCCCGGTTAAAGTTCAAGTCCCCGGTTCCAAGGTCATTTCCTATCGGGAATTCCACCTGGAACTGGGTACTCAGCATCCTTTGGTGTATGGCAGTGTCTGAGTATGAAAAGTGGTGGAGTTTTCATTGCAACTGGGGACTTTTGCCGAAACCGATTTTTAGGTATCACAAAGCTATTTCCTTCCCAAAACAGGTCTCAATTAAGTGGGGACTCGGTCAAGTCCCCAGTTAAGTCTCAAGTCCCCGGTTCTAAGGTGATTTTTCTAATTCGAGTCCCCAGTTATGGGCAGAAACACACACACTATCACAGGCAAATGCATACACACACACATGGATGACCCCAATTAAGTGGGGACCTGCATTTATTCAATGTTTCAAGTATGGAATATAATTGCAAATATGTCCTCTATCAGCCTATAATACGGGGGGGGGGGGGGGTTGGGCAGAGGGAAGGCAATTTAGCTGTGCTAGGTAAAAAGTTGAAATTTCCATATGATTATTCCAATGCCTCTTTGACCATGAAATTCCCAAAGGCAGGCTCTGTTGATATGACTAGGGCATGGAGTGTCTTGATGTCAGAGGCAGCATAGAAAAGAAGAGCTCCTCTCAAGCTTTCAAACGCTTCGAAAATCAAGTCAATCGGACCAGCGGTTGCTGAGAAATCTAATTTTGAATATTTTCGGGAAGAGGCAAAAGTTCTTCCCGAACTTGATTCGCTTAGAACGCGTTAAATTTTATCTCCTGAACCGTGGCTCTCAGAGACCCGGGAGTGGGTGCAAATCGAAGCTAGTCCCAAGGGCTACCTGCTTGAATTTTGGCGAGGACGGGGCTTGAACTAGCAAACCGTTTTGCCATCACACACCCGGTACACGCACCTATACATGTTTATGCCGGGAACTGGGGACTCAGGATATGTGCTGGCAACTGGGGACCATGCCTTGGGACAGGTTTGGGAGCTCTGCAACACTACTGATTGCATTGTCTGGACTTCTAAAAACATAATATCACTCGTGTGAGCGGCCATATTGGTTACTTGTATGTCTGGCATAGCATCGGGAATTCGACCTGGAACCGGGTACTCGGCAGCCTTCTGTGTGTGGCAGTGTGTGATGTCTCAATCAAGTGGGGACTCAAGTCCCCGGTTAAAGTTCAAGTCCCCGGTTCCAAGGTCATTTCCTATCGGGAATTCCACCTGGAACTGGGTACTCAGCATCCTTTGGTGTATGGCAGTGTCTGAGTATGAAAAGTGGTGGAGTTTTCATTGCAACTGGGGACTTTTGCCGAAACCGATTTTTAGGTATCACAAAGCTATTTCCTTCCCAAAACAGGTCTCAATTAAGTGGGGACTCGGTCAAGTCCCCAGTTAAGTCTCAAGTCCCCGGTTCTAAGGTGATTTTTCTAATTCGAGTCCCCAGTTATGGGCAGAAACACACACACTATCACAGGCAAATGCATACACACACACATGGATGACCCCAATTAAGTGGGGACCTGCATTTATTCAATGTTTCAAGTATGGAATATAATTGCAAATATGTCCTCTATCAGCCTATAATACGGGGGGGGGGTTGGGCAGAGGGAAGGCAATTTAGCTGTGCTAGGTAAAAAGTTGAAATTTCCATATGATTATTCCAATGCCTCTTTGACCATGAAATTCCCAAAGGCAGGCTCTGTTGATATGACTAGGGCATGGAGTGTCTTGATGTCAGAGGCAGCATAGAAAAGAAGAGCTCCTCTCAAGCTTTCAAACGCTTCGAAAATCAAGTCAATCGGACCAGCGGTTGCTGAGAAATCTAATTTTGAATATTTTCGGGAAGAGGCAAAAGTTCTTCCCGAACTTGATTCGCTTAGAACGCGTTAAATTTTATCTCCTGAACCGTGGCTCTCAGAGACCCGGGAGTGGGTGCAAATCGAAGCTAGTCCCAAGGGCTACCTGCTTGAATTTTGGCGAGGACGGGGCTTGAACTAGCAAACCGTTTTGCCATCACACACCCGGTACACGCACCTATACATGTTTATGCCGGGAACTGGGGACTCAGGATATGTGCTGGCAACTGGGGACCATGCCTTGGGACAGGTTTGGGAGCTCTGCAACACTACTGATTGCATTGTCTGGACTTCTAAAAACATAATATCACTCGTGTGAGCGGCCATATTGGTTACTTGTATGTCTGGCATAGCATCGGGAATTCGACCTGGAACCGGGTACTCGGCAGCCTTCTGTGTGTGGCAGTGTGTGATGTCTCAATCAAGTGGGGACTCAAGTCCCCGGTTAAAGTTCAAGTCCCCGGTTCCAAGGTCATTTCCTATCGGGAATTCCACCTGGAACTGGGTACTCAGCATCCTTTGGTGTATGGCAGTGTCTGAGTATGAAAAGTGGTGGAGTTTTCATTGCAACTGGGGACTTTTGCCGAAACCGATTTTTAGGTATCACAAAGCTATTTCCTTCCCAAAACAGGTCTCAATTAAGTGGGGACTCGGTCAAGTCCCCAGTTAAGTCTCAAGTCCCCGGTTCTAAGGTGATTTTTCTAATTCGAGTCCCCAGTTATGGGCAGAAACACACACACACACACACACACACACACACACACACACACACACACACACACACACACACACAGGACACCTGATGATCTCCACACGATGACCTGATTGCTCTTCCTAAAAAAAATGCCCAACTCGATCTACCTACTCAACAGGGTTTCAGTGTATAGCGTATTAGGGGTTTTTCTGATGCGTATATTATATTGAGATTGATTTTCAACTTTTGTGATCAGTGGTTGGTCCTTAAAAGGACCGTTTGGTAGAGAGAGGGTCGCAGGGACCTTGCTGCTGAAGCGGAGGGCGTGGTCATAACGCGTGGCAGTCCTTCAGCAGCTCCTCCAGCACGGCGGGCGGTAGTCCTTCCTCCATGCAGACTTGCTGCTTGACCTGCTCCACGCACCGGCGGATGAGTTGATCAGCGACGTTCTCGATCAGCTCATCCACCACACCCTCTGCTTCAGCAGCAGTCCGCTGTCTCTCCTCTCTCTGTAGCGAGGCAAAGAACTGCTTCTCCACGGCCGCATCGATCATAGATCGAGAAACGGCCACGAAGTTCTGTCTCTCCGCCTCCTCTCTCTGTTGCACGGCTACGAATTCCTTCTCCACGGCCGCATCGATCATAGATCGAGAAACGGCCACGAAGTTCACTCCGTGAGCCATTTTGTCGAACTGACTTCCTAGCCGCCTGAGAGATGCTGACGTCACACTATTTTCGACGACGCTATGACGCGCACGAGGTAGACAGACGACGTCGTTTCACTTCCTTATTTGGAGTTTGGGATCTTTTGACACCGAAGTCATACCGTACGGTCGCGATAAAGCAACTAGTGTTGAAAAGCGTGCCGGTCTTTTATAAGCGCCGGAGTATAAGAGCCTCCAAATGTTTTTTCTCAAGCACTAAAATCGCGACTTTGAATAAGCGCCAGCGCCTGGCTTGTATATAGCTCCTGAGTAAGAACTTCACCGAATTGAAAAGCCCTCCCTCAGAGCTCTTAATCGCGACAGTACGGTACAAATCTGATGTCAACCCGCGCCAAAAACAAAAAGGGTGTTCCGGTCACACGTACCTACGACGAGCGACCTTCAGCTATCACCACGTGAAGAGTGGGAAATAAATTTTGTACGGCAAGAAAACTGAAAACTGATAACGATTCCATTAGATAAGTATTTGGTTCCAATCTATGGCGAGATATTTCCACCAAAGCGATTGATTTATATGTCTGTAAGGTTCAGCTCTCCAACACTCTCCAATGTCCGCCGGTGCACGACGGTCGCCGCCCATCATTAGTCACAACTAAACTTCTGCTGGAGAGTGAAAGTTACGTTGAGTCTTGAGGTGCGCAGAGATACTATCTGCCGCAGCCTGATTTTAGTTCCACGCTATTTAGATAACCGCCCCATTTAAAATCTCTCTCTCGATCCTAGTAAAGGAAAAAAAAGGCTAGAGTTTATCATGGACGCGTCTCAGTTTTAGTCAAGCCGTAAAGTGAAGAACCAGAGCTTGTACATATTCCCACGTGGTGAGGGGTGACCCCGCGGGGCGTTCAGTTAGTACTGAGTCTATACTCAAGGTCAAGTTCCACTCTCTAAACAGAGCTTTAGCGACTCCGTCATATAGACTAGACCGCGCGCGCGATTTTTTTTTGCTGAAGCAGCTAATCGATGGAAGAGTAGAGAACAGGTGCTCGACCAAAAATCTGCTTCAGAGGCTTGTTATCAGGTATTAACAGTTAAATCAAAATATTTCAAAACATCCAGAAAAGCAGAATAACATGTCCTACGGGCTACAGCCGGGCACTGACGAGCAGACGGCGCTGACGTCATTTCAATCAGGTCACAGGGCTCTTTAGACACCTTTTCTGTAAGACCCGTCTCATACCTTAGTATATAATACCGTAAACACCGGTGATTAGTATATGATCACATTGGAGTCGCGGATCCACGAAGAGGCTGAATAAGCCTCGCGCGGACCCGCCACTTGAAAATGTGACATAATCTTACCATGCGCTTTGTTTTGTTTTTGTTTCTATTTACAACAGCAAACATTTCAAACAACCTATTGTTTTTTAAAATGATGAAAAATCAGCCCAAAAAAAAAAGTAAACATTTTAGAGCTAAATTTGTGGAGGATAGCCGGACATGCTGATGTCACTAGACCCCTAAATTCGATATGGTGACATGGGCATTTTCTTAAAATTCGATACGACGACACGGGCACGGACATCTAAGTGACATGGGACATGTGGCATTTCTTGAGTCCCTCATGTGCCATGGACCATAGTGACATGAGGAAAAAAAAAAAAAATGTTCAAAGAGTGCATCAGAAAAGTACCATTTCAAGCCTAAACATTTCGCCAAATTTTTTTTTCTCTTGGATGGTACTCGGCTTTGCAGTGTCTGGGTCCTTAAAAATGTACCAGAATGCTCAAATTCGGGTTCTAAATATTTTCAAAAAACGTTTTCTCCCTTAGTGACGTGTGACATGGCCATTTCTTAAATTCGACATACGGCTGCATGGGGAGGACCCACCCGTCAAGAGCCCCATGATGACTCATACCCGCCGCGTTCAAACTAGCGTGGTGGTTATAGGTAGACCTTCTTTCAGTATCCACGTGACCAGATCCATCGCCGTCTCTTGAGCAACAGTAACCGAGGTAACTAGGGTTATTGTTATCCGGGCCGTAAGACGACAGTCTGAGACAGTGTGTAGTCGCGTTTTGCTCTCCCTAATACTCTAATTCAAGTCGAGTTACCGCTAACCCCTACAAAAAGAGGGTCATTTGTGTAATTCAAAAGTCGTTCCTTTGTTAGCAATGAGGGGGTCGTTCTATTCATTGATTTTTTTTTTTTTTTTTTTTTGTTTTTTTGTTTACAACAACAAGTCAAAGTACAGTCAATCAACCGAGATCCTTTCTACTCCGTGGGGGTGTAGAAGGATCTCCCCCCTGAGGTTACAAAGCCACCTCTTTATTTAAAGGGTTACGGGTCGCAAAGTCGCTTTCGCTTTCGCTTACAAGTCACAAAGTCGCATGAAATATTCAAGTCAAAAAGTCAAATTCATCAACTATCAGCACAGTCGTTTGAAAAGCATCAAGTCACCGAAAAACTCCTCTACAGTCACCTCCGACTCGCCTCCTCCCTACCCCCCCTAAAGGGGGGTAGAGAGGAAGCGATTCCCTAGAGATCAGATAATTTTTTTTTTTCTCCCGAGCAGACCCCAAAAGCCCCCCCTCCCCCCCAAGTGCCCGCCCACCCCATAAATAGTGCCCCCCTCCCCCCCTCCCCTCCCCATGCATCTTAAAGTGCCCCCCTCCCCCCCCCCTCCCCTCCCCTCGCCCCTTATAGAAGCCTCCCATTAGCTAGTCCAAGTCATGTGACCAAAAGGGAAGCGTAGTCTGTCTATTGTCTATATTATGCAAATGAGGGAGGGGGTCAGGTCACGTGACCAAGGGGGTGTGGCCTATTTTCTAAATAAAGAGCGCTTCCGGTCACGTGACCAAGAGGGTGTGGTCCTATTATGCAAATGAGGGGGTCACGTGATCCATGATTATGCAAATGAGGGAGTCACCTGACCAAATGGAAGCCACTGATTGGCTGGTGATCAAAGGGGCGTAGTCTACTATGCAAATGAGGGGGTCACGTGATCAAGGGGGCGTGGTCTATTATGCAAATGAGGGGGTCACGTGACCAAATGGGGGCCCCTGATTGGCTGGTGATCAAGGGGGCGTGGTCTATTACGTAATTATGCAAATGAGGGGCGTGGCCTATTACGTAATTATGCAAATGAGGGGGTCACGTGACCAAATGGAGGCCTCTGATTGGCTGCATGTCGATTGAGTAATAAACAGTACTTAACTATAGTCCCGTTCCGATACATACTATACTACTAATGCACATTCGATAACATTATATTCATAAGGATTGATAAAAGGAAATGGAGTGAGAACATACTCTCAATTGATGATTGTAACTGTATTTGAAAATCACTTTGTGCAATAAATACATTTATAAACTCAAACAAAATGTGGGAGGGGACCCAGTCAGCATGGGTCCCTGGGCCCATGTGTGTTTTACTTGGGCCAGCTGGGCTTGCCCATATCTGATTAATGGTCCTTTTTGGGCAGAGGTACCAGTGGGAGCCCAGATGGGTCAGGCCAGGAAAACTTTTTGTTTCATAAATAAATTGTAAATATTTCCAAACATACTGACATCTGATTTCCCTCCAGAAATCACCATTTATTGTACACTTTTATAGTGGGTGCTATAAGCCATCCCGGCGAGTAACTCGCCGGTGCTACATTGGTGCTTCATGCCGACCCTTTGGGAGTGTCTAAATTACCCAATAAGGTCGGCATGATGCTTGAATGCAGTTACTCACCAAGGCTGCATTCATGCATCATGACGACCAAGGGCATGATGCAGTAATGCATTATGCAGCCCTTAAAGGGTAGTTAATCAGCTTGCCTGTTGTTGGCCTCATCAACTCGTGATTCACTCCATATAACCAGTCCAGCTTTACCCTTTAAGGACGGCATAATGCTTTAATGCATCATGCCCTTGGCCGTCATGATGCATGAATGCAGCCCTGGTGAGTAACTCACCAGGGCTGCATTCATGCATGCATGCCCACCCTATGGGATTGAGACACTCCCGAAGGGTTGGAATGATGCACCAATGCAGCACTGGCGAGTTACTCGCCGGGGCTGCATTGGTACATCATGATGACGAATGTCATCTTTCAGCGACATACGTCCTGAAAGGGTTAATAATGTCAACAGTACAGGTAATTATGCGTGGTAATGTGACGTCATCAGCTGAAGGTGGGCTCAACATCTACATAATATCTTACCTGCTCGTAGCAGGCTTCTTCAAAAACCCAAACCCGAGTTGAGGTCCACCTGTGAGTGCAAATGGAATCACATTATAATGATTTCTGACCGTGAAATTTAAAAAGAAAATGAAGTTTTCACAATAATGTAGCATTTCTTTCTATACACTGTTATAGGAGTAAGTGGTGTAGCTGCACAGTATAAAAGGGAGTATTTTTGGTTTCGAGTAGCATATATAGACAAAGGCCCATGGCCAGAGGATATTTTGGTATCACTCCCTACTCCCCGAGGTGGGGCTGGGGTCGTATCCCACGAAGCTGCAGGCTGAGTGGGATGCAACCCCAGCCCCACTAAGAGGGGAACGATGCCAAAAATCATCTGGCTATGGGCCTTTACCTTTATTTCATGTTTTTTTCTCTTCAAAATATGTTTAATTGCATATAAATGGCCATAATAATTTGAACAAATGATGATATCACAGGCCATGGGATACGGGAGCACCATATCCCATAGGGGGCATGGGATACAAGATTTCTAGTTCTGAAGCATCGTATCCACCATGAAATAAACTGTAGGTTACACCATATTTCGCTGTAGCTGGAGGTCAATCCAAAGATCCAGGGTTTGAACTCCAGTCAGGCAATAGGTTCATTAGTGAATAGGTTCATTGGTGTAATTCAGGTGCATTCCAATAGCAATTACCGTGTTCGACGTAATAAGCGCCCTGGGCGCTTAAAAAATTATTTTAAGTGGAAAAATCGGCCTCAAATATTCATTCTAATAAGCGCCCCCCATGGCTGTGATTTGCAGACCTCAGTGGCCTCTACAAGGCTTCTACACACCCCTATGACTTCACATCTGACTTGGCATTAACACCTGCACAGGTGTGAAGTGCTCTATATTACACACAGGTGTGAAAATCAATACCAAAATCGGAGGATCACATTAAAAAAATCTGGAAAAAATCTGAAAAAAGGGGGGGGGGGGCACTTATTAGGGGGAGGGCGCTTATTACGTCGAATACGGTATGCCCAGTGGAGACTTGCACCCACGCCCTCCTGTGTGTGTATTTTACAGTAGGTGAGTGTAGCAGAACAGTATGCAATACTGAAAACCAAAAATATATCCTTTTATACTGTAAATCTACAGTATATCTCACTGTGCAGCTACACTAACCTTTGACAGTGTACCTTAAGTCAGCCTAGCTGGCGAGGATGGTGACTGTGACGTCATTATGACCCCCATCACTTACATCGCAGACAGGGGGGGAGGACGCCACGGCTCCGCATGGTGTGAAACGCATGCGTAAAAATGTCCAGTCCAGGATCCAAGTGGTCAGTGGTCAGAGAACCATCAGGTAGTGGCACCGATGTTAGTTAGAGGAACTAGCTACCCTGCTTCAAAGTGGCATGTTGTGCTCATTAGACACAATCTAAAATATTTATTTCAAATACAAGCACTGATGCTCCAATATGCTCCATACATCCATATTTTCATACATCATATATCACTCTATTTACTTCTGAGTGTAGGTTCAGTGGAACTTCCCTTAAATGTTTGCAGTAACCATCCAAAGTTTACTGATTTTAGGCTTCATGGACAGCCCAATGCCAGGTAAATTAGCATAGATTTCTCTATTATCCTACATTGCCATGCTTCTAACATGTATAAGAACTCAAAGGAGAGAGTCTTTTTGGTGTGGATGTAGCATTGACTACTTGTCACTGCCTTTTCTCAGATATGCTGAGTTGATAGGCCAACAGAAGAATGGACAATGTTACGCATGTGTTTCACACCAGGCAGAGCCGCTGTGTCCTCCCCCCCCCCCCTGCATCGCAGATATCACTCCCTGTAGGGCTCCTAGGGGTTAGGCCATGGGCGTGGCCATGTCCAACCCCGGTGCTTCATTTGGTTGTCTCTAGATGGGGCCTAAGTCAGGATAGTTATTGCTTCAGTCTGTGTTACCCTGAAGACATGTGAATAGCATTGGCTCTCAGTAACTAGGCCTACTCACTGAAGGGCTAAGTCCTGGGAACAACTTCAGACAGAAGCAATAGTGGCCTGTCCTGTGATGTCATAACCCCCGGTTAGCTGCTCTACCTAGTGGCCAAGGGCCTGTACTGAAGGTTCTCAACTTAGCACAAGTGGTGCTGCTATCAACGGCCAAGTGCCCTATACTCTGAAATGACCAGCAGTGCTCGCGTTTAACACCAGGTGGTGCTCCATGTATTACATCATATTATTATCACCCAGTTTCCGTTTGAATCAGTAGTGATTCTCCAATGGCGCACCCCAGTCCAGGGGCGGATCCAGAATTTTGGAAAAATATTGTATAACCAGTACTGGCGATTTGGCGTATAACCCTAGGGGCGTATAATAATTTACGGTAGATAAAAACCCAATCTAGTACTTAAGAATTAAATGTTTCTTGTAAACCTTTTGGTGAGATTTTGTGACTTTTAAAAAATTGAATATTTAGAATGGGAGCACTAGGATATTTGCAATACGTGAGTGTGCAATCTTTCAACATCCATCATTTTTTGCATCTTGGGTGAGTATTTGCTCCTGAAAATTGGATCAGAAATTGAATTTTTGCTATCTTGAAACGGCCCTTCATAAAGCATCGGAAAAAGACTCTGGACGATAACCCTGAGTCAACTACCATTTAGAAATATTCTGCTGAATAAACCTTGTGTATAAGCCGAACTCTCGTATTAGCCGCACCTAGACATTGGGAATATCCTATAAGCCTCACAGGATTATGGCGACTTTAGTACTGTACAGGAATGCCAAGTTACCCCATTCCAAAATCGTATTTCTTACGATTTTTGGGCCCCAAATTTGTCACAATCTTTTGCTAAAATCGTAACAAAAATCGTAACAATGAAATAACATTTTCAAAGGGTCAGAATAGATTCTAATGATCCATTAAAATCACTATCATCATACATGATTAATCATTTGTTTGCTCCTTAATGTGTAATGTTATATATTTCTAGAGATTTGTTTGCTCGATGACCAATAAAATCTAATTTCAGTCTAGTTTCGTATACTTATATATTAGGCTATTTATCCAAAACCTCAGTATGGTACATAGCTAGTATTGTATGATGGGGTCACGTCTGCCCCGTACCAAACAGAGGTACATCTGCCTTCATAAGGCAGATGTACCGAGGTTTGGTACGGGGCATGCGTGACCCTAGCATACAATACAAGCTTTATTACTCGACCAGAAGACAATTTTCCAGCCCTCCTACCTTTCAATTGTTGTTTACATTGCAAATTGAGTTGTTTATATCGTTAATTTGCATCGTTCACATCGTCGTCTGCTTTGTTTACATCGCCGCCATTGCCAGATCACGTGACCAACATGCTGGCTTCTGATTGGTCTAGAGCCCCAAAAAGCGTACCACACGTAGGGGTGGTACGGGAAAACGTACCACACCCCCGGGTGGTACGATTTTCCTTCTTTGTTCTTATACAGAATCGTACTTATAACGTTAGGTCGTGTAATAAATTTTAATACCTTAACACATTCCCAGATGCTTGAAAATCGTAATTTGATATCTAATATTCTAATGGGCGTAATAGGGGTCAAAAATCGTAAAATTACGAAAAAATTGTAACACTTTGCATCCCTGACTGTAGCATTCACATAAAACTCGCGTATAAGCCGCACCTAAGCTTAGGGCCGATCCTATAAGCTGCATCGCCGATCTAACTCACATACTAGACTTTACAGTATGTAATATAAAAGTAGAGTTTGTAGATGATCGCAGAAAACCTGACAATAATGTTCCCCTACATGGGTAAAAAACGACACGGGCGACACGGCCCTTTTAAAAATCGACACGGACGACACGGCCCTTATAAAAATTGACGGACACACACATTTTTATGAGGCCCTGTTATATGTTAAATACATAAAAATCGACACACTGACACGACCCTTTTGTTAAAGATCGACACGGCGACACGGTCAAAACTGAGGGGACCCATGTAGAGGCACAATAATATGAAATATACAAAACGAGGAAACCACAAACATTTTTCTTTATGATTTATTACATGAATATAATAAAATCCTGGATATCTCTACAATATCACGTCTGTTACCAGTTCATTCTCCAATTGGGCACAACATTAAAACTGCCCCTCCGTAGATACATGACATAAATATCCCATCAATAATTAACACTCAATAGAGATGAAGGTTGTGGTCCATTGACAATTACTTCCCATCTCCCCAGTTGTATCAACTCAACATTCCCAGTCAGCATTGGTCGCTGGGGCCCATATGTGTTTTACTTGGGCCAGCTGGGCTTGTCTATATCTGGGGTATTGGTGCTTTTTGTCCAGGGCTACCAGTAGGAGCCAAGATGTGTCAGCCCATGAAAACTTATTAACTTATTCCATGAATACATTGTAAATATTTTGAAACATACTGACATCTGATTTCCCTCCAGAAATTACCATTTATTGTACATTTTTACAGTGTGTGCTACATCTGGGCTAGGGCTGGGCACTTTGAATCTGGGCTGACCCATCTAGGTTCCCACTGGTAGCCCTGGACAAAATGGACCAAAACCCAGGGTGGGCAAATCAGCTTGCCAAGGTAGAAACACATATGGGCCCCATTAAGCAATGTTACCTTATAGCCTTATTAAAGGACTGACATACATTCTTAACTTATGGACTATTTCTAACGTCAATTATTCCACCCAGAAACAAATGGCACTACAGATATCACTCAAATAACAAAATATAGCTTTTTTTGGACTACCTACAATTTGGGTACCATCAGTTCCTAAAACTAAATATAGGAAATCTTTTATTGCTTTTGGCTCTCCCATTTCAAAACACATAATAAATGCTGGATGAATACATTTTTCACTTTGAGATAGTTTCCAGATTACCTGTCAACGATACCAAAGTTAATATCAATATTATAACCTTAACACGAATTAGTAAATTTGCATCGGTCTAAATTGAAAGTTCATTTTCTGAAGTGCAAAATCCTCCACCTAGGAAATCAGTGCGAGTCGACGAGCAAGAAAATGGGAATACAAATCGATGAAAATATAAACCCATAAAGTGTGAGCAAAAGGTCAAATGCACCAAAGGAATGGACAACAACCCATGTAGGAACACGTAAGGAGGCAAGCTGCCCGCACTCAGTCTCACTGGCAGATCACCGCTCATATACAGCAGCCATACTTTCCCATGACATGAAGTGTGGTAATGATGCACCAGCGACAGAGTGAGCGCAGAGACATCTTATGAAGGAAGTCCGGATCAGGCCACGACACATCATTCTGTACCCGGTACATGAGATAACCCTAACGTGAAGCTTGTTTAATCATACAAGGGCCACACAGTGCATTAATGCATCATGTCCTTGGTTGTCATGATGCATGAATGCAGTCCTGGCGAGTAACTCTCCAGTGATGCATTCAAGCATCATGCCGACCCTATGGGGTTGATACACTCCCAAAGGATCGACATGATGCACCAATGCAGCATCCATGAGTTTCTCGCCACGGCTGCATTGGTGCGTTATGACGACAAATATCGCCTGTAAGTGACATGCCATCCTTAAAGGTTAAATACGCCATTTTGTTAGATCATCATCTGACACACTCTCTCTGCTGAGGCAACCGTTAACCCTTTAAAGCTTGGCCGTCATGGTTGAAGTGAGGCCAAAAGCACTTTTGGATATAGTTCAGTTTTCTTTTACAAGAGGGCTCTTAAGGGCTGGAAGCTCAGCTCTTACAGGCACAAGATAGGGTGAATATGTTGTAGCTGGACAATGCTCATGGTCCCCTGTCCAAACACTGCTGCCCTCTGGTGGAACTGTTATTTTAGTCCATGTATGGAAAATGCTGAACTTATTCCCTGACGGCCCAGCTTTAAGGGTAGCAGGAGTCCTCACATTTTACGATCTTGTCATAAAACACCAAAGCCGCATCGGCGAATAAATCATCGGCACTGTGCATAATAATGAGCCTTCAGGAGTGTATCAACCCCTTAGGGTCATGATGCAGGGATGCAGCACTACAGACCAATGCAGCAAGAAAGGGCAACTTTTCAGAAAAGTTGTTAATAAAGTTTTTGAACATTTCTGATGCTTCAATGACAAATTTATAAATTCAACCTCAGAATTCTTCCTTCTAATAAAAATATACCCTATTTGAATGATAATTGTCCTGTGAATCTCCTTATATAATATGTTGGCAAACATGGCCATTACAAACAATGCTATGAGGATTCTGCTGAAACTAACGTAAACGCAACTTTATTATGGAAAAGTCACCCTTTCTTGATGCATTGGTCTATAGTGAGTTAGACGTTAGGACTGCATTCCCAGAAGGGCCTTAAAGCATCTTGCTGCCCTTACAGGGTTAAGATATTTAGTACACACCATGCCTCCAACACAGGGGTAGTGGAGGACCAAACACGGAGACAGAATGCACCAGGGGGCAGCACAGGGTGGGTATACGGGACTAGCGCATCCTGGTACTTCAGGTAGTCGGGGGCTAAACCCTATCTCCTTATCAAGCTAATCCCCTCCTTTCACACCTAGAACAAAGGGGCTGATAAGAATTTTCCCCAAAATGCACTGCTCTGGAGTCAAGGGTCTAACCACAATGCATTGCTCTGGGTCAAGATGGCGGCTTCCATGTCCGAATGCGCTAGTCCAGTATAGCTGTACTCAGTGTGGAGGAATTAGATGCACTATTTACTTTGTAGTGGGGGGGGGGGGGGGGTTGTACCCAAACACACGGCAACAACCGGATTAAAACCACCTCTCAGTATCAGAGTGAAGCTTGTTCATCTCTTGTGCTCCTGCCTCTCTTAACCCTTTAAGGGCCGCATGGTGCTATAATGCAAAATGCACTAGATCGTCATGATGCATGCATGTAGCCATGGTGAGTCACTTGCCAGTGCTGCATTCATGCATTATACTGACCCTTTCGGAATGTATCGACCCTCGCTAGGACTGCATTCATGCATTATTTATGACGACAAAGGGCTAATTGCATTAAAGCACTATGCAGCCTTTATCGGGTTAATCTACCTTTATATCAATTACACATGCACCAAAATAGTTGTATCAGGTACAACAGTTTCATACGGCCGTACATCCAGCTGTCCTCAATATTCACATCACCCAGTACATTACACAAGCGTCTCCCGCCACATACAGACACAGTAAGTCTCGGGTAATAGTCATTTGTCTTTATATATATATCTATATATATCAATATTCTCTCTGCGGCTGGTGATGATGGCGAGATTCACAAGGGTTGTATTTGTGCGAGTATGTCCTCCCGTAAGTATGACGTGCGGGTCGCCCCCTGCTCGGCGGCTACCTCCTGTAACACGGCCTGGTCGTAGGCAAAGTTCACAATGGCGGCCGGAGCGAGCCCGGCCTCGGCGAGGGTGAGGTTCTCGTCTGCGAGCTTGTATCCGGTCTGAGTGTTGAGGTAGAAGGGGATCCAGTCGTTGTCCAGACTGTCGCGTACAAACTCCAGCACGGCACTCAGCGGGTCCCGGGCGCGGAACGTGCCCTGGAGGATGGGTCCGTCCGGGAAGCGTACCCGCACCAGGCAGTAGCGGTAACGCCGTAACTCTCGCATCTGTTCCCGCTCTCGCATCTCCTTGGTACGCAGCATTCCCAGCCGCTCGACCGCCTCGTGCTGCGACGCCTGGACCCGCTTCAACTCATCAGGACCAATCGTGTAGAACTCATCTGGCACCTCGATACGGGTGGCATAGGGCGACGGGTGGAACACCTGCACGAGAGGTAAGCATATGTCTTTATGTGTCAAATCACAGGTTAGAAACAGGTGTTATATATGTTATGGCAAATAAAATGAAGAATCCTTGTCAATAATCACAATCAAAATCACATTAGAAGCACATAGTTACTGTAGATGAGATAAAGATATGGGTGGCGTAGGGCGACGGGTGGAACACCTGCACGGGAGTTTTAAGAAACAATTTTTCTTTATTTACCTTAAGAGTTGGACAAGTTCTTACAAAGTTTTAGTGGATCATTGATGTGGAAATTGTTACTGGTAGTTAATCAAGATATATGTATATCAAGATGTGTGATTTCGTAAGTGATGTCATTGGTGTCATAAGTATTGATACATCGCATTTTCATAATAGATATCATAAGTATTGATACATCGCATTTTCATAATAGATATCGGATATATCACATATATCACAGCTATAACAGTAACCCCTGAGCCTCACCAGGCCAGAAAGAAAATTGTCAATGGATTTCGCTAATCCCATTCTCACTTTTTTGAAAGTGAAAAAAAGTGAATCCATTGACCAACTTTTTTTGGGTGTGGCCCAAGGCCACATTGTTTTGATAACTTGGATTATGGGTTGTTACTGCTAAAATTTTAGGAGGACAGAGGGAAAAAAAGAGAAGCTACGTAATAAATCCCCCGGAGTACCAAAAATTCCTATAGAGGTGGGAGGAAAAAAAATCTAACAAAAACATGGAAAACCCTAATTTTTTGGTAATCTAAAGAAGGCATGTTGAGAAATATCCCCTATCTGAAAGGCCTCATTCTACCTTCAGCTGGTCCTCAAATATTTCTCTATTTTGGGGGGCTAAAATTGTCAAAAATTCTCAGAGGGGAAAGGTAAAAAAAAAATTTTAATTTTTTTTTTGCAAAATGCCAAAAATCTTGGTTGGCGGAATCCAAGATCAGAATAAAATGAACCTATATCATTCTATAATACCGTAAAACCTTGCGTATAAGCCTAACTCGCGTATTAGCCACACCCTTAACTTTGGGAAATCCTATAAGCCTAATAGGGTATATGAAAATTGTTAATTTAGTACTGTATAATCATTTTAAAAACTCTCGTATAAGCCGCACTCCATATAGGCATGTTGGGTATCAAAAGAAAGCTGGCTCTGGTTTAACAGTACTGATTTTTTACCTGCACGTTGCGGTCTAGTGTTGCCCTGACGGGCTCGGAGGCCATGAGTATCTCGCGGTTCTGCAGCAGGTGCTCCAGGTGCACGGCCGACTCTGCATCCATCAGGAGGAACTCCTCGTCTATACCCTGTGTGTTCTCCAGGATCTTACGCTCAAACCCAGCCGCCTGCAAGTAAAGAGTCTTATCAGGCCAAAGAACAAGGTGTGTTTCAGGTAACAACATGATAAAACCTAGGTAAGGAGGGTCGGATTTTATTTTGATTCATAAAAAAATACCATTTTTAACTTTTTTTTTTCTTTTTTTTTTAAATTTAAATTTTTTTTTAATCTTAAATTATTTTTTTTGTCTTGATGGGAATTATAAGCACCAAACTGACCTGTAGGAACTGCTGGCTGCCAGTGAGGGGCAGGTGTGGTATGTTACTGACCTGTAGGAACTCCTGGTGAGGGGCAGGTGTGGTATATTACCTACCTGTAGGAACTCCTGGTGAGGGGCAGGTGTGGTATATTACTGACCTGCAGGAACTCCTGGTGAGGGGCAGGTGTGGTATATTACTGACCTGTAGGAACTCCTGGTGAGGGGCAGGTGTGGTATATTACTGACCTGTAGGAACTCCTGGTGAGGGGCAGGTGTGGTACATTACCGACCTGTAGGAACTCCTGGTGAGGGGCAGGTGCGGTACATTACTGACCTGTAGGAACTCCTGGTGAGGGGCAGGTGTGGTATATTACTGACCTGTAGGAACTCCTGGTGAGGGGCAGGTGTGGTATATTACTGACCTGTAGGAACTCCTGGTGAGGGGCAGGTGTGGTATATTACTGACCTGTAGGAACTCCTGGTGAGGGGCAGGTGTGGTATATTACTGACCTGTAGGAACTCCTGGTGAGGGGCAGGTGTGGTATATCACTGACCTGCAGGAACTCCTGGTGAGGGGCAGGTGTGGTATATTACTGACCTGTAGGAACTCCTGGTGAGGGGCAGGTGGTGTATATTACTGACCTGTAGGAACTCCTGGCTGCCGGTGAGGGGCAGGTGTGGTATATTACTGACCTGTAGGAACTCCTGGCTGCCGGTGAGGGGCAGGTGTGGTATATTACTGACCTGTAGGAACTCCTGGTGAGGGGCAGGTGTGGTATATTACTGACCTGTAGGAACTCCTGGTGAGGGGCAGGTGTGGTATATTACTGACCTGTAGGAACTCCTGGTGAGGGGCAGGTGTGGTATATTACTGACCTGTAGGAACTCCTGGTGAGGGGCAGGTGTGGTATATTACTGACCTGTAGGAACTCCTGGTGAGGGGCAGGTGTGGTATATCACTGACCTGCAGGAACTCCTGGTGAGGGGCAGGTGTGGTATATTACTGACCTGTAGGAACTCCTGGTGAGGGGCAGGTGGTGTATATTACTGACCTGTAGGAACTCCTGGCTGCCGGTGAGGGGCAGGTGTGGTATATTACTGACCTGTAGGAACTCCTGGCTGCCGGTGAGGGGCAGGTGTGGTATATTACTGACCTGTAGGAACTCCTGGTGAGGGGCAGGTGTGGTATATTACTGACCTGTAGGAACTCCTGGTGAGGGGCAGGTGTGGTATATTACTGACCTGTAGGAACTCCTGGCTGCCGGTGAGGGGCAGGTGTGGTATATTACTGACCTGTAGGAACTCCTGGTGAGGGGCAGGTGTGGTATATTACTGACCTGTAGGAACTCCTGGTGAGGGGCAGGTGTGGTGTATTACTGACCTGTAGGAACTCCTGGTGAGGGGCAGGTGTGGTATATTACTGACCTGTAGGAACTCCTGGTGAGGGGCAGGTGTGGTATATTACTGACCTGTAGGAACTCCTGGTGAGGGGCAGGTGTGGTATATTACTGACCTGCAGGAACTCCTGGTGAGGGGCAGGTGTGGTATATTACTGACCTGTAGGAACTCCTGGTGAGGGGCAGGTGTGGTATATTACTGACCTGTAGGAACTCCTGGTGAGGGGCAGGTGTGGTATATTACTGACCTGTAGGAACTCCTGGCTGCCGGTGAGGGGCAGGTGTGGTATATTACTGACCTGTAGGAACTCCTGGTGAGGGGCAGGTGTGGTATATTACTGACCTGTAGGAACTCCTGGTGAGGGGCAGGTGTGTTATATTACTGACCTGTAGGAACTCCTGGCTGCCGGTGAGGGGCAGCACCTTGTCCTGGAGGGCCTTGTTGCTGCAGCGTATCTTGCGATACTTCTCCTCCCCCGGGTGGTTGATGATGTTGTCCAGGTACTTGAGCAGGATGTCGATCCCGATACGCACCTTCTCCTTGTCCTGAGGCCAAAAGATATATGGGTAAGATTTAGTACTGTACTATACTAACTATAACCCTCCTATAAGCTGCATCCCCACCTTGGGAGGATCCATAAGCCGCACTTGAGTTCTAAATCTTGTACAAGCCGAGGCTTCTACGTACCAATTTACGGTAGGTAGGGTCAAACACCCTTTTTTTAACGCATTTTCCAAGAAGAATATGGCATTTTTCCTTTGAAATTGCTTGTGATAGTTAAATGGACTCAACTCAGATTCTAATAGGAATTATCAAAAACAATTGTTTCACTATAAGAAATCTGAGGTCATACTGATCATGTGTTGTTTATTGGGCCTCGTGATATCATCCAAAAGGTGTATGTAATTTACCAAATAAACAATGTTAAATAAAAAAATTGTTTTGCCAGTACCTATCCTATGTTACCTATCACAACATATCCCTCCTTTGTTAAGGCCTATAAGACGCCTACCTTGTTGAGAGTCTGTATCATGAGGGCGGCCGTCATGGCGGGTTCGTGCGGCAGTTGTGACAGCAGGAAGTCCTCGATATACTTGTCCATTTCTTTACGAGGCAGCACGGCCGGCCCCGCCATGGGACACTTGAAGTAGACGCCGGTGACGGCCAGCGCTGGGGCCGCCTCGTACAGGGTCTCAGCGGGCGGCTGATACAGGTCGGCCACGCGCTGCGCCTCCGCCATCGCCTTCCGCTCCTCTTCCAACTCCTTCTTAACCTGGAGCTTCACTGAGGCTGCACTGGTACCCAGCTGGCTGCCTGTAACACAGAATGTATACCATGTAATGTAGCTACACCACACACAACTGTAGCTTCACTGAGGCTGGTACCTAGCTGTGTGCCTGTAACATACACACTAGTTAGTACACCTACAGCACACACTACTGCAGCTTCACTGAGGCTGGTACCCAGCTGTGTGTCTGTAACAATACACACTAGTTAGTACACCTACAGCACACACTACTGCAGCTTCACTGAGGCTGGTACCCAGCTGTGTGTCTGTAACAGGTGATACACACTAGTTAGTACACCTACAGCACACACTACTGCAGCTTCACTGAGGCTGGTACCCAGCTGTGTGTCTGTAACAGGTGATACACACTAGTTAGTACACCTACAGCACACACTACTGCAGCTTCACTGAGGCTGGTACCCAGCTGTGTGTCTGTAACAGGTGATACACACTAGTTAGTACACCTACAGCACACACTACTGCAGCTTCACTGAGGCTGGTACCCAGCTGTGTGTCTGTAACAGGTGATACACACTAGTTAGTACACCTACAGCACACACTACTGCAGCTTCACTGAGGCTGGTACCCAGCTGTGTGTCTGTAACAGGTGATACACACTAGTTAGTACACCTACAGCACACACTACTGCAGCTTCACTGAGGCTGGTACCCAGCTGTGTGTCTGTAACATACACACTAGTTAGTACACCTACACCACACACTACTGCAGCTTCACTGAGGCTGGTACCCAGCTGTGTGTCTATAACAGGTGATACACACTAGTTAGTACACCTACAGCACACACTACTGCAGCTTCACTGAGGCTGGTACCCAGCTGTGTGTCTGTAACAGGTGATACACACTAGTTAGTACACCTACAGCACACACTACTGCAGCTTCACTGAGGCTGGTACCCAGCTGTGTGCCTGTAACAGGTGATACACACTAGTTAGTACACCTACACCACACACTACTGCAGCTTCACTGAGGCTGGTACCCAGCTGTGTGTCTGTAACATACACACTAGTTAGTACACCTACAGCACACACTACTGCAGCTTCACTGAGGCTGGTACCCAGCTGTGTGTCTGTAACAGGTGATACACACTAGTTAGTACACCTACAGCACACACTACTGCAGCTTCACTGAGGCTGGTACCCAGCTGTGTGTCTGTAACAGGTGATACACACTAGTTAGTACACCTACAGCACACACTACTGCAGCTTCACTGAGGCTGGTACCCAGCTGTGTGTCTGTAACATACACACTAGTTAGTACACCTACAGCACACACTACTGCAGCTTCACTGAGGCTGGTACCCAGCTGTGTGTCTGTAACAGGTGATACACACTAGTTAGTACACCCACACCACACACTACTGCAGCTTCACTGAGGCTGGTACCCAGCTGTGTGCCTGTAACATACACACTAGTTAGTACATCTACAGCACACACTACTGCAGCTTCACTGAGGTGCAGCTTCACTGAGGCTGGTACCCAGCTGTGTGTCTGTAACAGGTGATACACACTAGTTAGTACACCTACAGCACACACTACTGCAGCTACACTGAGGCTGGTACCCAGCTGTGTGTCTGTAACAATACACACTAGTTAGTACACCTACAGCACACACTACTGCAGCTTCACTGAGGCTGGTACCTAGCTGTGTGTCTGTAACAGGTGATACACACTAGTTAGTACACCTACAGCACACACTACTGCAGCTTCACTGAGGCTGGTACCCAGCTGTGTGTCTGTAACAGGTGATACACACTAGTTAGTACACCTACACCACACACTACTGCAGCTTCACTGAGGCTGGTACCCAGCTGTGTGTCTGTAACAGGTGATACACACTAGTTAGTATACCTACAGCACACACTACTGCAGCTTCACTGAGGCTGGTACCCAGCTGTGTGTCTGTAACAGATGATACACACTAGTTAGTACACCTACAGCACACACTACTGCAGCTACACTGAGGCTGGTACCCAGCTGTGTGTCTGTAACAATACACACTAGTTAGTACACCTACAGCACACACTACTGCAGCTTCACTGAGGCTGGTACCCAGCTGTGTGTCTGTAACAGGTATACACACTAGTTAGTACACCTACAGCACACACTACTGCAGCTTCACTGAGGCTGGTACCCAGCTGTGTGTCTGTAACAGGTGATACACACTAGTTAGTACACCTACAGCACACACTACTGCAGCTTCACTGAGGCTGGTACCCGGCTGTGTGTCTGTAACAATACACACTAGTTAGTACACCTACAGCACACACTACTGCAGCTTCACTGAGGCTGGTACCCAGCTGTGTGCCTGTAACAGGTGATACACACTAGTTAGTACACCTACAGCACACACTACTGCAGCTTCACTGAGGCTGGTACCCAGCTGTGTGCCTGTAACAGGTGATACACACTAGTTAGTACACCTACAGCACACACTACTGCAGCTTCACTGAGGCTGGTACCCAGCTGTGTGTCTGTAACAGGTGATACACACTAGTTAGTACACCTACAGCACACACTACTGCAGCTTCACTGAGGCTGGTACCCAGCTGTGTGTCTGTAACATACACACTAGTTAGTACACCTACAGCACACACTACTGCAGCTTCACTGAGGCTGGTACCCAGCTGTGTGTCTGTAACAGGTGATACACACTAGTTAGTACACCTACAGCACACACTACTGCAGCTTCACTGAGGCTGGTACCCAGCTGTGTGTCTGTAACAGGTGATACACACTAGTTAGTACACCTACAGCACACACTACTGCAGCTTCACTGAGGCTGGTACCCAGCTGTGTGTCTGTAACATACACACTAGTTAGTACACCTACAGCACACACTACTGCAGCTTCACTGAGGCTGGTACCCAGCTGTGTGTCTGTAACAGGTGATACACACTAGTTAGTACACCTACACCACACACTACTGCAGCTTCACTGAGGCTGGTACCCAGCTGTGTGTCTGTAACAGGTGATACACACTAGTTAGTACACCTACAGCACACACTACTGCAGCTTCACTGAGGCTGGTACCCAGCTGTGTGTCTGTAACATACACACTAGTTAGTACACCTACAGCACACACTACTGCAGCTTCACTGAGGCTGGTACCCAGCTGTGTGCCTGTAACAGGTGATACACACTAGTTAGTACACCTACAGCACACACTACTGCAGCTTCACTGAGGCTGGTACCCAGCTGTGTGCCTGTAACAGGTGATACACACTAGTTAGTACACCTACAGCACACACTACTGCAGCTTCACTGAGGCTGGTACCCGGCTGTGTGTCTGTAACAGGTGATACACACTAGTTAGTACACCTACAGCACACACTACTGCAGCTTCACTGAGGCTGGTACCCAGCTGTGTGTCTGTAACAGGTGATACACACTAGTTAGTACACCTACACCCCACACTACTGCAGCTACACTGAGGCTGGTACCCAGCTGTGTGTCTGTAACAGGTGATACACACTAGTTAGTACACCTACAGCACACACTACTGCAGCTTCACTGAGGCTGGTACCCAGCTGTGTGTCTGTAACAGGTGATACACACTAGTTAGTACACCTACAGCACACACTACTGCAGCTTCACTGAGGCTGGTACCCAGCTGTGTGCCTGTAACAGGTGATACACACTAGTTAGTACACCTACAGCACACACTACTGCAGCTTCACTGAGGCTGGTACCCAGCTGTGTGTCTGTAACAGGTGATACACACTAGTTAGTACACCTACAGCACACACTACTGCAGCTTCACTGAGGCTGGTACCCAGCTGTGTGCCCGTAACAGGTTATACACACTAGTTAGTACACCTACAGCACACACTACTGCAGCTTCACTGAGGCTGGTACCCAGCTGTGTGTCTGTAACATACACACTAGTTAGTACACCTACAGCACACACTACTGCAGCTTCACTGAGGCTGGTACCCAGCTGTGTGCCTGTAACAGGTGATACACACTAGTTAGTACACCTACAGCACACACTACTGCAGCTTCACTGAGGCTGGTACCCAGCTGTGTGTCTGTAACATACACACTAGTTAGTACACCTACAGCACACACTACTGCAGCTTCACTGAGGCTGGTACCCAGCTGTGTGTCTGTAACAGGTGATACACACTAGTTAGTACACCTACAGCACACACTACTGCAGCTTCACTGAGGCTGGTACCCAGCTGGCTGCCTGTAACAGTTGATACACACTAGTTAGTACACCTACAGCACACACTACTGCAGCTTCACTGAGGCTGGTACCCAGCTGTGTGTCTGTAACAGGTGATACACACTAGTTAGTACACCTACACCACACACTACTGCAGCTTCACTGAGGCTGCACTGGTACCCGGCTGTGTGCCTGTAACAGGTGATACACACTAGTTAGTACACCTACAGCACACACTACTGCAGCTTCACTGAGGCTGGTACCCAGCTGTGTGTCTGTAACATACACACTAGTTAGTACACCTACAGCACACACTACTGCAGCTTCACTGAGGCTGCACTGGTACCCAGCTGTGTGCCTGTAACAGGTGATACACACCAGTTAGTACACCTACACCACACACTACTGCAGCTTCACTGAGGCTGGTACCCAGCTGTGTGTCTGTAACAGGTGATACACACTAGTTAGTACACCTACACCACACACTACTGCAGCTTCACTGAGGCTGGTACCCAGCTGTGTGTCTGTAGCAGGTGATACACACTAGTTAGTACACCTACAGCACACACTACTGCAGCTTCACTGAGGCTGGTACCCAGCTGTCTGTCTGTAACAGGTGATACACACTAGTTAGTACACCTACAGCACACACTACTGCAGCTTCACTGAGGCTGGTACCCAGCTGTGTGTCTGTAACAGGTGATACACACTAGTTAGTACACCTACAGCACACACTACTGCAGCTTCACTGAGGCTGGTACCCAGCTGTGTGTCTGTAACAGGTGATACACACTAGTTAGTACACCTACAGCACACACTACTGCAGCTTCACTGAGGCTGGTACCCAGCTGTGTGTCTGTAACAGGTGATACACACTAGTTAGTACACCTACACCACACACTACTGCAGCTTCACTGAGGCTGGTACCCAGCTGTGTGTCTGTAACAGGTGATACACACTAGTTAGTACACCTACAGCACACACTACTGCAGCTTCACTGAGGCTGGTACCCAGCTGTGTGTCTGTAACAGGTGATACACACTAGTTAGTACACCTACAGCACACACTACTGCAGCTTCACTGAGGCTGGTACCCCGCTGTGTGTCTGTAACAGGTGATACACACTAGTTAGTACACCTACAGCACACACTACTGCAGCTTCACTGAGGCTGGTACCCAGCTGTGTGCCTGTAACAGGTGATACACACTAGTTAGTACACCTACAGCACACACTACTGCAGCTTCACTGAGGCTGGTACCCAGCTGTGTGTCTGTAACATACACACTAGTTAGTACACCTACAGCACACACTACTGCAGCTTCACTGAGGCTGGTACCCAGCTGTGTGTCTGTAACATACACACTAGTTAGTACACCTACAGCACACACTACTGCAGCTTCACTGAGGCTGGTACCCAGCTGTGTGTCTGTAACAGTGTTATATATTGGTGGTACACTCTGTGGGAGACAGGGGGCAGTGTGGTTGCGTCATGCATGAGTGACGCCCACCTGGCTGCTCCCTCCACTGGCTGCAGTGGTTAGCTGCAGCCCTACACCCATTCAGTGGGGAATAAACCTACCAACAGTGCAGAAGTGTCACCGTGTTGTTCCTGCCTCACTATAATACTACCCAGGACTATACCTATGCTAGACTCATATTCCTCATAGCTATCATCTATAAAAGCAGCCAGCAGGCTGTAACAGGAATATGAGTCTAGCATAGGTATAGTCCTGGGTAGTATTATAGTGAGGCAGGAACAACACGGTGACACTTCTGCACTGTTGGTAGGTTTATTCCCCACTGAATGGGTGTAGGGCTGCAGCTAACCACTGCAGCCAGTGGAGGGAGCAGCCAGGTGGGCGTCACTCATGCATGACGCAACCACACTGCCCCCTGTCTCCCACAGAGTGTACCACCAATATATAACAACAGGTGATACACACTAGTTAGTACACCTACAGCACACACTACTGCAGCTTCACTGAGGCTGGTACCCAGCTGTGTGTCTGTAACAGGTGATACACACTAGTTAGTACACCTACAGCACACACTACTGCAGCTTCACTGAGGCTGGTACCCAGCTGTGTGTCTGTAACAGGTGATACACACTAGTTAGTACACCTACAGCACACACTACTGCAGCTTCACTGAGGCTGGTACCCAGCTGTGTGTCTGTAACATACACACTAGTTAGTACACCTACAGCACACACTACTGCAGCTTCACTGAGGCTGGTACCTAGCTGTGTGTCTGTAACAGGTGATACACACTAGTTAGTACACCTACAGCACACACTACTGCAGCTTCACTGAGGCTGGTACCCAGCTGTGTGTCTGTAACATACACACTAGTTAGTACACCTACAGCACACACCACTGCAGCTTCACTGAGGCTGGTACCCAGCTGTGTGTCTGTAACAGGTGATACACACTAGTTAGTACACCTACAGCACACACTACTGCAGCTTCACTGAGGCTGGTACCCAGCTGTGTGTCTGTAACAGGTGATACACACTAGTTAGTACACCTACAGCACACACTACTGCAGCTTCACTGAGGCTGGTACCCAGCTGTGTGCCTGTAACAGGTGATACACACTAGTTAGTACACCTACAGCACACACTACTGCAGCTTCACTGAGGCTGGTACCCAGCTGTGTGTCTGTAACAGGTGATACACACTAGTTAGTACACCTACAGCACACACTACTGCAGCTTCACTGAGGCTGGTACCCAGCTGTGTGCCTGTAATATGAGGGGTAAATAGACAGAGGTCCAAGATAATCTGTCTGAATGACAGGTTTCTCCACGAGTTGTACCTTGGATCATGTCACACAAGGCAGAGACGAGTGTGATGTGATCCAAGGCACTATAAGTGGAGAAACTAGGAATTCAGACTGATTAGAGTGTATCTCTGTGTTTATTTCATGTGAATGTTAATCAATTCCATTTAAAAAAATCTAACGTGTGATTCTAATCACAAAAGACTCAGGTATTTGCATAAATGAAGCCGGAAAAATCAAAATATTGCCGAAAATTGTCAAAACAACAACAATTTCTGAATCTCGCACCCTCTCGCGAACGGCGAGAGAAGACGAGACTTGAACGAAATCCAACATGGCCATAACTCGCATCGATTCGAATCGATAGAAATGCTCAAAATGACCTAAAAAAGCATCATTTCCACCCCCCCAGTACATGTTTTCGGCCTAGAATTCGAAAAGAAAGAGAATGGGACAGGTTTGAGCCTTCAAAACGGACTAGTTCGCGAGATATCCACTCCTCGGCGCGCCGAAAATTGTCAAAACAACAACAATTTCCGAATCTCGCACCCTCTCGCGAACGGCGAGAGAAGACGAGACTTGAACGAAATCCAACATGGCAATAACTCGCATCGATTCGAATCGATAAAAATGCTCAAAATGACCTAAAAAAGCATCATTTCCACCCCTCCAGTACATGTTTTCGGCCTAGAATTCGAAAATAAAATGAATGGGACAGGTTTGAGCCTTCAAAACGGACTAGTTCGCGAGATATCCACTCCTCGGCGCGCCGCGAGACTTGAAAAGTGGCAGTAAACGGCAGTAAACTCGCGTCGATTCCATCATTTCCAGCGCTGTCCTGTCCAGTTTTTGGTCTTAAAAAAAGCGTCTCAGCGGATCATCAGATTGGATTAACTACTACTGCCATAGACGAACAGGAGGCGATTACAGGTCTTAGATGTTTGCCAAAATGGCAGAAAGACCAAGACGATTTTTGGAATGCTTTCTTGTAATCCTTTTTTTTCATATAATGCTTCACTTTACAAGGGTAATTCTAGCGACATAAGTTAGGGGAAATGTTGTATTTGATGTGACATTTTGAATTTTTGATGGGAAATTCGTCTTTCTGGTTAAAAAAAGGAGTTGAAGTTTTTTTTGCCTTTCCAAAAAAAGCGTCTCACCGAGGCGTCGCATAAGACTCAGGTAGTGACCTACCTGAGTCAATTACAGTAAAATTCCGTTATAACGAAGTGCTTGGGATCAGCAAAAAAGTTCGTTATAAACGAATTTCGTAGTATCCAAATAGAGGGTTTTGGACCTACATAATCTGGAAATAAATCTCTAACCCCCTGATTATATCAATACGTTTTTCTAAGGATCATATCGTATGTTTCAAACCACGCTGAATGCACTAATTCAAAAGTCGAATTCCTAAATCTTCCACATTTTTTATTCCCTCCAATAAACACCCCTGAGGGCTGGCCTCCCCAGCACCCCCCCCCCCCCCCCAACTTGTTCTACCATCCGCCATCCAGAGTTCTATCATTATGGAGAGGAAGTGTGGTGTCTGTAGGCCCGGGGATAGGTGGTAAGTATGGTGACAAGTTGGCAGGAGTCACTCACCTCTATGGTAGCACCTAAGGCCGGGCACAGAGGCATTCAGGCCGGGTACAGAGCCAGGGGGGCCTCTCACACATAGGTGAGCGATTCCTGCTCCTGTTGCCTCACCTCAAAGGCAGCGCTAGAGCCCCCCGTCCCCCCCCCCCCCCACCCCTGTGCCCCGCCCCAGGTGAGTGGATATCTAAGACAGAAGTCCGCTGCCTCTGTGCCCGGCCCTACTGCCTCTATACCCCGCCCCAAACAGGTGAGTGGATATCAAAGGCAGAGCCCCCCACCCCCCCCCCCAACCGCACCCCTGTGCCAGGCCCTACTGCCTCTATACCCCGCCCCAGGTGAGTGAATATCAAAGGCAGAGCCCCCCACCCCCCCCCCCCAACCGCACCCCTGTGCCCGGCCCTACTGCCTCTATACCCCGCCCCAAGTGTGTGGATATCAAAGGCAGAGCCCCCTGCCTTTGTACCCGGCCATAGTGCCTCTGTACCCGGCCCTAATGCCTCTGTTCCTCGCCTCAGGTGAGTGGATATCAAAGGCAAAATTCATTACCTGGCCAAAAATAATTCGTTATAAACGAATCTCAATCAAAAAAAATCGTTATAACAGGATCTTTTTACTATAGAAGATAGGGGAAAGAATTTTGGCACAGCAATTTGTTTGTTATATCCGAAAATTCGTTATAACCGAATTCGTTGTAGCGGAATTTTACTGTACATTTAAAGATTGGTTTCACAACTATACTGTGGCGAATGGAACTGTGGAGAATCAAATTCAGTTTCTCCACGGGGGTGTGGAGAACGGCTCTTCCCATACAAAACAATGGTAAAGTTGTTTCTCCACATGAAATAAGGGTTGTATGGCAAGCCATAAGATGTGTCTACAGCTTTATTTGTTTAAAGTCCAAGTGTGCATTGACGTCTAGGACTTATCTCAAGTTAGTATGGTAGCCATCCACAAATAGTGGTAATCTGCCTCACAGTAGGACAGATATTTATATGCATCTATGGATGATTGAATCTATGAAATGAATGACCATATCTATGAGGTGAGGGAGAAAATAACTACAGGGGCATGTTCCCTACTCTTTTCGAAGGATTGCAAGTGTTCTTTCATTTGCCTGGTCCTACATTCCTGGGCTAGTACCATATTAGGCAGGGCCAGACAAACCACGGCCTTTGATATCTCAAGATGTGGTTCATTGAGGAGAGATCACAAGGAAGACCACCAGCAAGAAGGCCTGGGCCCGCCCATATGGGTAGTTGGTAAGTGACAATCACAGTAATCCACCAAGTGACCCCTCAAGTTTTGTCGCCTTTTACGAATCCGATATGCCCATTGGTATTATGTATTAAAGGCTAAGGATGAAGTTATTCTACTCCTTCACGCCCCCATCATAAAGGTCCCCACTAGAACTGGGGGAGGACGATATTATATAACACTACACTAGTCCTATACTGGAACATACAACAGTTGGAACATACAACACTAGTAATACACCTACACCATATTATATACCCCTACCTCTTTTTTCTTCTTTGACTAGAACAACCCCGAAACAGTCATGATTTCTCAAGACAGTCAAAAATTACATTGAAATTCTTTCACATTGAATACAATATATGAAATGACAGAAAGGCTTCCTACCAGGTTTGTTGAGTGAGGCCCTGGCCATGGCCCTCTCTGCAGCCACCATGGCGGCCGTGGAGGGGGGAGGCCGGGAGGCACCCGAGGACGACGTGGTAGGTCGCTCCTCGATACTCCTGTTTTGTCGCGTGTTCTCCGCTAGCGTATGTCCCTCTCCTGCACGCTTAAACTTCACGTCCATTTTACGCTTCTCAAAGAATTTCTTTATGGCAGCCATTTTGTTTATTGTTTGACGAGACTAGATTAGATATTTATATATAGTTAGTAGTTATGTGGATCTCAGTGTAGGTTTATTCCCAGTGTGGGTTTATTCCCTGTGGAGATGCTGCTCTCCCACGTTCTCTGTAGACTTCTTGGACTCTGACCGTTCTTCCTCTGGGGATGATTTTGAAGTATCTGAAAATATGATGTGTGATATCAGTCTTCACTTTAATAGTAAAACATTAATGGACTCTTGAATCCATGAATGCGTGATTATAACTAAAATAACTTTGTGATGTAAATCACAACTTCAATCTTTACATGTGCAAAACATATGTTTAATGGTGACATTCCTATTCTTGATTACTGTGTCTGTGTGCGTGCTGTGACGTTATGAAGTTAAGCACTTAACTTAAGAGAATTACTCTCGGTTTGGTTACCTTTGAGACTTGGTTTAATCATATTTTATAGCCTCAATAATAGGCTCACTAAATAAATGCCTAAAGTTAGGTGATAGCATTCACTAGAACAACCAAATAACAGAAATACTGGAAGTCAGGGACGAGTCATTTATTGCCAGCTGGGAGGCCATGGAGGATATGTTGGGGGGGGGGGGGTGGTCATAATAGAAAAGGATAAAGCCCTGTGACAGGCTGTGTGTGTGTTGGGGGGGGGGGATCCAAATTAAATATAGTCCATCTAATTCCTCCTTTTGGGCCCTGTCACAAAAACAGAACTTAGAACTTAGTGGGGGGGGGGGGGGGGGGGGGGGTACTTTTAGCTACTAGTAATTGATGGGGGCGGGAGGGGTGTAGCCATGTTAGGAAAATTCACCAACTTCAACCAAGCCCCCCCCCCCCCCAAGTAATAAACTGACTGGTCCCTAACACAGTAGCCTACCGTACATGTAACACTAAAACAGTAACAGGAACTCGGCACACACAGCTCACTTCCCGGTGTGTGAGTGGGGTGGTGACTAATATCACGTCGAGGCTGTTTTAGACTGGCCGCAGACACTGATAGGTCTTTAATTCCGAATAACTCTCTTTGTCACGTCTTTAAATAGACGCCCTGATGATCCTGGTCAAATGTCAGCGAGTGGAGAATGACGTACATCAATCAACAGGGGAACGCCGAAAATAGACCTGGCCTTGGCCTCTACTAGAACTAACTTTTACAACAGTGACACCTCTCTAGATTTATAGTAAATATGTATTATATAAATGGCAAATTCCCTTTACCTGTTTTCATGTACATATGTCGGAATGACTCGCCATAACACGCCCAGGCCACCTTTATCAGCAAAGTGTTGACGAGCAGCCACACCACCAGACAGACAAACAGCTTCAGACGGAAATCCAGGCTCGTCGTCCAGAAGTGTTCTACGTCGGTGTACAAGTCGACAAACAAACCCCTTAATCCGGAATCCAGTGAGTAAGACGCAGAAGCCGCGTTCACATCTGCCTCCTCTCCCGGTGGGTGGGCTTCATCGCCCATGAGCGACTCTTGAAGCAGTTTCTTGACGTAATTTGCTGAAACTCAGCTCCTTGTTTTCTGTCAGCGGAAGTAGTAATGACGGTGTGTCACGGGACGGTGACCCACACAAAGTTAGACACTCTGTAATAAAAGGTGGCGCCAAGTCAGATTCGGACCTCTCTGTACGCTTACAGCCTTCTCAAACCACTAATTTCTTAATATAATTAAATCATTGAAAGTATATATCAAGGGAATTCATATATACTAGTGCTTCTGCTATTGATTTAAATCTCTCAGAGTCAGAATTAACGTCACACGTTTGTCTCAGAATGACATCTGAGTTGTCCGCACAAACCACCAGTCGGCGCCACCAGTCCGTCACGCGCTGCCGTCTGGTGGCAAACTTCGGAACTAGATTATTATTTTCCCCACGTGTGTGAATAGACATCATGGCTCGTGCAAAGATTAGTGAGTATATTTCTGTCTTTCCTTGTAAGTATTTGTTAACATGGTATTTAAATGATCTAATCTGTATCTGTGCTTTTGTAGGGCGTGAAAGTAAACGTATTCCCACAAGACTACGGGAGAAAATCAAGAAAAAGGTGAGTGCAGTTCCGGATCATCCTCTATTATCGCCCAGATATTTACACTTTCCCAGCCCGGCAGCCGCATGTAATCGCTGACGCTGACCATCACTTGTACCACCCACTTGGCACTGGGTAGTCTAGTGCAACGACACTGTTAACATCACTGGTCACTGGTACAACATCACCTTGGAACCGTTCGGGCTTTAAAGATCGTGGATCATGGATGTGTATTTGTAAACTATACTATATAGAGCTGGGGGGGGGGGGGGGCTACAAAAAATAGCTTCATATGTTTCATTTTACTACTAATTCTAGTCTAGTGGCACTACACTAAGTAACACTAGACTGGTCTATTTTCCTTTCACACATTAAGATCCAGACTCGTCATGAAATTAAAGGGGTATTCTCACCACTCACACTTTAACCACATAGCTGCAGCAGACTAGAAAAGCACTGGAATTGTGAGTGGGAAACGCTCGGTGAGAATGCCACTTTAAAATTAAATGGCCTCACATCACCAACCAATGCACTATACTAAGTATAGCCTATAGTGAGTGGTCACTATTGACATAGCCATACATATACATATATGGCTATGCTACATGTATTGACTAATGATATACATGTATGGTCATGTACCATGACTATGTCTATGTAGCCTATGACAGGCTATGTAGGCTATTGTAGCAATTTATCAGTCGACAGGGCTGACCAAACCGAGTCACCCTAACGATGTTGTAATCTCATCCCCTGACATGTGGTGTGGGGCTCTACACTAGTGGGAGGGCTGACAGAACCTATTTGGTAATAACATCTGGTACTTATATGGGGGAAGGTGGAACACAACTGGGTCAGAGGATGAATTAGTGGGGAAAATCTGTGAGGGGTAGACATGGAGAGCCTCACTCCGGCCTTATCTAAACATCATAACAGTGGCCGCTGGCCGAGGGTCGCCGGTCCTTGGCCGCTTTGTCGCAAGAGGCTTTACTGTAAATTACAGGTTTGGTTTGCTGTTGGATTGATAAGGAACAAAGTCAAAAGTGGTGTGTCACTGCAGGTGTGTTTATGGAAAGGGGGGAGGGGTGTATGGAAAAGGACCTTTCTGGGGCTTTTTTGGGAAGGCATTTTTGTGTTTTTTTCTACCAAAAAACACCTTTTTTTACAAAAATATTTTTTAGAATTAAAATTATACGAAAAGGTGAGGAATTTTGTCTCAAAATCCTTAAAAAAATTTGGTTAAAAAAAAAATCGACTTACCTACCCTATTCTTTTGGGGCCATGTTACCTGAACACAACTTTTTTTTTTTGGCCTAATCAACGAAAATCCACCCCTTCAATCCATTCAATAATGTCCACTCCCATACTACTCCCTTCATGAAATAGAAGTTGAACTGAAGGCATTTTGTATTTCCCAACAGGTAAAGGCACACCACAAGAAAGAAAAAAGAAACGACAAGAAAAATGGGCATACGAAGAGTAAGTTTCCTTGCGTTTCAATATGAATTACCCGTTTCATGTAAATATTTGGATATAATCTCAAGTTCAATTCATTCTCAATTCGAAGATAAATATATCAAATGTCAATATACTGTACGTTTGTATTTGTAATATTTATGGTCAGTTTGGTTTAACTAGGTTTGATCTGGTTGCCCAAAATAGTTAATTTCGCGACTAGCGTAGGCCTCATGCCGCTTCAAATTTGAATTAATAGCATCTGTATTTGAGTTTAATCTGTACTTTTATTGTTTGCAGGACCTCCGAGGGACCCCGGGGTGCCCAACAGCTTCCCCGGGAAGGAGGCCGTCCTCAGGGAGGCAGAGGAAGCCAAGAACAGGGTGAGTTGTCAAGGCAACACAGCGAACCTCTAAACCGCTATGCCCGCCTATGGCGCTGTTGGGCGCTATTCACAAATCGGCGCGTAACGCCAATATTGACATTCTGCGCAGCGCAATATTAAATAGCGCAGGATCACAGGCACACAGAACACGAATATGCGGGGAATACGAATATCAGTGGCGCCACGAGCACCTTTTTCATTTATAAGTCTCTGGATCAATTTCACCCAAATTAGTCGAAATAAAAGAAAGATGCAATGAATATTGATGGAATGTAAGTATTCATCTATCCAAAATGGCATAGGCGCATTGCGGATTGGCGTTCTGCGCCGATTGGCGAATAGCGCCCAACAGCGCCATTAAGTCACTGCATACTTATGTTTTAAGGTTGATTGCTACACCTAACTGAAAATCCAAATGATCGAAATTCTTAAATACACAGCCATATGCATACCGGTTATATACGTTCCCTAAGCCATGATGAAAATATGAGACAATATAGCGCAAAATTGTGCATTTTGTAGGACTTTGACTATTTGATATATTAGTCCTTAAAGGCTCAGTTGTCCTGTTATGTAGGCGGAGGAGCTGCGTCTGAAGAAGAGGGAGCAGTGGAAGTTGGACCGTAAGAAGATGGCCAACAAGAACCGTAACCTGGGCAGTATGGTGCAGGACGCACAGCGCAAGACGGACGACTTCGATCGCAAGGTGAGTACTCTCTGATGGTCAAAAAGTTTTAAATATTTAATTTTTTTTGGCGGAAGTCCACTTCTCTCTACTGGAGAAGGCTTGATGTATGGCCTCCTCGGTGAAAAGTACCATGGGAGAAGGTCAGACATTAGGCTTGAGAGGGTGAGAAATTTTCACAAAAAAAATGATACCTCATGAAGCTTTGTTAAACAACAACAGGGAAATCGGGAGCTTGCCCAAGAATGCAATTCGTCTGCTCACTCTCCATCCTATTCTCTGAGTTCAACTGTAGAGAACAACATACTTAACATCTGCTAGAAGAATGATTTTTCACGACACTACCGACCCTATTTGCAATACGCTAAGGCATTCCCACAGTGCAATGTACTAGGTCAGACGAACGCTGTCTGCACGAATTTCCCTAAAACGAGCAGAACAAGTGAGATTAAACCGTCTAAGGATCAGTCACACTAAACTGACACACGATCACAGACTGAATGGGGAATATGAACCAAGATGTCAAGACTGCAGTACCCGTCTGACAGTGGAGCATCTTCTACTCCACTGTAGAAGGACTGCAGAGAGTAGAAGAAAACATCTTGCAGACACAACATCTATGTACAGTGTTTTCAACACCACTAATGACGAAAATGTATCAAAATTCTTGAAGGAAACCCAACTATGGGACAAAATATGAAATGGAAATTTTAAAAATAAATAAAATAAAAAATACAAAAAAATACAAAAAATGAAAAAATAAATGGGGGAGACTAGTTTGGCGAGTCAGGATGTATCACTCCAGACTGATGGCACACAGTTTGTATTAGCTTGGAGTTTTCATTGCTTCCCAACTATACCTATGGCTGGGCTTTCCCATGCTGTGGTAGACTTACAGCATAACAAAGGCCTGTCCCTCTCACACCATGTCTATGTGGTGTCGGAGGTTAAAGAACCCTTGCTTCGGTAAATGTGTAGGAGCGGGATTTCTATCTTTTGGCTCATCTCATAGATTCGATCATCCTGGATACGATCATCCGAGGTAGGCCTTCGGCCTACCTACTTACTTGTGAAAAACTGAAACTTGAGTAAGTCTCACCTGTATAGTCAGTGGGACGTTAAACTACACAAACAAACAAAAAAAAACGAATTTCCTGCGCCACAGCGGAGCTGCTGGTATGATGTTAAAAAGTCGCATATGCAGGGCTTTACCTACCCGGGGCTGAAGGTCAAGCACTCAACCTTGTCATGATACTGTAAATTCTTACATATAACCTAGACTTTGAATGAGAGGGCGGGGGGGGTGCTGCTCTGTATATGTTTGTTAATACACTATACCTGTATATGTTTGTTAATACAGGCAGCGTTTGTAGAAGAGAAGAGTAAAGACTTCACGGCGGGCCGCTCGGTAGAACAGTCCCTACACCAGTACTACAAGGAGTTTAAGCGGGTGGTGGACGCTGCTGACGTCATCATTGAGGTGCTGGACGCACGTGACCCCATGGGGAGCCGCTGCACGCAGGTAGAGGAGGCGGTCCTCAACTCGGGGGTCAACAAGAAACTAGTACTCATGTTGAACAAGATAGGTGAGTCATGGAAGTCATATTTGCTTTAGAATTCAATTAAATGTTAGTTAAGATAAGAATTGTCATATTTTGTTAGTTTATATTTTCTAGATTTTTTGAGAAAATGTCAGTGAAAAGCTTGAAATATTTACAGTAGAATTTACAAAATGCACCATGTGAGTTCTAGATTTTCAAAAAAGTTCTGGGTACCGTTATATGCAATAAGTGGGTTATCCGCGATAATCTATGGCACTTAACATGTCAGTTAGTTAAAAGTCAGTTAAAACTGTCACTGGAAGATGATGGGAACCCTGTATGTGGTATAAATGATCTGTAACATACAAGCTTGTATTATCTCTTGTAGATTTGATACCTAAGGAGAATGCAGAAAGTTGGTTGAAATATTTAAGAAACGAGTTCCCGACAGTCGCGTTCAAGGCGTCAACACAAACACAGAAGGAAAACCTGGTAAGTCGTCTGTGACCGCCGTGCAGTGTTAGAAGTGGTCGTGATATAACACCTGTCTTATAGGGCACTAGCGCACTAGGCTATTGGGGCCGCCATTTTGCCTGAGAGCAATGCATTGTGGTTAGGTCCCCGACTCCAGAGCAGTGCATCATGGGAGAATTTCTTATCAGCACCTTTGTTCAAGGTGTGAAAGGAGGGGATTAAACTGATAAGGAGATAGGGTTTAACCCCCGACTACCTGAGGTACCAGGATGTGCTAGTCCCGTATATAAGCGCAGGGGTACAGGGATCTTTAAACTTGTGTAAAGCACTAAAAAAATTGATCTTGTATAAGCGCCATGGGAAGTACTCCTGACAAATTAAAGACTGTCAGGGCACATAAGTCCTTGTATGAATAATGTTGTATCGTCTCATTTCAACTTTTTAACAGGATTAAAATTAATTCTTGCCCATAAATGATTACCGTATTCGACGTAATAAGCGCCCTCCCCCTAATAAGCGCCCCCCCCCCCTTTTTTTGAGGCATTTTTAGACTAGAACAAAGGGTCAAATTTCGCGATTTCGGGGACATTTAAACTCTTAAGTACTAAAAACGTCCTAGAAATAATTTTAAAAGCGTCCTGGGCGCTTATTCAGGGTTCCCACGTGTCATGGAATGTCATGGAATTTGAAAGTTGTCTGGAAAGTCATGGAATGTCATGGAGTTTTGTAAAAGAATTGCTGTGTCATGGAATGTCGTGGAATTTGAAAATATAGAATTAATATTACAAAATCTCCTAGAATGTACCGTTTGCTTTCTAGGTCTTAGAAATTTTCTCGGGGCCAAGCCCCCGACCTCCGCAAAAATGTCATGGAATATTGAGATTTTTATCATGGAATGTCATGGAAATGTCATGGAATTCAATCTAATATTTTTTGTGGGAACCCTGTTATTACGTCGAATACGGTATGTTAAATTAACCAATAATAATTAACCCCCGCCCTGCCCCCGGTCCCCCTGTAGGCGCAGAGCCGGGTGCCGGTGAACATGCAGGGATCTTAAAACTTGAGTAAAGTACCGTAAATTCCCGCGTACTACCCGCATCTCGCGTATAACCCGCACCTCCAACTCAGGGGAATCCTATAACCCGTTTTTGTATTTGAAAATTTCAATTTTAGTTCTGTTCTTTATGTAATAAAACCCCTCGTATAACCCGCACCCTATATAGGCATGTTTGGTATCAAATGAAAGCTGAGGTTGGTTCGCGTACAACCCACGGGTAGTAAAAATGGATCTGTCTATCATTTTGACGCTTAACTCTTTTATTGTTCCTCCCCGTGTAGGCGCAGAGTCGGGTGCCGGTGAACATGGCGAGTGAGGACCTGCGTAAGTCGGCGCGGTGTCTGGGGGCCGACATGCTGCTTAAGTTGTTAGGGAACTACTGCCGTAACCAGGACATCAAGACAAGCATCACCGTCGGCGTCGTAGGTATGTGTCTGGTATTTAGAACCTGGGTCTACCATAAAACCTCCCGTATAGGCCGCGGCTTGTACGCGAATCAGTTCGCAGGTGCGACTTATAGGATCAGCCCAGGGTCAGGGTGCGGCTTATACGCGAGTTTTTGCTACCTTGGTATAGTACTAAAAGTCACCATAATCAGATTGCTGGTGCGGCTTATAGGATCGGCCCAAAGTCGGGGTGCGGCTTATACACGAGTTAGGCTTATACGCGAGGTTTTCAAAGTAGCTTGATAACATTCTGTTCAGATGTGGTAACAACCTTTAACGGAGCTGTGGATGTACATGTATGACGTAAGAGGCATGATGACGTCATCCTACATGATGTCACTCAGACCATTCTCCAAAAGATGCTGATATCAAATATGGAAGCATGATTTCTGTAAAGATGCCGATATTTTTGACAAGGCTAAGGGTGGGGGTCCTTACAAAAAAAAAAAATAATAAAAAAAAAATATATATAAAAAAATTCGGTAAAGATGCCTGCAGTAAATGAATCTGACATGATAAAAAAAGATACCTTCTGGAAACCTGTATTCCCTATATAGGATCTAGCCAATTATTGACTCCTGATGTTTTCCCGAATGTGTACATGAGATGCCCATGTTTAAACATGTGCCCCTGTCACTGTGTGTTTCAGGTTTCCCCAACACGGGTAAGAGCAGCATCATCAACAGTCTGAAGCGGTCCAAGGCCTGCAGTGTGGGGTCCACGCCCGGGGTCACCAAGTAAGGCACAGTTAGAGTCACATTTAGAGATCCTGAACAGATTCAAGTATTGATACTTAAGTCTATAGCCACATTCACATAACGGTATGTCTTGTATCCACAACTCTCCACTTTCTGTTACTCAATATAAAGATACTTTGACCTCATGAAGGTTTGAGGTTTACTCGGGAGGGCTATATTCATGCATCGACATGCCGACAAAAGGACATTGTGCATTAAAGCACCCTGCTGTCATTAAATTGTTCAGAATGGCCTTTAACATTGACCTTTGACCTCAGACAGATAACAATGCCCTTTAACATTGACCTTTGACCTCAGACAGATGCAGGAGGTACAACTCGACAAGCACGTTAAGCTGCTGGACAGTCCCGGTATCGTCATGGCAACCGGCAACACCGACGCAGCCACCATACTCAAAAACTGTGTCAAGGTCGAGACCATCGACGACCCCGTGCCGCCGGTCGCCGCCATTCTACGCAGATGTAACAAGCAACAAGTAAGCAATAGCTACATAGGATCTATTTAATAATGGATGTTTTAAAGAATTACTAAGTCATTAAAGAGACTTATGTGACTATAAACTAAGAAAAGTACTATCGCCCCATGGCTATTTAAATTCTCGAGTCAGGGGAAGCAGAATGTAAAATATCGAGCCTTTTCACAAATTTGGCATGTTAATAAACACTTAACTACTGAAGTGTGATTTTGGTTTGTGAAAAGGCAATTATTCTGAATACTGATGGCGGCCCCTATAATATAAAATAAAAATGTACTTTTTAGTGCTTGGAAATGAGGATTTAATTTTGTGTGCTCTTATAACGTCAGTACTTCCCATCAAATCAGTGTATGTTAAATTGATTCAATAATAATGATAGTCTCTGTTGTTGTACAGTTGATGTTACACTACAATATACCAGAGTTCAAGAATGTGGAGGAGTTCCTCGCTCTTCTCGCAAAGCGCTTTGGTCGGTTAAAGAAGGGAGGCGTCCCGGACGCCGTCAAGTCGGGCAAACAAGTCCTACAGGACTGGAACCTGTGAGTCTACACATACTCAATTAACTCCATCACTAACTGGGAGGCAATTTAACTCTTTAAGGCCACTTAAAATCGATTATCAGCTTTGCGGACACTTTTTGGGAAAAAATCGGTTAGGGGGGGGGGGGGGGAGTTTTTTTTTTGTTTTTTTTTAAACTTTTCCCTGAAGGTACGGGAGGGCCTTTTTTTCTTTTTTTTGGTATAAATTGATGGTCTGCACACATAAATAAGGGCTAAAATGCCCTTTAAACTTCGTTTCTACCCCTTTTAACAGCTGAGATATTGATATTTTTGCAACTTGGCACCTGATGCGGGGGGGGGGGGGGGGGAATACCAATGCGGCTCTTTTTAGAGGATGCACGCGGTGTTCGCAAAGCTGATAATCAATTTTAAGTGGCCTAAGTTATTGAAAATATTGAATTTACAATGGGTTTTAAGACAATTTTATGAGAGCGCTGGGCGCTGGCGAAGACGGTAGTTGGGCTAAGCTATCCAGTATCGACTCATTATCAAGGATCTACATTTAGGCAAGATAATTTGAGCTTTAAACTCACTGTAGCGATGTCTATCATTGTGCGATCCTTATAGGGTTAAAAGTGATGTTGAAATATGTTATAACGTACCATGTGTTTGTAGGGGTAAGATCACCTACTACACACACCCCCCCCCCCCGAGCACCCCCCCCCCCCCTCATGTAGACCTGTTATAACGTACCATGTGTTTGTAGGGGTAAGATCACCTACTACACACACCCCCCCCCCTCATGTAGACCTGTTATAACGTACCATGTGTTTGTAGGGGTAAGATCACCTACTACACCCCCCCCCCCCCCCCCCCGAGCAGCACCCCCCCCCTCGTGTAGACCTGTTATAACGTACCATGTGTTTGTAGGGGTAAGATCACCTACTACACCCCCCCCC
>OX381704.1:4317809-4451295 GCA_947462335.1 Harmothoe impar
CCCACCCCACCATTCCGGTAGGGTACCTGCTCTCCACAAGTATCCTGAGGAGTTTAAGAACTCAGTTAGGCTTAGGCGTCTGAAGAAGGCTTTACAGCCGAAACTGTTACACCTATAATAGCCCCTCATTAAAAAGCTGTGAACTACAGGAATAAAACAGGACAACTCATTTTTCTAGTGGATTTGGTTTGTGGCATCTTCCCCAACACCATAAGAAAGAAAAATTTATGGTAGTTTTAGTACTCCAAAATCCTGAAATTTGAGCCGTTGTCCTAGTCTAAAAATGCTCCAAAAAGGGGGGAGGGCGTGCGCTTATTAGGGGGAGGGCGCTTATTACGTCGAATACGGTATTTGAATTTTAGAGCAAATATATCTTCCCTGACTCACCTATCTTGTTCAACATGAGTACTAGTTTCTTGTTGACCCCCGAGTTTAGCACCGCCTCCTCTACCTGCGTGCAGCGACTCCCCATGGGGTCACGTGCGTCCAGCACCTCGATGATGACGTCAGCAGCGTCCACCACCCGCTTAAACTCCTTGTAGTACTGGTGTAGGGACTGTTCTACCGAGCGGCCCGCCGTGAAATCTTTACTCTTCTCTTCTACAAACGCCGCCTAGACAACAACAAATTAACATGAGACAGTCAATTCCCACATCTAACCCGCAAGTTACATACTAACCAAACCTCACGTGTGCATTATAGGAAAATACCAGGAAGGGGATGCAGGTTATAATACAAGCTTTTTTTTTGATAATATGTTACAGTACTAAAGTACTAAAGTCTCTGTAATCAGACCCCAGGTTATACCATTTTCTTAATGTCTAGGTCATATGCAGGGATTTACAGTATTATGACAGCAAGGTTAACTGTTTTGCCATCACAATTTAGGGCCATATTGCAATAGCCTTTAGATAAAAGACATCCACAAAAGATCAACCAAAGAGTACTCACCTTGCGGTCGAAGTCGTCCGTCTTGCGCTGTGCGTCCTGCACCATACTGCCCAGGTTACGGTTCTTGTTGGCCATCTTCTTACGGTCCAACTTCCACTGCTCCCTCTTCTTCAGACGCAGCTCCTCCGCCTACATAACAGGACAACAGAGCCTTTAAGGGAGTGCTCATTTTTTAACAACAGGGGGGGTGTGGTGGATTGGGGGGGGGGGGGGGGTCAAAAATTTTGACCCCTCTGGAAAGGGGGGGGTCAAAAAAATTCAACCTGTTTTGAGGGAAAAAAGCCAGTGCGTTATTATGCTACAAAGGGGCGCGATTTTCGGCCTGCCGGGGGGACGGGGAGGGGGTAAAAAATGTCGACCCCCTCTTGGGGGGAGGGGGGTGAAAAAATGTCGCACACTCCGCGCGAAATCTCACCGCCCCCCCCCCTGTTGTTAAAAAATGAGCACTCCCTAAGGACTAATATATCAAATAGTCAAAGTCGTACAAAATGCACAATTTTGCTCTATATTGTCTGATATTTTCATCATGGCTTAGGGAACGTATATAACCGGTATGTATATGGCTGTGCAATAATATTAGACCATTCTGATATATTAAAGAATTTCGATCATTTGGATTTTCAGTTAGGTGTAGCAATCAACCTTAAAAATTATGCAGTGCCTTAACGGCGCCACAGGCGGGCATAGCGGTTTAGCGGTTCCCCGTGTTGCCTTGACGACTCACCCTGTTCTTGGCTTCCTCTGCCTCCCTAAGGACTGCCTCCTTCCCGGGGAAGCTGTTGGGCACCCCGGGGTCACGTGGAGGTCCTGCAAACAATACAAGTACTAATTAAACCCAAATATAGATGCTATTAATTCAAATTTGAAGTGGCATGAGGCCTACGCTAGTAGCGAAATTAACTATTTTGGGCAACCTGATCAAACCTAGTTTAATAAACCAAACTGACCATAAATATCATAAATACAAACGTACAGTATATTGACATTTGATATATTTATCTTCGAATTGAGAATGAATAGAACTTGAGATTATATCCAAATATTTACATGAAACGGGTAATTCATATTGAAACGCAAGGAAACTTACTCTTCGTATGCCCATTTTTCTTGTCGTTTCTTTTTTCTTTCTTGTGGTGTGCCTTTACCTGTTGGGAAATACAAAATGCCTTCAGTTCAACTTCTATTTCATAAAGGGAGTACCGTAGTATGGGAGTATTATTGAATGGATTGAGGGGGTGGATTTTCGTTGATAATGCAACCCCCCCCCCTAAACTGACAGGAGGGTCTACCTTTTCCATACAACCCCCCCCCCCTTTCCATACAGTCTTCTTTTTTTTTCTCTCCATTCAGTGATACACACACCCGCAGTGACACACCACTTCTGAATTTGTTCCTTATTAATCCAACAGCAAACCCCACCTGTAATTTACAGTGAAGCCTACTAAATTGCTACATAGTCATGGTACATGAGTCATGATCATACATGTATACCATTAGTCAATAGCGACCACTCACTATAGCCTAGGCTATACTTACTTAGACTTAGTGTAGTGTACTAGTAGCATCACCAAAGAGAAATTTTAAAATTATCATATTGTTTTAATCTTTATTTGTATTGATGCGCCAAGTCATTAGGACAACAAAAGTCTTTTAGTTTATTGTCTAGCATGTCTAGAGCCAACAGAATTTGAGATTATTCATCGAAAAATAGGGGAGTCTATTGGAGGAAATTCATATAGGCAAAGCACTATCACATGGACCCCCTCCAAAGGTGTCAATGCAGCTCCGCCATCCACAGCTTTCACAGCTTTTCCACGGGGCTTGTTTGCGGGGCTTGTTCACGGGGGGTGTGGGCAGTGACCTGGGGGTCCACATGCACTTAGGCGGCCTCCTGAGGGCCACAGGTAAAGAAGGAGTGCGTAAAAATGGGGTTGGGGAGTCACTAAATAATTTCTAAAAGCTTCAATTTAAAACATATTGATCTAAGACTTGGTATATATATTCCCATATATATCGTGCACTTTCTGTGAAAATTATACAACTTTTATATGATTTTTGAACCATCATTTTGAATACATATATTTACACTGTTTGGGGCGGCCTCAGACCCCCAGGCAGACCCACAAAAGCTAGCTCTCAAGATGTGCAAATCCGCGGCCCTTAAAATAACTGTAGGGAGATAAATTAAACACCATTAGAACCACATTTTTCTCCTCTACATTTTGTATATCGCAGATAATGTGCGCGGGATAAATATTCTAAACAGTACTTGGAATACTAAGACAGTTCACTTCCCGACTTCCCAGCTCTGATAAGCAGTAGCTGAATTAAAAGTGTGACCCACCAAAGTGTAGCTAAAACTGTTTTCTGATTGTCTAAGGGATTCCCACAGATATAAAACATAAGAGAATCCCCTCAGGAATGAAAATGTGAAGAGAGAATCCCAGTGATAGTGACAAATACGGCCCATGCATGCCTAAAGTAAACAGTAGGCACAGCCATCCAACTGGTACGGGTGGGTAATTGGTGAGGCTAGTACTAGTGAATTGGTGAGATGAGGCTGTGGGACATTTAATTTCATGCCGAGTCTGCATATTAATGTGTGAAAGGGAAATAGACCAGTCTAGCGTTTAATACTTATTCTATATTGTAGTGCCACTAGACTAGAATTACCCAGTACTAGTGAAATAAAACATATGATTATGAAGCTATTTTTTGTAGCCCCCCCCCCCCCCCCAATACTATTTTAAATAGTTTACAAATACACATCCATGATCGGACGGTTCCAAGGTGATATGGTACCAGTGGCCAGTGATGTTAAACAGGATCGTTGCACTAGATTACCCAGTAGTGTAAAGCATAACTTGACAGTCACAGTGCCAAGTGATGGTCAGCGTGAGCGATTACATGCGGCTGGGAAAGTGTAAATACCTGGGCGATAATAGAGGATGATCCGGAACTGCACTCACCTTTTTCTTGATTTTCTCCCGTAGTCTTGTGGGAATACGTTTACTTTCACGCCCTACAAAAGCACAGATACAGATTAGATCATTCAAATACCATTTTAACAAATACTCGCAAAGATAAACAGAAATATACTCACTAATCTTTGCACGAGCCATGATGTTTATTCACACACGTGGGGAAAATAATATTCTAGTTCTGACGTTTGCCACCAGACGGCAGCACGTGACGGACTGGTGGCGCTGTCTGGTGGTTTGTGCGGACAACTCAGATGTCATTCTGAGACAAACGTGTGACGGTAATTCTGACTTTGCGTGATTTAAATCAATAGCAGAAGCACCAATCTATAAGAATAGCCTTAATATACACTTTAAATAAGGCAAATATATTTAGGAAATAGTGGTTTAAGATGACTGTAAGCGTACAGAGAGGTCCAAATCTGACTTGGCACCACCCTTTATTACAGAGTGTCTAACTTTGTGTGGGTCACCGTCCCGTGACACACCGTCATTACTACTTCCGCTGACAGAAAACAGGGAGCTGAGTTTCAGCAAATTACGTCAAGAAACTGCTTCAAGAGTCGCTCATGGGCGATGAAGCCCACCCACCAGGAGAGGAGGCAGATGTGAACGCGGCTTCTGCGTCTTACTCACTGGATTCTGGATTAAGGGGTTTGTTTGTCGACTTGTACACCGACGTAGAACACTTCTGGACGACGAGCCTGGATTTCCGTCTGAAGCTGTTTGTCTGTCTGGTGGTGTGGCTGCTCGTCAACACTTTGCTGATAAAGGTGGCCTGGGCTTGTTATGGCGAGTCATTCCGACATATGTACATGAAAACAGGTAAGGGGAATATGCCATTCATACAATACATATTTACTATAAATCTAGAGAGGTGTCACTGTTGTAAAAGTTAGTTTTAGTAGAGGCCAAGGCCAGGTCTATTTTCGGCGCCCGCCTGTTGATGTACGTCATTCTCCACTCGCTGACATTTGACCAGGATCAGCAGGGCGTCTATTTAAAGACGTGACAAAGAGAGTTATTCGGAATTAAAGACCTATCAGTGTCTGCGGCCAGTCTAAAACAGCCTGGACGTGATAATTAGTCACCACCCACTCACACACCGGGAAGTGAGCTGTGTGGGTAACTGGTAACTTAGGGTGCAAGGACACTTAGGGTGCAGACATTTAGGGTGCGTGGACACTTAGGGTGCAGACACTTAGGGTGCATAAAAATGGACATGTAGGGTGCGAGACACATAGGGTGCAAACACAGGACACTTAGGGTGCAGAGACATTTAGGGTGCAAATTATAGGACACATAGGGTGCAAAGTATTTAGATGCTTTAAGGTAGGGTTTCAGGGTAATTCCGCTGAACACATTTTTAGTGTATTATTTGTCACAGGTATGCTAAAATTATATGTTATACATACCAATCTGACCGGAATTGATGTCCCCTTCAAGTAAATTCCATTTTGTGTAGCGTTGCTAGGCATGGAATGAAAATGGAACAAAAACGTTCTTTTTTAGCTTCTCAATCTTCAAACGGACTTATGGGATAGAAATTGAATGTAATTATAACTTCTGATGATTGGACACATATGTTGAAGTCATTTCCTGGGGAGATTTTTTGAATCATGTCAATACCTTGATTATTAACGTCAGGAGAGCTCTTCAAAGTTGCATGGTTACTAAAAATGAGTGATTTTCCCTGTTTTTTCCCCAAAAATCACCATTTTTAGTAACTAAGCAACTTTGAAGAGCTCCCCTGACCTTAATACTTGGAATATTGATATGATTCAAAAAACCTCCCCAGGAAATGACTTTAATATGTATCTTCAATCATCAGAAATGATAATTTTGTTGAATTTCTGTCCCAGAACTCCATTTGAAGATTTGGAAGCTAAATAAGAATGATTTTGTTCCATTTTCATTCCATGCCTAGCAACACCTTATAAAATGGCAATTATTTGAAGGAAACATCAATTCCGGTCAGATTGGTGTGTGTTACATATACTTTGAACCAATCTGTGGTAAATAATGCACTAAAAATATGTCCAGCTGAATTACCCTGAAACCCTACCTTAAGCAATGGAAAATTGGTAAATTGAATAACTAGACAAACCCGAGGAGGGTTTTGGGTATATTTTCCTTCTTTTACATAAATTGTAAATTGTGGGAGAAATTTATCAAAATTTGGGGTGCAAATTGTAAGTATTGTGGACTATAATTTGGGAAAACTAATGTTTAATTGATCATTATTTCGGATAAATTGGTCAGAATTGAAAATAACATAACCGCCATTTTAAAAATGGGGACAGAAATCTGACAAAAATATAGATTAGGGATAGTGAATGGAGATATATCTTTAAAAAATACACATTAAAAAAAGGAGAAAAACACATCAGTCTGCTTGAGTCCAGTAACTTTAGCTATGTAGGTCAGTGCTACATGTACTTAACATAAGACACACATTTTTACAGTTACTTATAGCAACCATAATTATTGATTTCCGTTATGTTTTCACTAGAACCATAGCTATTCACCCTGCCACTCCCGCCCCCTCCCCCCCCCCCCCCCCCAGGTGATGCCAGGTACAAAGGCCGCCCCCTACCCTAGCAGGTGTGAGCGCTAATCCCTGCCCTTTCTGGCTAAAACACAGCCAAACTTGGCCTAAAATACCTCCATTAAGCCATGGAAAGTTACAATAACTAAACCTTTGTACAATATATGATTTTTATATGGATAAATAGATAATGCCTTATGACAAAATACTTGCACCCTAAGTGTCTTGTGATTTGCACCCTATGTGTCTCTGCACCCTATGTGTCCATTTTCATGCACCCTAAGTGTCTGGGCCCTAAGTGTCCACGCACCCTAAGGTACTAGTATTCGCTGTGTGTGCCCAGTTCCTGTTACTAGTGTTACTACACCTGTCCCGCCCCCATCAATTTGCTAAAAGTAATCCCCCCTCCCCCCACTCAGTTCTGTTTTTGTGACAGGGCCCCCAAAGGAGGAATTAGATGGACTATATTTAATTTGGACCCCCCCCCCCCCCACACACACACAACGCTTATTATTTTTATTATGACCCCCTCCCCCCCCCCCCCCATATCCTCCAAGCAAGCCCTCCCAGCGGGTAACACATGACTTGTCCCTCACTCAACTCACTGCCAGTGTTTCATTTTAAATTGGTTGTTCTAATTCATGCAATCACCTCTTTTTAGACAATTATTTAGTGAACATATTATTGAGGCTATACAATATGATTAAACCAAGTCTCAAAGGTAACCAAGATGAGAGTAATTCTCATAAGTTAAAGGCGCACTGAACCCACGACATCATTTGCGTACAAAACTCGGCAGGGCTAGGTCCTCAACAGTGCGCCTTTAAGTGCCTAACTTCATGACGTCACAGTACGCACACAGATACAGTAATCAAGAATAGGAATGTCACCATTAAACATTTGCTTTTCACATGTAAAGATTGAAGTTGTGATTTACATCACAAAGTTATTTCAGTTACAATCACGCATTCATGGATTCAAGAGTCCATTAATGTGTTACTAAGTGAAGACTGATATTACCACACATTAAATTTTCAGATACTTCAAAATCATCCCCAGAGGAAGAACCGTCAGAGTCCAAGAAGTCTACAGAGAACGTGGGAGAGCAGCACCTGCACAGGGAATAAACCCACACTTGGAATAAACCTACACTGAGATCCACATAACTACTAACTATATATAAATATCTAATCTAGTCACGTCAAACAATAAACAAAATGGCTGCCATAAAGAAATTCTTTGAGAAGCGTAAAATGGACGTGAAGTTTAAGCGTGCAGGAGAGGGACATACGCTAGCGGAGAACACGCGACAGAACCGGAGTATCGAGGAGCGACCGACCACGTCGTCCTCGGGTGCCTCCCGGCCTCCCCCCTCCACGGCCGCCATGGTGGCCGCAGAGAGGGCCATGGCCAGGGCCTCACTCAACAAACCAGGTAGGAAGCCTTTCTGTCATTTCATATATTGTATTCAATGTGAAAGAATTTCAATGTAATTTTTGACTGTCTTGAGAAATCAAGACTGTTTCGGGGTTGTTCTAGTCAAAGAAGAAAAAAGAGGTAGGGGTATATAATATGGTGTAGGTGTATTACTAGTGTTGTATGTTCCAACTGTTGTATGTTCCAGTATAGGACTAGTGTAGTGTTATATAATATCGTCCTCCCCCAGTTCTAGTGGGGACCTTTATGATGGGGGCGTGAAGGAGTAGAATAACTTCATCGGGAGCCTTACATGATACCAATGGGCATATCGGATTCGTAAAAGGCGACCAAACTTGAGGGGTTACTTGATGGATTACTGTGATTTTCACTTACCAACTACCAATATGCGCGGGCCCAGGCCTTCTTGCTGGTGGTCTTCCTTGTGATCTCTCCTCAATGAACCACGTCTTGAGACATCAAAGGCCATGGGTTATCTGGCCCTGCCCACTATGGTACTAGCCCAGCTATGTAGGACCAGGCAAATAAAAGAACACTTGCTATCCTTCGAAAAGAGTAGGGGACGTTAAGGAGCTGTTAAAACTTTAAACAATTAAACCTGAAGAGACCACATCTTATGGCTTGCCATACAACCCTCGTATTACAGGCAGCCAGCTCGGTACCAGTGCAGCCTCAGTGAAGCTCCAGGTAAAGAAGGAGTTGGAGGAGGAGCGGAAGGCGATGGCGGAGGCGCAGCGTGTAGCCGACCTGTACCAGCCGCCCGCTGAGACCCTGTACGAGGCGGCCCCAGCGCTGGCCGTCACCGGCGTCTACTTCAAGTGTCCCATGGCGGGGCCGGCCGTGCTGCCTCGTAAAGAAATGGACAAGTATATCGAGGACTTCCTGCTGTCACAACTGCCGCACGAACCCGCCATGACAGCCGCCCTCATGATACAGACACTCAACAAGGTAGGCATCTTATAGGCATTAACAAAGGAGGGATATGTTGTGTTCAGGTAACATAAGATAGGTACTGGCAGAACAATTTTTTTATTTAACATTGTTTATTTGGTAAATTACATACACGTTTCGGATGATATCACGAGGCCCAAAAAACAAATACCCTAGCAACATATGATCAGTATCTATACCCCCATGACCTCAGGTTTCTTAGAGTGAAACAATTGTTTTTGAAATTTCTATTAGAATCTCAGTTGAGTCCATTTAACTATCACAAGCAATTTCAAAGGAAAAATGCCATATTCTTCTTGGAAAATGCATTTAAAAAAGGGTGTTTGACCCTACCTACCGTAAATTGGTACGTAGAAGCCTCGGCCTCCCAAGGTCGGAATGAGGGTTATAGTTAGTATAGTACAGTACTAAATCTTACCCATATATGTTTTGGCCTCAGGACAAGGAGAAGGTGCGTATCGGGATCGACATCCTGCTCAAGTACCTGGACAACATCATCAACCACCCGGGGGAGGAGAAGTACCGCAAGATACGCTGCAGCAACAAGGCCCTGCAGGACAAGGTACTGCCCCTCACCGGCAGCCAGGAGTTCCTACAGGTCAGTAATGTACCACACCTGCCCCTCACTAGGAGTTCCTACAGGTCAGTAATATACCACACCTGCCCCTCACCAGGAGTTCCTACAGGTCAGTAATATACCACACCTGCCCCTCACCAGGAGTTCCTACAGGTCAGTGATATACCACACCTGCCCCTCACCAGGAGTTCCTACGGGTCAGTAATATACCACACCTGCCCCTCACCAGGAGTTCCTACAGGTCAGTAATATACAACACCTGCCCCTCACCGGGAGTTCCTACAGGTCAGTAATATACCACACCTGCCCCTCACCAGGAGTTCCTACAGGTCAGTAATATACCACACCTGCCCCTCACCGGGAGTTCCTACAGGTCAGTAATATACCACACCTGCCCCTCACCAGGAGTTCCTACCGGTCAGTAATATACCACATCTGCCCCTCACAGGCCGCCAGGAGTTCCTACAGGTCAGTTTGGTGCTTATAATTCCCATCAAGACAAAAAAAAATTAAAAGATTAAAAAAAATATATTAAAATTTTTTTTAAAAAAAGGAGTTGAAAATGGTGTTTTTTTATGAATTAAAATAAAATCCGACCCTCCTTACTTAGGTTTTATTATGATGTTACCTGAAACACACCTTGTTCTTTGGCCTAATAAGACTATTTACTTGCAGGCGGCGGGGTTTGAGCGTAAGATCCTGGAGAACACACAGGGTATAGACGAGGAGTTCCTCCTGATGGATGCAGAGTCGGCCGTGCACCTGGAGCACCTGCTGCAGAACCGCGAGATACTCATGGCCTCCGAGCCGGTCAGGGCAACGCTAGACCGCAACGTGCAGGTAGGTTAGCCACAACTGACTAGACCGCAACGTGCAGGTAAAGAATCAATACCGTAAAACCTCTTGTAGAAGCCTCGGCTTGTATGCGAATCAGAGCCAGCTTTCTTTTGATACCCAACATGCCTATATGGGGTGCGGCTTATATGAGAATTTTTAGTATTATACAGTACTAAATTAAAAATTTTCATCTACCCTATTAGGCTTATAGGATTTCCCAAAGTTAAGGGTGCGGCTAATATGCGAGTTAGGCTTATACGTGAGGTTTTACGGTATTATATAATGTTATAGGTTCATTTTACTCTGATCTTCGATTCCGCCAACCAAGATTTTTGGCATTTTGCAAAAAAAGAGAAAAAACTTTTTGCCTTTCCCCTCTGAGAATTTGTGACAATTTTAGCCCCCCAAAAAAGAGAAATATATGAGGACCAGCAAAAGGTAGAATGAGGCCTTTCAGATAGGGGATATTTCTCAATATGCCTTCTTTAGATTACCAAAAAATTAGGTTTTCCATGTTTTTTGGGGAGATTTTTTAGATTTTTTTTTCCTCCCACCTCTAGGAATTTTTGGTACTCCGGGGGATTTATAAGGTAGCTTGTCTTTTTCCCTCTGTCCTTCTAAAATATTAGCAGTAACAACCCATAATACAAGTTATCAAAACAATGTGGCCTTGGGCCACACCAAAAAAAAGTTGGTCAATGGATTCACTTTTTTTTTTATTAAAAAAAAAAGAGAATGAGATTAGCGGAATCCATTGACAATTTTCTTTCTGGTCTGGTCTTATCAGGTATTGACTATTTTGGTCAATAGCTTGCCCTGTAATGTAAGAATACTCGAAAAATGTATCCATTGTTAGAAAGGTGAGGCTCAGGGGTTACTGACACAGCTGTGATATATGTGATGTATCCGATATCTACAGTATTATGAAAATGCAATGTATCGATGACATCACGTACGAAATCACACATCTTGGTATACTTATTATGTTAACTAACTACCGGTTACGATTTCCAGTTGAATGAACCTACCACGATCCAGCATACTTTGTAAAAACTTGTCCAACTCTCATGGTACGGTAAAAATAGAACAATCGTTTCTTTAAAAAATCCCCTGCAGGTGTTCCACCTGTCGCCCTACGCCACCCATATCTTTATCTCATCTACTATGTGCTTCTAATGTGATTTTGATAGTGATTATTGACAAGGATTCTTCATTTTATTTGTCATAACATATATAACACATGTTTCTAAGGCCACACCAAATTAAAAAGTTGGTCTATGGATTTTGTTTTCCAAAAATAGGTGTGGGAGGGTGAATTTTATTCTATTTCTTTTTCCAAATTTTTTTTTGTCTATGGATTTAAACCTTAAATGGGGGGCGGACGAATTTTCCTGAGGGAAATTTTTTTTCATTTTTTTTTTCAAACTGACAGTTTCTGGCTAACGATGGCAGAAAAGGCCACCAAATTTTTTTTTTTAATCCAATTTCTCAGAAAATGATGCGGGCGCAGCCCATAGACACTTTTTTTTTTCAAAAAAAAAAAATTTCCATTTTTAATTTGGTGTGGCCTAACCTGTAATAAGACAAATAAAGACATCTGCTAACCTCTCATGCAGGTGTTCCACCCGTCGCCCTATGCGACCCGTATCGAGGTGCCCGATGAGTTCTACACGATCGGTCCTGATGAGTTGAAGCGGGTCCAGGCGTCGCAGCACGAGGCCGTGGAGCGACTAGGCATGCTGCGTACCAAGGAGATGCGTGAACGGGAACAGATGCGTGAGTTACGGCGTTACCGCTACTGCCTGGTGCGGGTCCGCTTCCCGGACGGACCCATCCTCCAGGGCACGTTCCGCGCCCGCGACCCGCTCAGCGCCGTGCTGGAGTTTGTACGCGACAGTCTGGACAACGACTGGATCCCCTTCTACCTCAACACTCAGACCGGCTACAAGCTCTCAGACGAGAACCTCACCCTCGCCGAGGCCGGGCTCGCTCCGGCCGCTATTGTGAACTTTGCCTACGACCAGGCCGTGTTACAGGAGGTGGCAGCCGAGCAGGGGGCGACCCGTGCGTCGTATCTACGGGAGGACATACTCGCACAAATACAACCCTTGTGAATCTCGCCATCATCACCAGCCGCAGAGAGAATATATTATATAAATATATATAAAGACAATTGTACTATTACCCGAGACTTACTGTGTCTGTGTATGTGGAGGGAGAGACGCCTGCCGTAATGTACTGGGTGATGTGAATATTGAGGACAGCTGGATGTACGGCCGTATGAAACTGTTTTACCTGATACAACTACTTTGGTGCATGTGTAATTAATATAAGGTAGATTAACCCGATAAAGGCTGCATAGTGCAAATAATGCAATTAGCCCTTTGTCGTCATAATGCATATATGCAGTCCTAGCGAGTGACTCGCAAACCTTATAGGGTTGATACATTCCCGAATGGTTGGTGATGCGTGAATGCAGCACTGGCAAGTGACTCACCATGGCTGCGTGCATGCATCATGACGACCTAGTACATTTTGCATTATAGCACAATTTGGTCCTTTAAGGGTTAAGAGAGGCCAGAGCACACGAGATGAACAAGCTTCACTTTAATACTGAGAGGTGGTTTTAATCCGGTTGTTGACGTGTGTTTGGGTACACCCCCCCCCCCCCCCCCCCCCATTACAAAGTAAATAGTGCACTTAATTCCTCCACACTGACTACAGCTATACGGGACTAGCGCATTATGATATGGAGGCCGCCATCTTGACCCAGAGCGATGCATTGTGGTTAGGCCCCCGACTCCAGAGCAGTGAATTTTGGGAGAAGTTCTTATCAGTCCCTTTGTTCTAGGTGTGAGAGGAGGGGATTAGCCTGAGAAGGAGATAGGGTTTAGCCCCCGACTACCTGAAGTACCAGGATGTACTAGTCCCGTATAGTCACCCACCCTGTGCTGCCCCCTGGTGCATTCTGTCTCCGTGTTTGGTCCTCCACTACCCCTGTGTATGGGGCATGGTGTGTGCTTATCTTAACCTTGTAAGGGCAGCAAGATGCTTTAAGGCCCTTCTGGGTATGCAGCCCTAGCGGGTAACTCACTATAGACCAATGCATCAAGAAAGGGTGACTTTTCCATAATAAAGTTGCGTTTACGTTAGTTTCAGCAGAATCCTCATAGCATTGTCTGTAATGGCCATGTTTGCAAACTTATTATATAAGGAGATTCACAGGACAATTATCATTCAAATAGGGTATATTAGAAGGAATAATTCTGAGGTTGAATTTATAAATTTGTCAGTGAAGCGTCAGAAATGTTCAAAAACTTTATTAACAACTTTTCTGAAAAGTTACCCTTTCTTGCTGCATTGGTCTGTAGTGCTGCATCCCTGCATCATGACCCTAAGGGGTTGATACACTCCTGACCGCTCATTATGATGCACAGTGCTGGTGATTTATTCGCCGGTGCAGTTTTGACAAGATCATAAAATGTGAGGACTCCTGCTACCCTTAAAGCTGGGCCGTCAGGGAATAAGTTCAGCATTTTCCATACATGGACTAAAATAACAGTTCCACCAGAGGGCAGCAGCGTTTGGACAGGGGACCATGAGCATTGTCCAGCTTCAACATATTCACCCTATCTTGTGCCTGTAAGAGCTGAGCTCCCAGCCCTTAAGAGCCCTCTTGTGAAAGAAAACTGAACTATATCCAAAAGTACTTTTGGCCTCAATTCAACCATGACGGTCAAGCTTTAAAGGGTTAACGGTTGCCTCAGCAGAGAGAGAGTGTCAGATGATGATTTAACAACACGGCGTATTAAACCTTTAAGGATGGCATGTCACTTACCAATGCAGCCGTGGCGAGTAACTCATGGATGCTGCGTTGGTGTATCATGTCGATCCTTTGGGAGTGTATCAACCTCATAGGGTCGTCATGATGCAGGAATGCAGCCCTTGCGAATTACTCGCCAGGGTTGCATGAATGCATCATGATGACCAAGGACATGATGCATTAATGCACTGAGTGGCCCTTGTATGATTAAACAAGCCTAACGTTAAGGTTATCTCATGTACCGGGTACAGAACGATGTGTCGTGGCCTGGTCCGGACTCCTTTACAAGTTGGCTCCGTGCTCAGTCTGCCCCTGCTGCATCATTACCGTACTTCATGCTGCTGTTCGGCGCTAGTCACCAATCTGTGCAGAATACCAATCTTTGAAGGATATAATAATCAGTGAAGATGCAGCACCCGTTTCATTTGTATGGTATGAAAACAGAGATATGGTCAAGATTGGTAATGTCCATCTTAATATAAGTCGCTAGATTGAATGACATACCTGTTAAAATTACCACAATTTCAGTATCTATAAAATTAAAATAACTTTATTAAATCTCGTAAATATTAGTGAACAATGCAATGCAGATTGGCACTCTGCGCAAATTGGCAAATAGTGCCCAACACTGCGACGCTGGCCTGAGAAAGTAGTCCCTGACCCAGGGCGGCAGTATACAAGGAGTGATCTGGCAGTGGGACTGAGCGTGGGCAGCTTGCCTCCTTACGTATTCCTACATGGGTTGTTGTCTATTCCTTTGGTGCATTTGACCTTTTGCTCACACTTTATGGGTTTATATTTTCATCGATTTGTATTCCCATTTTCTTGCTCGTCGACTCGCACTGATTTCCTAGGTGGAGGATTTTGCACTTCAGAAAATGAACTTTCAATTTAGACCGATGCAAATTTACTAATTCGTGTTAAGGTTATAATATTGATATTAACTTTGGTATCGTTGAAAGGTTATCTGGAAACTATCTCAAAGTGAAAAATGTATTCATCCAGCATTTATTATGTGTTTTGAAATGGGAGAGCCAAAAGCAATTAAAGATTTCCTATATTTAGTTTTAGGAACTGATGATACCCAAATTGTAGGTAGTCAAAAAAAAGCTATATTTTGTTATTTGAGTGATATCTGTAGTGCCATTTGTTTCTGGATGGAATAATTGACGTTAGAAATAGTCCTTAAGTTAAGAATGTATGTCAGTCCTTTAATAAGGCTATAAGGTAACCCAGTCAACATTGCTTGATGGGGCCCATATGTGTTTTTACCTTGGCAAGCTGATTTGCCCACCCTGGGTTTTGGTCCATTTTGTCCAGGGCTACCAGTGGGAACCTAGATGGGTCAGCCCAGATTCAAAGTGCCCAGCCCTAGCCCAGATGTAGCACACACTGTAAAAATGTACAATAAATGGTAATTTCTGGAGGGATATCAGATGTCAGTATGTTTCAAAATATTTACAATGTATTCATGGAAAAAAAGTTTTCATGGGCTGACACATCTGGGCTCCCACTGGTAGCCCTGGACAAAAAGCACCATACCCCTGATATAGACAAGCCCAGCTGGCCCAAGTAAAACACATATGGGCCCCAGGGACCAATGCTGACTGGGAATGTACTGAGTTGATACAACTGGGGAGATGGGAAGCAATTGTCAATGGACCACAACCTTTATCTCTATTGAGTGTTAATTATTGATGGGATATTTATGTAATGTATCTAGGGAGGGGCAGTTTTAATGTTGTGCCCAATTGGAGAATGAACTGGTAACAGACGTGATATTGTAGAGATATCCAGGATTTTATTATATTCATGTAATAAATCATAAAGAAAAATGTTTGTGGTTTCCCTGTTTTATATATTTTATATCAGTCAGGTTTTGTGCTATCGTCTACAAACTCTACTTTTATATTACATGCTGTAAAGTCTAGTACAAAAAAAAAGGAAAAAAAGAAAAAAAGTAAAGTCTAGTACGTGAGTCAGATCATCGTTGCGGCTAATAGGATCGGACCTAAGCTTAGGTGCGGCTTATATGCGAGTTTTATTTGTATGCTACAGTACTAAAGTTGCCATAATCAGACCCCCTGTGAGGCTTATATGGTACATTTTGTACTCCCAAAGTCTAGGTGTGGCTAATGCGTGAGTTAGGCTCATACGCGAGGTTTTACGGTAATTGTTTATAAATATATACCTTTATTCAGCAGAATACTTTTAAATGGTTATCACATGGAGTCTTTTGCGACGCTTCATGAAGGATCACTTCAAGATAACAAAAGTTCAATTTCAGATCCAATTTTAAGTAGCAAATACTCACCCAAAATGCAAAAAGTGATGGATGTTGAAAGATTGCACACTCACGTATTGCAAATATCCTAGTGCACCCATTCTAAATATTCAATTTTAAAAAAGTCACAAAATCTCACCAAAAGGTTTACAAGAAACATTTAACTCTTAAGTACTAGATTGGGTTTTTATCTACCGTAAATTATTATACGCCCCTAGGGTTATACGCCAAATCACCAGTACTGGTTATACAATATTTTTCCAAAATTCTGGATCCGCCCCTGGACTGGGATGCGCCATTGGATAATCACTACTGATTCAAACGGAAATTGGGTGATAATATGATGTAATACATGGAGCACCACCTGGTGTTAAACGCAAGCACTGCTGGTCATTTCAGATTATGGGGAGTGATATCTGCGATACAGGGGGGGGGGGACACAGCGGCTCTGCCTGGTGTGAAACACATGCGTAACATTGTCCATTCTTCTGTTGGCCTATCAACTCAGCATGTCTGGGAAAAGGCTGTGACAAGTAGTCAATGCTACATCCACACCAAAAAGACTATCTCCTTTGCTAGTTTACCTGGCATTGCGCTGTCCGTGAAGCCTAAAATCCGTAAACTTTGGACAGTTACTGCAAACATTTAAGGGAAGTTCCACTGAACCTACACTCAGAAATAAATAGAGTGTATAAATATGGATGTATGGAGCATATTGGAGCATCATTGCTTCTATTTGAAATAAATATTTTAGATTGTGTCTAATGAGCTCAACATGCCACTTTGAAGCAGGGTAGGTAGTTCCTGTAATTGCCATTGGTGTCACTACCTGATGGCTCTCTGGCCACTGAACACCCACTTGGATCCTGGACTGGACATTTTTACGCATGTGTTTCACACCATGCGGAGCCGTGGCGTCCTCCCCCCCCCCCCCTGTCTGCGATGTAAGTGATGTGGGTCATAATGATGTCACAGTCACCATCCTCGCCAGCTAGGCTGACTTAAGGTATACTGTCTGAGGTTAGTGTAGCTGCACAGTGAGATAAAAGGACATATTTTTGGTTTCCAGTATTGCATACTGTTCTGCTACACTCACCTACTGTAAAATACACAAACAGGAGGACGTGGGTTCAAGTCTCCACTGGGCATAATTGCTATTGGAATGCACCTGAATTACACTAATGAACCTATTGCACTGATAGCCTGACTGGAGGCTGTGTCTCACGACCTTGGGCCAATGTTTTTGTCTCTGACCGGGTGCCGTCTCTGACCAGGTGCTGTCTCTGACCGGGTGCCGTCTCTGACCGGCTTTGCTTGATAAGGGCAAAATACCAACAGCAGGAGGCTAATTGTAATTATAATCATAAATATATAACAACCGCCATAACGTTTTTACAAACCCTGATATATATAACTATAATTCTTTTTAAAACACCTTTTTTCTGACACCTGGTCAGAGATGGCACCTGGTCAGAGACGGCACCTGGTCAGAGACGGCATCCGGTCAGAGACAAAAACATTGGCCCAAGGTCGTGAGACACAGCCTGGAGTTCAAACCCTGGATCTTTGGATTGACCTCCAGCTACAGCGAAATGTGGTGTAACCGACAGTATACACTACTGGAAACAAAAAATACCCCCTTCATACTGTACCACTTACTCCTAGTGTAAAGAAAGAAATGCTTCATTATTGTGAAAATTTGGTTTTCTTTTTAAATTTCACGGTCAGAAATCATTATAATGTGATTCCATTTGCACTCACAGGTGGACCTCAACTCGGTTTTGGGTTTCTGAAGAAACCTGCTACGCGCAGGCAAGATATTATGTAGATGTTGAGCCCACCTTCAGCTAATGACGTCACATTACCACGCATAATTACCTTACTGTTGACATTATTAACCCTTTAAGGACGCATGTCGCTGAAAGATGACATTTGTCATCATGATGTACCAATGCAGCCCCAGCGAGTAACTCGCCAGTGCTGCATTGGTGCATCATGCCGACTCTTCGGGGGTGTCTCAATCCCATAGGGTGGGCATGATACATGAATGCAGCCCTGGCGAGTTACTCACCAGGGCTGTATTCATGCATCATGACGACCAAGGGCATGATGCATTAAAGCATTATGCCGTCCTTAAAGGGTAAAGCTGGACTGGTCATATGAAGTGAATCACGAGTTGATGAGGCCAACAACAGGCAAGCTGATTAGCTAACCATTTAAAGCTGGGTCGTCAGGGAATAAGTTCAGCATTTTCCATACATGGACTAAAATAACAGTTCCACCAGAGGGCAGCAGTGGTTGGACAGGAGACCATGAGCATTGTTCATCTACAACATATTCACCCTATCTTGTGCCTGTAAGAGCTGAGCTCCCAGCCCTTAAGAGCCCTCTTGTGAATCAAAACTGAACTATATCCAAAAGTGCTTTTGGCCTCACTTCAACCATGATGGTCAAGCTTTAAGGGATGGATAATGCATTACTGCATCATGCCCTTGGTCATCATGATGCATGAATGCAGCCCTGGCAAGTAACTGCATTTAAGCATCATGCCGGCCATATAGGGTAATTTAGACATTCCCAAAGGGTCGGCATGAAGCACCAATGCAGCACCGGCGAGTTACTCGCCGGGATGGCTTATCGGCGGGGTTTTATGGTAGTGTATTTCAATATATTTTAGCCAATTATATTACATATTTAATTCAATAATTTTGGGTTTTTCATACAAAGGATCGAATTGAGGGTCTGATGGCTTGCAAAGAGAAACGGCCACCAAAGTACCAAGGAGAATACCTATGTGATGTCCCGTATAGGGCACCTGGCCGTCGACAGCAGCACCGCTTGTGGTAAGTTGAGAACCTGCAGTACGGGGCCTTGGCCAGTAGGTGGAGCAGCTAACCGGGGGTTATGACGTCACAGGGCAGTACTGAGTCTATAGGTGTCCATCTAGTGGTACCTGCTTGAACTTCCAACCCCCGAATATGGCTGCGCCCTTGGCCTAACCCCTAGGAGCCCTTATATATCACATAGGTATTCTCCTTGGTACTTTGGTGGCCGTTTCTCTTTGCAAGCCATCAGACCCTCAATTCGATCCTTTGTATGAGAGAAGTTCCTGGGTGGTGTTTCTGCACAAATTCGCGGACGTCCGCAAATTTGCGGACATCCGCAAATATATTCATAGAGCTCCTCAAATATATACAGATGTCCACAAATATATACGGAGGTCCGTATTTGTATGCTTAAGTACCAAAAAGACATATAGGCCTATATTTGCGGAGCTCCATTTATAAATATATGGAGAGTGTATTTACGGACGTCCGCAAATTTACAGACGTCCGCAAATTTAAGGAGAAACGGCATCCTGGCAGATGTATGAAAAAAACAGGATGAATGTCATTGGAGTAAACTGGCTGTATCAATGTGTAATAATTATAATGTTTTAAATATAAAATTTGAAGTGATAAATACCAACTTAACATGTTTTGTAATTCTGTTTATTGTATGATATTTATTATATAAACAAAACTAAATATTAGAGATAACAAGAAAACCACATGAAGTCTCTTGTTTTCAAATAAATCATGAATGTCATAAATTTAGATATTTAACTTAAGATTATTCAGAAAATGTACATCAAGATAAGCACAAACTCCCCAGTCAACATTGCTTAATAGGGCCCATATGTGTTTTTACTTGCAAACCGATTTGCCCACCCTGGGTGTTGGTCCTTTTTGTCCAGGGCTACCATTGGGAGCCCAGATGGGTCAGCCCAGATTCAGAGTGCCCAGCCCTACCCAGATTTAGCACCCACTATAAAAGTGTACAACAAATGGTAATTTTTGGTCGGAAATGTCAGTATGTTTCGAAATATTTACAATAAACTTATGAAACAAAAAGTTTTCCTGGCCTGACCCATCTGGGCTCCCACTGGTAACGCTGCCCAAAAAGGACCATAAATCAGATATGGCACAGATATGGGCAAGCCCAGCTGGCCCAAGTAAAACACATATGGGCCCAGGGACCCATGCTGACTGGGTCCCCTCCCACATTTTTTTTGAGTTTATAAATTTATTGCACAAAGTGATTTTCAAATATAGTTACAATCATCAATTGAGAGTATGTTCTCACTCCATTTCCTTTTATCAATCCTTATGAATATAATGTTATTGAATGCGCATATCAGCTACAGGGTGTATGCAGAGCATAGTCGAGAACAGGAATTGGGCGCGATGCATAACTGCCTGGGTGACTCGTTCACCATGGTAGAGAGTTAGACATTCCCTGTCCTGGATGAACATGGTGCATTATGGCAGGGATTACATGTGAAATTATATACATAGACAAATGCCAATGCCCATCGATACTGTCTCTGTTGTATTTCACGAGTGGGGGCTGGGGCAGTATCCCACGAAGCCGCAAGCTGATTGGGATGCTGCCCCAGCCCCCAGGACTGAAATACATCAGAGCGGTATTAATGTAGTTGGCATTTGTGTTTATTTTTTTAATTTGAAGCCATTTTATGAAGGAAAAACTAATTTTTCTTAGCCCATTGAATACGGCCACATTGTTTTCAAGGGGGGCATTGAATACGGCCTTCCAGTGCTTAAGCATAGGAGATCTTGTGTTTCCAAAAAATAAATTGAAATTCCTGGGTACCCATGTTTTGTCTGCGGGCCCCCGATCTGCGGGCCCGGGTGGTCCATGGTCTCAAAAGTCAATGTTTACCCCTGTACAGGAAATACGACTCATTGAGATTACAGGTAATATGTGCGACGTCTAATGACTCGGTGAGTTCATCCTTTGTTGTATCCTCGAACCACAGGGCGGTATTAGGGAGTGATCATTTTTTAACAACAGGCCAAATTTTTTACACCCCCCCCTGGTCGAGGGGTCAAAATTTTTTAGCCCCCCCCCACCTTAGGGCCGAAAATCGGCTCGCGCGCGGGCCCGTTGAAGCATAGTTACGCGCGGGCTTTTTGACTCAAAATAGGTTAAATTATTTTGACCCCCCCAAGAGGGGTCCAAATTTTTTTGCCCCCCCCCGGTCAAGGGGTCCAAATCTTTTTGCCCCCCCCCCCCAAACCCACCACCCCCCCCTGTTGTTAAAAAATGATCACTCCCTAACGTCTTGCAGACATATATGACACATTCATAATGATACAGATTGCCATTATACACTGTCATTATACACTGGACATTATCATTATTCACTAATACAACCCACCACACCCATCAGCATTCCTGGCGAGTCCCAATTAGTTAGTTAACCCTTTAAGGACGGCATAATGCATTAATGCATCATGCTCTTGGTCGTCATGATGCATGAATGCAGCACCGGCGAGTAACTCACCAGTGCTGCATTCATGCATCATCCAGACCCTACAGGGTTGCGATGCTCACGAAGGGTCGGCATGATGCACCAATGCAAGACTGGCGAGTTACTCGCCCGGGCTGCATTGGTGCATAATGATGATAAATGTCATCTTTTAGGGACATGCCATCCTTAAAGGGTTTATTAGTCCCAATTAGCTAGGGATATCATTGACGTTCTGTTTTCGTTGATTCCGATTATCGCATTTTTTGGACTCGATTTTCCAAATGTCGGTGTTGAGTAAATCAAAGCAATGAATCAGCCCAATAGATGTATATTCTACTGCATGTGAATTTGGAGCATAATATTCATTGTCAAGGGCACATCTATAAACAATAATGTATACAATGTGATAAATGTGTACGTATAGGCATGATACACAATCAGTCTGTGCTACGTATGAATAGTGTTAATCTTTAACACTCTTAATAATCTTGACATCAACAATATCCAATACTGTAAAGGTCCGTATGAGTCCCGGGTCTTCAAATAAGCACCGGTCTTTAAATAAGCACCGGTCTTTAAATAAGCACCGGTCTTTAATATGTACAGGTCTTGAATAAGCCCCGGTGTTGAGTATGCATATGAAGTGTTGAAATACAGGGGCGGTGGTGAGATTTTGCGCGGAGGCGTGGACATTTTTTTATACCCCCCCCCCCACCCCTCGAGCGCTCAAGTGCCCCCTCCCTCCTCGTGGAAGATGACGAAAAATGTTTGCCCCTCCCCCCTTTGAACTATAGTAACGCACAGGCTTTTTTGCTAATGCCCCCGAGTAGTATAGTATGTATCGGAACGGGACTATAGTTAACTACTGTTTATTACTCAATCGACATGCAGCCAATCAGAGGCCTCCATTTGGTCACGTGACCGGAAGTGACCTACTTAGGGGATTAGTGGTGCATTCTGGGTAACCCTGCAGCCAATCAGAGGCCACCATTTGGTCACGTGACCGGAAGTGACCTACTTAGGGGATTAGTGGTGCATTCTGGGTAACCTACTGACCTACTTAGGGGACCGGAAGTGACGTCATATGACCTAATTTAGGATCACGTGACCGGAAGTGACCTGATGAGTCACGTGAGCGGAAGTGACGTCACATGACCTAATGGCCGACCGGAAGTGAGTGACCTCATTGAGGATCACGTGACCGGAAGTGACCTGATTGATCACGTGAGCGGAAGAAGAAGTTTTTTGTTTAGGAAGTGAGGGTCTTTAGGATCACGTGACTGGAAGCGACGTCGTCACATGAGTGACGCTTTAAGAGACTGCGCGACTTACTAGTAAAAGAAGACGTATGAAAATAAAAACACAACAATATTTTATTTTATTTTTTTTATTTATTTTTTTTTCAATCTTGATAAACACTCTATTTTTGAAAAGATGCACACGCTTATTTTTTTTTTTTCATATCTCTAAAGGACTCGTTGTCACACCGTCAGAATGCACGCGACGCTTATAATACAAGTAGCGCACGCCGTCTTTCTCTATGGTGTAGGTGACCATTTTGTTTCGCACCACTTTGAAGTTTCTATTTACAGCAATGAGAGTTTTTCGTTGGCGAAGAACATCCAAGAAGTCGTCTGGTTCCTGAGGGTTTTGTTTCTTCTGTACGCCTTTTGCACTCCATTTTTTGGATTTTCTTTCACCGGTGTCGCTGACTCGATCGTAGCAAATGTAAGTCTTAGGGTTGAGACTTAGGATCCCGTCACCTTCCCACTCCGCTTTCATAAGCCCCGAAGTTCTCAGATCGTGAAGGTACCGTCTCTCACAACATCCGCCGGGCGGCGGACACCATTCTTGCACTCTTTCCGTTTTTGTCTTCACGAAAAGCTCTAAGTGATCGTCGCACACCGCTGTCGGAAGCCACTTTCGTTTCTCTCTGAAGTACGTCTCTCTCAGGCGAGGTTTGACTAGGTCATCCAACGTGTCACCGCTGAGAGCCATGTAAAGACTGTCGGTGTCCATTTGACAAAGGGCATAATCGCGCCGATCGACGAATCTATCCAAGAAGTCGTATGTGAACTCTAACATTTTCAACTTCGCGTACTGGTATACCATGAACCCTATTTGAATAGGGAGGTTGTTGTTGACTGTTTTCGGTTGTAGTTCGACTTCAAACAGATCGGAACTCAACTCGGACGCCTTTTTGAAGCGCCACGAATTGGCCAATAGTTCGAACTTCCGACTGTCAGTGTATCTCACCGCCGTGTGTTTTTCTTTGTTGCAGATTGTTTTACCGTACGTAGCGTTTCCCATTAACTTGTAACAGTCTGACAGAATTTTCTCGTTCTCGTTCACGTCGCCACGTCTTCGCGCCGCCGTTACTTCGTCCGCGAAACCGGCAAAGGAGCGTTTAGGTAGGTATTCTACCACCAGCTGCACTTTGGTGACTATCAAACCGTGCTCTAAATACCACTTGAGAAGCGGCGTTCCCAAGAGAATATTTTTTCCGTGGTAACTCCCTATCAGACATCTCTGAGGCGTGTTCAACAGCTTTTCTTCCTGCGCAAAGTCTGACATGTGAGGTCCTATGTCCGATTTTGAAACGGTTGCGTTCTTGAAAACGGGGGTCATTTCTTCGAAGTAGTCTCGTAGGTGAGGCGGCGTAGTGATGTCCACTTGAACTAAACCGAACATTTTCTCCTCTTTCACAGCGGAAAGGATGTCGCTCTCGCTCATCGCGTTTCGAGACACTTTCAAAGCGTCAACCTTCCAGCGTTGTTGGGAGGCTTTGACCCGCTCATCTCGACGCTTCATCTCTCGCCATTCGCACTCCCACACGACGACCAGCTTGTGACCTAGCGCTTTCAAGTAAGCGCTTACTCTGGTCGTTCTGTCGCGTCTCTCCTCTCTCAGTGAAGCGCACTGATATCGGTGCGACGGTATGCACTCGTGAGCGTGGAACTAACACCCGTGAAACTGGAAAACCGTATTAGAGGCCGCGTGAAACCCGTCCACGCGAATTCTCCGACAGCCTACAACCATCTCGCCGCCGTTCAAAGCGTGGCGCAGTTTCACGTCGCGGTCGTGCTCTACGAAGCGTAACCACTCCAAAGCGCTGTGAGAGTTTCTTTGCCTAATTTCGGGCTTGAACTCGGTCTCGGGCCGTCTCACCGCGTAATAGCCCGTGCAGTGCGCTTCGCTCATGCAGCGCAAGTACAGAGAGTTAGCGTCTAGTCCTAGGATGTGTTGGCACGGTCTCGCTTCTTCGCCATACTTGTGCTCCCTTATCCGCGTGGTGCCCTTCTCTTGAAATCTATGGAAGATGATGGAAGGACCGCCGACTAGATTTTCTTTGATCAGAGCGTGGAGGACGGCGTCGAACTGGGGGAACGTTGTGAACGCGTCTTCTAGGTTTTGGAAGAGGAACCGTAAAGTCAAACCGGCGAGAGAAACTCCGTCTTTCAACATGTCAATGCCGCGATCTTGGAAAAATTTAGCGTGATTTTTCAGAGCTTCTATGAAAGGTTTGACGTCTTTGTTGTTGTAGTGGATCAAGTAGTCTTCCATAGTTTGCATCTTCTCGTCGGACCAAACTTTCTGACATGCGGCGTAGTCGGATTCGGACATTTTGACGCCCGTCAGCTCGCTGTCGAAAGCCGATCTCGGTGGCAGCGTTCTGTTTGCCAGTTTCCTGGTAGACGTCATCCATTCGTAAGGAAAGTGACCTTTCTCTTCGTTCCTGGTGAAAGCTCGCAAATAGGTCGCGTAGTTGTAACCGGGTGCCAAATAGTTGACTACGTCCAAGAAAACCGTGTGCTGTGTGTAAACCGCCAAGTATTGATTGCTTCTCTTTATGACGCTGAATTCTTGGTTTCTTCTGTCTCCGGAGGCGAAGAACGAGTGAAGGCGTATTTTGATCAGGTTCAAGTCGTAACGCCCCGAGTTGAAGCCCACGACTGGAGCTTGACGGATGTATCTCAGAAGACGCTTCTTCAGTTGAACTAACGGGTGTCTGGTCTGAGCCGCAGCGAAGCCGCCTGGAGAAGGGGTGAACGTCGCCTCCTCCAGCAGGAGAGCTTCACCTATCGCCGCATCTAACTTCGCTAAGGTCGGTCGGTAAAGTTCTAACACAGCTTCCCCGATGACTTTGGCGTTCTCGTTTATGTGATTTAAAACTCGGTCCAACAAGGGGTCGGAATCTGCGTCGGATTCTCTGACGAAGCAGACGGGCCCCTCCCACCCCGGAAAGTCGGATGCGACGCTAGCTGACAAAGGGACGTGATCCCACAGCAGGGACACGTGTTCCGTCGACGGTTCTTTGCACGGTCTGAAGAAAGCCTCGAAATCGAAGGCGATCTTGTAAGGGTAGATTCCGGAATGTCCGTCGGGGGGAAAAATGGAGAAGTCTGCTAGCGCTTCGAAAATCGTTCTCGAATTTTGGTAGATGCAACCTACGTAGCGCAACTTGACTTGTCGGCAAGAGGAAAGCTGGTTCCTGTGTCTCTTCAGCAAGAACTCGGTGGTGAACGCCGCCTTACACTTGCAACATTCGTATATGCCCGCGTACGCGTTGAAGTCCGTGACGAGAGAGACGTGCAAACCGCCTTTCGCCGTCAGGTGTAGGTTGACTTTACCTCGGGCGGCCAGAGTTCTGGAAGGCGGTCTGATCAGAGTAACGCGTCTTCTCAACTTCCGCCCCGGCACTTGACGCGACGCGGTGTAAACCGCTATTTGTACGTCAAACAAGTTCTCTAACGCGGGTAAGTCGCGGATGTTCAGACCCGGAAAGGATTCAGGTGTGGCAGCGGGACAGAACTGACGTAACAAATCTGAAGCGCGCTTGCTGGTGTTGTATAAGTGAAAGGAAATGCAGCGGAAGATGCAGAGGTTGTCCTTGTTGGGAAAATCTAACACGCCGCTTCTCTTTCCAACTCGACCGGCCTGAGTGATCCTACCGCCTATGGGGAATTCCCCCGGTCCCATGTAAACGCAAATGTTCAAATTGGTAGGAAAAAGAACGTGCCACTTGGTGTCAGCGTCGCAAAGTTTCCGTACTTCCTCGCAAGCGACGGTGTTTTCCATCTTTGAGAGGAGCTCTTCCAAAGTTTCTGAATTAGTTATAGTAGGGAGCGGTTGTATGAGAGTTGCGTTGTTCTGGGAGGCGTGAAAGTAGCGCAGTTTGCTCTTGTCTTCTCTGTGTTGTAAGAGTAAGCCTACCGAGAAACCCACTTTGTATCTGAATCTTTGTGTCAAGTGAATGCGACGCATAGTATCTACAGCGTCACTCAACTCGCCGGTTGGTAGCCTGAAGTTTGTTACACTCACGCGAGTCCCGTGCATCCTGACGCCCGTTTGTATCGCAGGCCAATTCGCCGTGAACGTTTCCTCCCCGTTCGGTACAGCACATATGCGCGGAGGGACGGTCACCCCGTCCAGAGATTTGCGTCGACAGGCGATCTTTCGGCAATCGCCTTCGCCGCATAGAGGGCAAAACTTAGGTACTACTCTACAATTTTCTACGTGTCTCTCGTGGTTGTACGGTCTTTTAAACATTTTGAAACACTTTTCGCATACGTACTGTGTCATGTTTTTTTTCACTCAGTTACCAACTACTTAGCCGTCTAACTATCTATCTATCTATCAATCTATCTGTCTATCTATCTATCTATCTATTTATCTTTCTGTCTGCTGTCTGTGTATCTGTCTGTCTGTCTCATACAGCGTACGTCAAACGCTGTGTGTGTGTGTGTGCGCGCGTGAGCGTTGAGCGTCTCTCATTCCGAATCTATGCCAAGATATTTCAGAATGATCTCTGTTTTGTCATCCAACTCTTTGAGCGCTCTGGCGGACAGCGTCACTCCCTGCTGTGTGGGTTTTTTGTCAGGACCTTCGTACTTGCGCACGTGGACGAGGTTCTTACCGCTGTAGTAGCTCACAGCTGCGTACACTTCGCCCTCCTCATCCAGCACTGCGAACCAGGGGGTGTGATTAGGTCTTCCTTGCGCGGCCGCTGTGTCGCGTATGCGCACCACTGCGCGGATATCGGCGATGCGTGCTATTAGCTCGCGCAGCGCGTCGGCCGTGAAGTGCACTCGCTTGCTTCTGGTCAGAGACGCCTCTTTCACCTGGCCGTCTTTTGTGTAGCGCGGCCTCCTAGACAGTCTAGCCACGTCCTCCCAGATCTCCAGCGTCAAAGCTCCGTCTAAGCAGAACTCTAACCCGAGAAGACGGGAGAAGGGTTTCTCTGGTTCTTCTCGTCCATCTCGTTCTTTTTCTTGTATTTTTCTCTTCTTACTAGGCCTTGTTGTTCTGGAATTCACCTTAGAACGTTTCACACCCGCAGGATGAGTAACACCATCAGCGTGAGCTGAATCAGCAGCAGAACCGATAGCAGGAGCAGCGTCAGCGCTGGTGGTATCCGAGGCCTCGTTGTTGGAACAGAGCAGCCACACGCCGTCGGTGCTGAGTGTAGCGGTAGAAGATGAAGCGCCGCCGCCCTCGTAAGGTGGCGGTGAGGGCAGTCGCCACGGACCGGACGGGGCGCTACTAGTGGAAGTGAGGTCGAAAGGTCGAAGAGGGGAGCCGAAAAACGTACCGCCCACCCCTTTCCCTTCGGGTTCTTCGTACGCCTCGTCGTCAGCGTCGTTCTCTGTCTCACCCTGTTGCTGCTGCTCCTCCTCCTCCTCCTCTTCTTCTCGGTTTAGGGGCTGAGTGTCCGAATAGCTGTCACTCTCAGCGCGAGCGGCGTCGAGGGCGTCGGTCGATGTAGTGGTGGAGGAGAGGGGCTGTGCAACGTGCGGCAGGTCATCAAAGTCATCAACAGTAGTGGGGAGGTAAAAACCCGGTTGCCAGTACTGCGCTGTGCCAGGAGCGTTGTCGTCAGTAGTAGTAGCGGTAGCAGCAGGTGCAGCAGAAGCAGCAGCAGCAGCAGCAGCAGCAGACGCAACAGTAGCAGGCGCAGCAGCCTCAGCAGGCGCAGCCGTAGCAGGCGCAGCGGTAGCAGGTGCAGCAGCAGCAGCAGCCGCAGCAGCCGCAGCCCGAGGATCACCAGCAGGCGGGGCGGCAGTAGCAGCGGCAGCGCGCTTAGCAGCAACGTGTACCGTCGCGAGTGTAACAACGTCGCTAGCACGACGACTACTACCAGTAGTACTACTACCACTACTACTACTACTACTACTACTAGTACTACTACTGCTACTACTACTGCTACTACTACTACTACTGCCGCGAGCGCTCGCTACAGCGGGAGGGTGATAAGACCAAGCGGCTGCGGCGGTAGTCTCATTTTCAGTAGCAAGAGGAGGCACTGACGCTAAACGAGCGCTGTTCCGCGTAGTCTTCTTGTTCTTGGACGGCGCTAGGTGTTGTCTTTTGCTCATGGTGGTGACTGTAGAGAGCAGCAAAAGAATGAGTGAGTGAATGGAGGTTTCCAGGCCCCTTATATACCCCTTCTCGCTTCTAGAGCTAAGCTACTTACTGACCCTGTTCAGCTGCCGCCGGCTGGCCGGCGGCCATTCACAAAGAGAAACAAAAGACATAAGGCATGACGTTTTCAGCTGGATCCCTTTCCCCCCTTTTGAGAGATCAACTGTCATGAGCTAAGCCGCTTACCACCCTGTTCAGCAATTCAACGCGCATTAGCTGTATAAAGGATTAAGCGGTTGCTGCCGTCGACTGACCGGCGGCCATTCACAAAGACATAAGGTATGACGTTTTCAGCTGGATCCCTTTCCCCTCTTTTTTTTTTGAGGGATCCACTGTCATGAGCTAAGCCACTTACCACCCTGTTCAGCAATTCAGCGCGCGTTAGCTGTATAAAGGATTAACGGTGATGAGCTTAGAGTGTGTATACAAAAAAAACTACAGGAGGCGTGTGGCGTGAAGCAGGACCCCCCTAAGACGAACGTGTCTGTCTGTGAGTAGAGGCGTGTGCATGTGGTGAGCGACTTAAGTGTAAGACAAAAAAAAATCACCACCTCCTGCCGTGGTGAGTAGACCGGGCCGGCCAGGCGGCGGCCGGCTAGTTCAATAGGGAGGAGTGACAGCTGACTAAGGCTGTGCATGAAAAAAATCCGATTTTCACCTGACCTCTGACGTTTGTTACAATGAATGTCAGAGGGAGGGAGACGTCCTCAGGTAGGGGGTAGGAGGTAAGGCTATGGATGAGGAAGAAACACCGTTTTCAGCTGGTCTCCACGGATAGCGATGACTTACCCCTTGTCATCTAAGCTCTTAAGGAGCGGAGCGGCTGAAAAAGCGTCATGCGGACAGGTCGCTAGACAGCTGGAGTGCTGTTGGAAATGGGATTAAACTCCCTCTGTATAAAAGCTCTGATTTCTGTTGGAAAAAAAACCATATCGCCTCTGACCACAGTAACGTCTACTACCACCACCACCGCCACCACCGCCGCCGCCGCCGCCAAGACGAGACGAGATGGCTGAAGCTATTCCACTTTCAAGCTCGCCTTCACCGCCTTGTCCACCTGAAAAAAAGTTAATGCGGCTTGACGACGTGAGACGCGCGAGGCAGACCGATGGGGAGAACAGAGAGGTAGGACAGCGGCGGTTAGCCTATAGCGACGCCTTGCTTCGTCAACTAGGTAAAGAGTTGAGCGGCTGTTGGAGAGAGTTGGGCAGTAGCTTAAAAGTTACCGCCGCCCGTATGGATGCTCTAGTAGAGCGCAGTGTCAAGACACCGGAGGAGCTGTGTACGGCGATGTTCCGAGTCTGGTGGGGTGAAACCCCGCATCGTCATAGATGGGGAGAGCTCGGTCGCGTCTTCACCCGCATTAGACGCGATGAACTGTTGGCTCAGTGGATGTCCCTTCTCCACAGACAGGGGTTGGATTTCGAAAACCCCGACTCGCGCGCGATGCATAAGCACTTGGGCACCCTCGGCAGACGTCTAGGTAGCAGGTGGAAAGAGGTGGGGGACCATTTAAAATTGTCGCCTGAGAGGTTAGATAAGATCGCTGAAGAATGCGAATACGGAGGAAGTCCCGCTGAGTGGGCCTTCCGAGTGTTGAAAATGTGGCAAGATGAAGCTGACGGTGCCGGCGGTACACCTTTTGAACTCCTTCGAGTGTTGACTGAGGACATGGGAAAGTTTGACCTCGGCATCGCGATATTACTTGACTTTATCAAGCAAGAAACAACGAGAACGACGGACATGTGAATTGTTGTGTTTTATTTTCATACGTCTTCTTTATTAGTAAGTAAAAAAAAATATCATAACAATTAAGACGCGCGCCCTCTTAAAGTGTCACTTCCTCCAGTCGCAGCTGATCGCCTCATCGAGGCACGTGATAAACAAAAAAAAATGAAGAGACACGCTTCTTCCTCTCGAGAGGAAGAAGCGTGTCTCTCGATTGAAATCTTTTTCTTTTCTTTTTTTCTTAAAAGAGACAAACGCCCCTTAGAGTGCCCCCCCACCCCCCTAGAGTGCCCCCCTCCCCCCTCCCCCCCTCCCCCCCACCCGCCCCATGCATCCTAAAAGCGCCCCCCTCCCCATGCATCTTAAAGGGGCCCCCCTCCCCTTCCCTCCCCTCCCCTCCCCTCCTTCCCCCCCCTTATACACTCTAAAGAACGCTTCTACCTAGTTCAATAAGTCACTTCCAGTCGCTCGTAAAACAATAAAAAATGAAAAAAAAACAAAACTTATATCGTAGTGTTTTTTATTAGTTTACCGAAAAAAATAAGAGACTCGCCTCCTCCTCCTCTCCTTCTCCTCCTCCTCCTCCTCCTCCTCCTCCTCCTCCTCCTCCAAAAAAAAAAAAAGATATCACATTTTAAAGCGCGTGACCCCTTAAAGACGCTCATCTCTTCATTAAGTCGCGTGACGTCACTTCTTCTTCCGGTCACGTGATCAATCAGGTCACTTCCGGTCACGTGATCCTCAATGAGGTCACTCACTTCCGGTTGGCCATTAGGTCATGTGACATCACTTCCGGTCACGTGACTCATCAGGTCACTTCCGGTCACGTGATCCTAAAGTAGGTCATATGACCTCACTTCCGGTCCCCTAAGTAGGTCATATGACGTCACTTCCGGTCCATAAGTAGGTCATATGACGTCACTTCCGGTCACGTGACCAAATGGCGGCCTCTGATTGGCTAACTAGGTCACGTGACGTCACCACTAATCCCCTAAGTAGGTCACTTCCGGTCACGTGACCAAATGGAGGCCTCTGATTGGCTGCAGGTCGATTGAGTAATAAACAGTACTTAACTATAGTCCCGTTCCGATACATACAATACTACTCCCCCGTCAGAAGGGGTGGACAATTTTTACCCCCCTTGTAACTAAGAAATGAACACTCCCTAAAGCACTGGACGTATTGAAATAAAGTATACTGCTACAAGCTAGCCTTGAATAAGCACCGGTTGTGTATAAAAGCCGGGGCTAAGTCCCTGGTGGTGATTTAATAGTAAGCACCTGGGCAAAATGAATCTATTATACAGATCCAAGAAATCCATCATCAAAATATACTTCTGCTTTCATCTTTCAAGTTCAAGTCAGATTTTTTTAACTCCAGGCAATTAGTCTATCTAACAGAATATTCCCTCTAAAGGTTAAAACATAAGTTTCACCAGCAATGTACAGAATAAGGTCACAGGCACACAACATAGAATCAACAGTAATGGCTCTAAACCCCTAAAATTGACAGTGCAACATATTGAGAGATATTGACATGGGCATTTTCTTAAAGCCAACAGGGGACATACGCATTTTGGGGCTTAGTGACATGGGACATTGGCATTTGTTAAAAGTCGACAGGGAGACATGAGCATTTCATAAGATGGACAGGAGACGTCACCCCATCTATACCCCCACCTTGGACAGGTGGTGACGGACAAATTTATTTTAACTTGGTGCCAAGCTGTTGTTCACCGGCTGATTGTGTGTGAGTCTGCCCAGATGTATCAAGATCTGCCCAGATGTATCAGGGCTTGCCCAGATGTGTCATGGTCTGCCCAGATGTATCATGGTCTGCCCAGATGTATCATGGTCTGCCCAGATGTATCAGGATCTGCCCAGATGTATCAGGGTCTGCCCAGATGTATTATGGTCTGCCCAGATGAATCAGGATCTGCCCAGATGTATCAGGGTCTGCCCAGATGTATCATTGTCTGCTCATATGTATCATGATCTGCCCAGATGTATCATGGTCTGCCCAGATGTATCAGGATCTGCCCAGATGTATCAGAGTCTGCCCAGATGTATCATGGTCTGCCCAGATGTATCATGGTCTGCCCAGATGTATCAGAATCTGCCCAGATGTATCATGATCTGCTTAAATGTATCAGGATCTGCCCAGATGTATCAGAGCCTCCCCAGATGTACTAGGCCCTGGATTCGTCTGACAGAAGAGCCACGGTTTGTGTCCTGTTTGAGCTTTCTCTGGACTTGCCGCTACTCATGGGCAGCAGTGGCGTCGGCTGCTCCTCCTCCCACTGCACCTGCCTCTTCCTTGGTTTAAACACCGGTGCTTTATCAGTGTCGGCCTTGTGGGAGTTTTTTAACACAGTCTTGTTGATGACGAAGAACACGAAGGGGTTGACGAGCGTGTCAACCTTAGCGAAGAGGCTGGAGGTCACGTAGAGGTCGTTGGAGACTGGGAGGGAGAAGATGGACATGAAGGAGAGGATGGTGTACGGCGTCCAGACCAGCAGGAAGAAGAAGCAGTGAAGGGTCGCCACCTGAAGTAAAGGTACACGGGTTATAGCCACTGAAGGGTTATACTGTAAGAAGTTACTGTATTTAAACAGCACAATGTTTTGTACATTTATGGCACTTTTTGCTGTAGTTGGTATTACAGCACTATTTGCTGTATAATTACAGTACTATGACTGTAAATTGGGTGTCCAGCAATGTTGCTGTACATTTACAGTACATTGTGCTGTAGATTTCTGCTGCTAGGTGGAAGCAGTATACCAATTTTTGTAGTAATCATTCCACCCAACCCTTCCCAAGTCAAATAAAGATTCACAAACACTCAAGACATTGTAGAATAAGAATGGATGAGAGAGACTGAATGCATTTATCATTTAGTGTATTGATATTTGCATAATTGTGTTGAATGATACAGAAAAACAGCAAAAGCATAGAATAGACACCACATTGGTGGGAAAAGTTAAATGCTTATGTGCCCAGTCTGGGGAAAAGCTGGTATCACATACAGTTCAGCTGTATAAAAACAGGATTAAACGTACATTGTGTAGTGTGTGTTATCCTAGCTGAAATTGAAATATTATGCAGGAAGGTACTCTCCCTGCATGCATATTAATTGATATAAATTGATGACAATAACAATATGAAACCTACAGTAGAAGTTTCTGTAACTTTACAGCACCCAGTTGCTGTACATGTACAGCAAAATCTACTTGAACAAAAGTTGCCAGCAACTTTTGCTGTAGATGTACAGGAGAAGTTGCTGTAAATTTACAGTAAAATTTGCTGTACATTTACAGTAGAAGTTGCTGTAAATTTACAGCAAGTCAGTTGTGGTACACCTACAGCAAAATCTACTTTTGCTGTAGGTGTACAGTACTTACTTCTTACAGGGTACTTACAATAGTCACATGGTAGTCCTTTCCGAATGAGCCGCTGGAGCGCGTCGCTATCTGTCTGCTGGAGGAACGTACAGTCGCGACGATACGTCCGTAAATCCCCGCCATCATACCCACAGGCACAAAGTAGCCAAACGCTATGATGCCCAGTATGTAGGGCACGGGCAGGGTGGTCCAGTCCACAGAGCAGGCCATGTTGTGAGGCTCCAGGATGTAGGAGCCGTAGCCGAGTAAGGGGGGCAGGGCCCAGAGCAGTCCGTACAGGTAACAGGCAGCCAGCCCCACAAACACCAGTAGGCGCACCCGCGGCAGGTTCTGTTTGCTAACTGCAACAAGAAGATAAATGCATAAGTGCGAGGCACAAGGTTTCCCAGAAAATGACCCATGCGGAAACTCCAGGACTCGAACCCGGGGCAGGTTCTGTTTGCTGACTGAAACAATGAGATGATGCATTAATTAGTGTGAGGGACGAGGTTTCTCCGAAAATGATATTTGCGGAAACACCAGGACTCGAACCCACGGCAGGTTCTGTTTAAAACAACGAGTTGATACATAAGGCTGTGGCTCACGAGGTTGGGCCAATGTGAACGTCTTAGTTCTCATTGAGTCTCCCTTGTGGCTCACAAAGCCTTGAAATTAGTGTAGACAAAAGCCATGTTGAATAATTAGGTATTACTATAAGTAGTATAGTATGTATCGGAACGGGACTATAGTTAAGTACTGTTTATTACTCAATCGACATGCAGCCAATCAGAGGCCTCCATTTGGTCACGTGACCCGTTGCCATGGTAACGTGACCTACTTAGGGCTCTCAGCCAATCAGAAGCCAGCATTCTGGGTGACCTACTGACCTACTTAGAAGCTCTCAGCCAATCAGAGGCCGGCATTCTGGTAACCATGGTAACGTGACCTACTTACGTCACGTGACCTACTTAGGCTCAGCCAATCAGAAGCCGGCATTCTGGTAACTAGGGTCACGTGACCTACTTAGGGTTTGTTTGTAAACAACACCACGTGGCTCTCTTGTTTGTAAACAACACCACGTGACACGTGACTGTTTGTAAACAAACAAACAAAAAAAAGTTATGTAACTTATATATAGAAATAAAAACACAACAAGATAATTTCTTTTCTTTTCATTTTATTCTTTATTTTCATTTCAATCAGAAAAAACACACAAGTTTATGCTTTTTTAGCTTGCTTCTTCGATTTGCAGCAACTCAACAGGCCGCAAAGTCTCACGCCGCCGTCACTCGCACCACCACACCCCGGACGACTTCTCTCCAATAGACATTGCACGACTTTGGATAAATCCAACACCATTTCGGCAAGGCAGAGAATCTTTGCCTCCATGAAACGGCCGCCATCGCAACAACCCGTCACAACAGCATCATCGATAGCTTCTGACTCACGGCCCGGTCGCTCAGCTTTGGGATTTTGCTCATGCGCATGACGCACTTCTTGGGGTTTCTTGTTCGACATGCTTCAATTAGGAAATGAACGCAATGAGGTCCACAGGTGTCAGCAGAAGTGTCTTGTAGTTGAATGCGGTTTCTTTGCCACTTGAACGGAGCAGAGCGTTCCACGAAAGACAAGAACTCCGCACTCAGCGGCGGTAAGCCGAAGGAATCAAAGTAGTACACTTCACCCGTGCTCGACACGTAAAACGCCACCCAATGCTGACCTGGTAAATGTTGCGGATCTGTGTTGCTCACGAAACAAGTGTCTTTGATAGGGTGCTTCGGAATAGTGTCACAAGAGAAAACGCCCAGGAAACGATGTTTTGTGTGAACGTTTTCCTTCAACACTCTGCTTATTTCAAGCGTGTTCATACGATACGCCAAGTACCGCCGTCTTGTCTTCAGTTCATGTGGTAGTCGGTGACGGGGTGTCGATCTCGGGTCAGCTCGACGACGTTGTCGTACACCAAGTAGAGTAGCACCGTTGTTGTCGCTTGTAGCGCCGAGCGGAAACTGACTTCCACCCTCAGCTGACCCGCTCTTATAAGGTTCACGCGACACCCGTCGTGCGATCTGTCTGGGGTTAAGTCGAGGGGGAACACCGTGTAACCGTTCAGGAATTGATCGTATGAAATACCGCAGGAGCGCGCGCCCTCGTACATCCCCGTTTCCGTGTGTAGCGCCAAGTACTCTCTCACGGCCGCTTTGGTCTTAAAGTCGGGCACGTAGGCGTCGTTCGGCACTTTCTGATCGTTCACTATCACTTGAAGCGAGCTGATGTCGTAATGCTTCATCTCGAATGGGTTCTTGGTGTAGCTACCGTTGAAGGCGTCGTGGTCAAGGAAGCAAATCATCATCGACTTGGGAAGCTGGCCTGTGTTGGAGTGCGTGTAGCTGTGATCTCTGTTACCTTGAGGGATGGCGTAGGTCGTCACCTCCACTCTGTTCACCGGGTAGTCGAAGGGCCCGTGTTCTATCACCGCTCTCTCGTGCGTTTCCGCTACAGCGTCCGCCACCAGCACGCGTCGCACGTAGAGCTTTGCTTTGTAGATCTTCAAGCTGTAGCCTCCGTCAGCGGCGCACATCAGATAGAAAGAGGGCGCCGCTTGTTTCAGAGTGAGATTGATTTCTGTCTCTCCAACGATGAGCTTCGGTTGATGAGCCAGGTCAAAGTGCAGTCGCGCCATCAGCGAAAAGCGCTTGTTGGAGATTAGCTTCTTGCGCGCTTTGTACCCCGCATTCGCGTCAGTCAACGTGTCAAACTGACCGGGCGTATCTTCATGCCACCCCTGGGCGCTCATGACGCCGTCCTTCACGTCTTTGTTGTAGTTGAGTAACCCTTCCAAGTAAGCTCGGTAAGGGTAGGTCTCGGTGTTGCCAGACACTTTGAAACCGCCGATGGAGACTTGGACGTCTTTGAAGAGCGAGTGAGCCAAGTTGTTCACCGGAGCTACCGCGTCGGTGTCCTCGATCGCCGCTCCGTCCTTTAGCACTTGACATTCCAGATGAAGGTAATTCTCGTTCAGGTCTGTGTACTCTTGCGACTTGTTGATGGTGAAATTTATGTTACCTCCATCCTCTAAAGAGTTTTTTGTTTCTATCCCCAGGAAAGACGACTTTAAGATAGTAGTCTGAGTCGGCGCTACGGTGTGCAGGTCGAGCTCAGAGAGCGCGCACTCGTTACTGCTCTCGTGTACGTAAGCCATTGTGTTCTCTCTTCATGCGGCCGACAGACTGACGCCGGCCGCCTCCAGTCTTTTTATTTATACCTGAACGCCTAGGCGCTTACCGGTCGAATACATCCCCTCTACGTCTCTTGCAAGAGCCACCGCCCGTCTGAGGAGAATGCCGGCGACGTTTCGACCCTTTCTTAGACGCGACAGGCGTCTTTCCTCCCGAGAACGCCGTACTCGCCAGTCTCTTCAGAGCGCCTGCGCCTCGGTCTTTCACGCTGCTCTTTAAAGTCCGACCCGCCAGCACATCTTTAGCTACGCCCACACCGCCGCGGAGCAGCGTTTTTCCCACTGACTTCAATAGCGGGGTAGCCGAGCGCATCAGACCTAACAGAGCGCCGCCTAAACCGTGCCCGCTCTGGAAAGAGCGCCCGCTGTACACGTTGACGCCGTTGCCCAGCTGCGCGTTGTAGTAATCGCTGTACCCTCTGCCGACGGTGCGCCTGGGTGGAAAGTACGGAACGCGTTGACGCATCATTTTTCTCTCTTTCAGCGCTCAATAGGTCTCAGATGAAGTGTCACGGTCACCTCGCCTCTACCGAATGGGATGGAATGACCGGATCGGTCTCTTAAATAGATGCCGACCTCGGTAAACCTCTTGGATTTCAAGGGGAAATAATCCAAATGGGGAAAACTGATAGCTTGCACGCCACCTCGACGCTTTCCGCCTCTGTCCACCGCCACGCAGCGCAACAGCGGCACTTGCATGTCGCCCACACGTCTCTCCTGGATCATGTCGGTGTATATGTACACAGAGTGCACGTCCCCGTAAACATCCATCGAGTAGGCGCCGGTAGTCGGCGACGCGAAACACGTCTTCTCTCCGAAGCCTAGAACGCATGCGAGATGCTGACTCAGCAGGACAGCGCAGTGTCTCGGCGGTTTGATGGTGACGCGTTTCGTCTTGGCGTCGTACGATAAGATCCGCATCGGTTTGAGCAAGAAGCTGTCGCCCTCTAGTCTGTCATCTCGCAACGTCTCACTCAAGCGCTCGATTAGGGTGTGGTTGCTTCCGGTGAAAATAGGAGGTATCTCGAATATGTTTGGCATGAAACTGCGCACTCCCATGTCTTTCTCCATCTCTTCGATCATCTGTCTTGCTTGATCGCTGATCGCCTTCTTCTTCACCGCCGGGGACAAGAACTGCTTGTATACGGCATTCGTCTGTCTCAAGTCGACCTCTCTCTTGAACCTTTTTGTTTCCGGTTTCAATTGCTGCTCTTCCGACGTGTCTGATATCTCTTCCACCGTTACATAGCTCGCTTCCTTCCAGCTCAGCGGGAATTTTGAGCTGAACGTTAGCTTGCTCAGACCGTTCGCGTTTTTCATTCCCCTCCAGTCTACCTGTGGTTTTTTTCCTTCGGAGAATTTAGTTTCTTTTAAAACCTGGATCGCCTCCTCTAGCGAACCTTTGGTGCGCAGAGGAACAACGATGATCAAGTCGTCGTCGTGCACGTTAGTCCATTCTGTAGGGAGGATGATCTCAGTCAGAGCCGCTTCGTACGCTTCGGGCAGAAGGAGCGGCGAGTCGAAGTGAGTTCGGAAAGACGTCAAGCTGTTGTCAGGATAATACTCCATAGAGCTGTTGCTAGGTAGAGTGATGTTCATTTTTTTTTTTTTTTTTTTTTCTACGTTATTTTTTTGACGGGGATCCACTCGTTGAACTTGTCGTCGTAACCTAACCAACGTACGAAAGCTAACTCTTTACCGTCGACGGTCTTGCGGCGCAACACCTCGTCTATCAGGTAGTTGTTGTCGTAACGACTCTTGTACACCTTCTGAACCTCTTCCGGGTAGAAGACGCCTTTTATCTCCTCGCCCTTGTCGTCTTTCAGCTCGAACCCTCTGCTTCCCAACGTCTTAGCAACGTCGACCACTTCCTCGCGCCAGTTTCCCTCGTACCCTTTGTCGAAGGCGCCTTTAGTTCTCAACATCCTCACTCTGTCACCCGGAGCGATGACGTCGACGGCGGACGTCTTTGTTTTTTTCTTCTTTTTCCATATTTCGTCGATTTGTTTGTTAGTTGGGAGATCTTGTCGGTAGAAAACTGTTTCGCTGTTTTCCGAGCTGACTTGAGCCGGCGCCATTTTCAACGTCTTGTGGTGAGTGCGATTGTAAGAAGACACTACATGGTGCAGTACGTCTACGTAGCGATACGTGCGCTTGTGTGTGAAATAACGCCACAGCTTCTCCTTCAGACTGCGGTTCAAGCGCTCCACTAGACTAGCTTTGATGTCGTCGTTCTCGCCAGTGAAGAACTCTATGCCCTCGCTCTTCAAGTGATCTTGAAAGATCTTGTTCAAAAACTCTTTCCCCTTGTCTGTCTGAACAGTGCGCGGTCGTCTCTCGGCATTGCCTGTCATCTCTCGGAAGGCCTCGGTGACATCAGCGCCGCTCTTGGATTTAATGGGAACGGCCCACGCGTACCTAGAGAAAACGTCGATCGCCGTCACCACGTACCGGAAGCGGTCGTTGTGAGACGCCAAAGCTTGCATGTCCATCAGATCTATCTGCCACTGCTGATCGATTGCGCCGGTTATAGTCTTGTTCCTTGCGAATTTTCTCCGAATGGGTTTATGTTTAGTGTAGGCGTCCAGCGACACTAAAGCATCTCGGATGACGGCCGGGTTCAGGTGGCGAAAATGATGTTTCTGGAGTTTAGTCACGCTAGTGAAACTGGAGGGCGCTTTGACGTCGGTATATCTAGCTACTACGCGCTTCTTTTCTTTTTCCTTCTTGGTCAGTCTCTTCACTGGTTTGCCCATGGTGGGCCTGTTGAGGGCGTGAACGACGAGCTCGCCGCTAGGCGGTTGCGCCCTCTCCTTTTCTTACTCGCCACGCTCCTATAGGAAGTCGGAGTTTGGAAAAGTTCACTGTCGTCCTCCTCGTCGTCAGAGGATTGATCGTCCACCTGGAGAGAAGAGTCTGCTGCTGCTACTGCTGCTGCTGCTGCTGCTGCTTCTCTTTCTTCCGAGTCGAAGCTCGGTCGTTTCCGACCTCTGTCAGCAAGCCGTGTGTCCAAACTTCGGCCAGGTCCGCTCGCTTTATACAGATGGTTTCCGATCAAGGAGTCTGTGGGAACTGCTTCGCGCAGCGCTTTCGTGAACGGCGAGTAGCCCGCCGGTCTGGGCGCCGTCTTCCTGAACCTGGCAGCGTCGTTCAGTAAGTCCACTATGTTGATGCGATGCTCAGGTGGTATTCTCCGACCCGACATCTCGCGCACCGCACCGTCCTCGTTCCACTTGATCACACCGGATTTCTCCAATTGTTTGTACAGCGCCACGGTCCGAGTGCGATTCCTCTTGGGAACTTGGTTCACCAACCGCTCGAGTAGGGACGCGCTGGCCTCTTCAGCAGACTGACGGAGGTGAGCCGGGGGCGAAGAAGAGTAGGACGAAGAGATGTTGCTGTTGTGGGGATTCGCGAGAAAAAATTGCAATCTATTCAACAACCTTCGGTATTTCAACATTTTCTCGCGCGATTCCAAAGTGGGGTCGTTCAACACTAAATCCAAGTCCCTGTAGATAAACTGTAGCACCTGGTGCAAGGCCGCGTCGGGATGAAGGGACTGTTCTGCCTGCTTGTGGTAATAGGCCATGTCGGCAGGTAGGCGGGCGGCGGTGGCAGGAGCGGAACTCTCGTTCTTTTCAGTGCGCTCATCAGGAAGAGGAGGAAGGTTTGGAGCAGTAGAAGTACTAGCAGCAGCGACTGCAGTAGTAGCAGCGCTAGTAGTAGCAGCAGCAGCGGGCACATGATGAAGTAGACCTGCTCGTGATGATTTGTAGAGCGTCTCAGGATCCACGAGCGCTAAACGTTTGTAGTGTTGTTGCTGCTCTGAGTCCGTCATGGGGACGACGGTGGCAATGACGCTGGTGGTGGCGGTAGTGGTGGTGGTGGTGGTGGTGCTGTCGGCGAGTAGGTGTCGAATGAGGTGTCTCATATACGGAGAATGCTCTTTATAAGCGGTAAGGCCATCCCTATGAGAGCCGGAATGAGGAAACCTCCCTCTTGTACCAAGACGCGTCTCTTTTTTTTGATGGGCGTAGATTTTTTGCCGACCTCCCTCAACACGTCAGCCGATTCTCGAAGCTTGTCCAGTTGTTTGTCGCTGAGCGGGATGTTCCCTACCAGTAAATTGTGACAGATCTCACTTAACGCTGCGATCAGATCGTCGCTTCCAGAGTCTATTAGATGCGAGCAGTCCTTTGGCGAGCACTTAGCTAAGTGCTTGAGAGTACCAAAGTGTCTTTCGAGTAGATGAGAAGACATTTTTTTTGCTACTGCTTTCTCTTGTTCTTTTTTTTGTCTAGCGGTACGAACACTAGCTGAGAGTGTATGGACGTCAAAGAGGAGCGTATTCTCAGATCGTCAGGTGTTGACTGCTTGAAGTCCAGAAGGAGGTATGAGTGAGGTCGCTTGAGTTCATGGGTAAATATACTAGAGAGGGCCGCCGCGTTGGACGGAAACACCTGGCGAGACAGACTAGCTATTTGCCCCATGTCGCGCGGGTTCTTGAAAACGATCATGTAGTGAGCGTTCAGACTCATAGTTCGAAAGTCGGGTGATTTCTGGAATAGGTTCTGAGTGATGTATATGACGCTCACGTTCCAGTGATGCGAGTATTTAGTAAAGATGTCGGCTACCACTTGCTGATTGGAACTGCTCATCAGATCGTCCAATATCAGTAGAGTGTGGGGTCGTAAAGCGTCTTCTGCTACTTCCACGTCTCCCGCTATAGACTCTTTGCTAGGAAGACCTTCTCTGAATTCCACACCGTACTGATTTTGCATTTTTTCAAACAGAGGTTGCCACTCGCCGTAATGGTAAAAAGTCTTTTCCACCGGCGGCGTGACCAAATTGTTCACGTCGCTCAGAAATTGATCCACCAAGCGCGATTTTCCACAACCCGACGGACCGCTAATGATACAACTAAAGGGTCCTTGTAGTCGAGCGTCGAAATGAATTTCTGTGAAGAGTTTGCTTTTACTACTGGACATTTTTTTTTGTTTTTTTTCAGGACGCGTCAGAGAGCGGTTGTGTGTCTGACTGTCTGCTGTGTTTCTCACTCGAACGGTCGGTAGTGAATGGTTGTGGAGAAAAGTCAGCCGACCTTTTTATTGATACCGGCCGGTGTCACAGTAGCGGCGGCAGAAGTGACTTTTTTTTCTTTTTTTTTTGCGATAAAATTCTATTTTCACTCAATAGTCATAAATGTTTGTATCAGACTCCAGAGGAGTCTGATACAAATATTTATTTTTTTTTAAAAAAAGAAGAAGAGGAGGAGGAGGAGGAGGAGGAGGAGGAGGAGGAGATTAATTTTTTTTTTTTTTTTTTTTTTTGATCATTTAGGCAAAGCTCGTCGCTTTGCCGTTTTTTTTTCTATTTCTGTGTTGTGACACGATCGTCTCGAAAAAGCAATAAGGCGTGTGAGCGCGGCGGTGACAAATACATATTGGAGCGTATGGTTTAAAATAGTGCGTCCCTATCTTCTTCAATTCGGCTGCGTTGCAATATGCGGGATAACAAGTGACGACGTCGAAACGTTTAGAGACCGTGTTCACGTCGGCCACAACGCGCGCCCACCGAGTGGGAGCTGCAGTCGCTCCCAAGAAACCGATCGGCTTGTCGAATCGTTTCATAGCACTTATTCTCACTTTATAAGAGGAGGCAGGGTGAGGAGAGTAGCGGCGCTCTTTCTTTTCATGAAACGCCCAACGAGTGGGGGCGCTGAGAGCAGCTGTTATGCAATAGTAGAGTAAATGCTGTTCTGAGAAGACGGCTCTCGGCCATGTCGCTACGTTTTCCTTTTCCGCTCTTGTATAACGACGATGGCGCTCAGCTTTGCATTTCTCGAGAATTCGGTACGCTTCAAGAGAAGCGTGAACCTCAACTACGTGACGCTCTCTCCTTTGAGATAAAAAAATAGCCGGGCAGTTGAGGAGAGCACTTTGTTCGCGCGACCGTCTTTTAGAAACTCGCGCCCTCTGCAGCGCCATATTTCTTTCCTCCGAAACAAAAAAGACTGAGTGAAAATAAAAATTTAAAAAAACAAAAAGCTCAAAGAAAAAAAATAAGCAATAAGCAGACTCAGCTCGAAATTCCCTGCTGGCGTGATGGCGGTGACTGCAGGCGGTGGCGGCGGTCGGCTGGCCGGCGGTGGCGGTGTCGGCGGCGATGGTAGAAGGGTGTGTGGAAAGAGAGACGCATCTCAGTCTTTTATAGGAGCGGCGAGTCTGACATTTTCAGCTGTCGCATGCTGACCTGCTGCTATCATAAGAGAAACAAAAGCCCTAATCACGCTTTTCAGCTGGATCCTTCCACCCCGCCAGACATGGATCCAGATGGGAAGGTGGTTTAAAATTAAATCCGTGTACCGACTGTCATACAATAGAGTAATTAGTTGAACGCGTGTTACCTGTATAAAGGATTAGCGGGTCATGGGCTCAGCGTGTGTATAGAAAAACAACTACAGGTAGCGTGAACAAAGCGACCCCCTCCCTTTCTGTCACTCTGTCTGTGACTAGAGGGTGTGCGTGTGGTAAGCGGCTTAAATCTAAAGAAAAACAAATCACCCTCTCCTGTCGTCAGCAGTCAGCCGGCCGGCGGCTGGAAAATGCGATTAGAGGGATGATGAGCCGCGTAGTAAGCGACTTAAGGCTGATCTAAAGACCTGCCGTGAGGGGGCAGCTGGCCAGTAGCTTGAAAAAAAAAGAGGGGGGGAGGGGAGTAAGAGTATATAAGGGGGAGTGAAACCGTATTCGGCATCGTCATCATCGTTCACGCTACTACTACTACTACTACTACTACTACTACTACCACCACCAGCACCGCGCCTCAATTTGCAGATCCCCATGATGGAAAGTTGCTACCGTGACATGAAGCGGAATGACGAAGCGGCGCGCGAATGTGAAGCTGATGCTGTAGCCTCTGCTACTGCTGCTGCTAGTGCTGCTCAGCGTGCTACTGCTGCATTTACTGCGGCTGTTAGTGACGCTGGTTGTGATGACGTTGTTGTTGTTGCCGCTGCGGCTGTGACTGCTGCTGTTGCTGCCGCCGATGCAGCTACTCATGCCACCGATGCCGACGCTGCTGCTGCTGATGCTGTTGCGGCTGCCGATGACGCCGCTGATAACGCTGCTAGTGCCCGCTCTGCCGCCCTTGCTACTGTCGCTGCTGCTGTTGTTGCTAATGCTCACGCTACTGCTGCTACAGCTGCTGCTACTGCTGCTACCGCTGCTGCCGAGGCTGCTGCCGCTGCTGCCGATGCTGCTGCCGATGCTGCCGATGCTGCTGCCGATGCTGATGTTAGCAGTCGCGTCGACAAAGAATCGTCATTTGTCACTCTTAAACCTCCAGTTGAACGCGCGACGAGTAGTAGGGCTACCAACGCGACGGCCGGATGGTGCAACTGGTGTCGTCGCTTCTGCTCGTGCGCTTGCTTTTCTTCCAGTCCTACCTGCTGCTGCTACGGTATGATAGTGTTATAGTGTTTGAATGAGAACGCGCGTAGTTACACATAGACGCTGTAACAGATGTGCTTTTTTTTTGAAAATATAATTTTAACATAACATGGAACTTGTTGTGTTTATTTTCTATATATAAGTTGTTTGTTTACAAACAGTCACGTGTCACGTGGTGTTGTTTACAAACAAGAGAGCCACGTGGTGTTGTTTACAAACAAACCCTAAGTAGGTCACGTTACCCTAGTTACCAGAATGCCGGCTTCTGATTGGCTGAGCCTAAGTAGGTCACGTGACGTAAGCAGGTCACGTTACCATGGTTACCAGAATGCCGGCCTCTGATTGGCTGAGAGCTTCTAAGTAGGTCAGTAGGTCACCCAGAATGCTGGCTTCTGATTGGCTGAGAGCCCTAAGTAGGTCACGTTACCATGGCAACGGGTCACGTGACCAAATGGAGGCCTCTGATTGGCTGCATGTCGATTGAGTAATAAACAGTACTTAACTATAGTCCCGTTCCGATACATACTATACTACTACTATATAGAAGACAGTGGGGAATTCTGCAAAATGTACTTTCTGTTCGTCCTAGAGTAACTGAGCTCATGAGTTGCTACATTTTTGAAAAATTATAAAAAAGAATTGAAAAAAAAGTGTGTTCAACTGTCAACAGTAGACAGCCCCATTTTCGATTTTTCATTTCAAAATCAATTTTCTTTTTAAAATCACTCTTTTGGCCCTCTTGGGCGACTGTAGTACAGTGTTGGAAGAAATCACATACAAAAAGATATACCTACACAAATGTGCGTGAAACATCCTCATATATCTGTACAGCGTCATCAGCATGAGCGAGCCGATCGTGGTCATCGCAAAGAAGTAGATGAAGAACCCGTCCCGCTCACAGTCTGCAAAAAAACATTATTTTGAACATTTTTGTAAAGTTTTAGGAAATTTTCTTGTGTCATATTCCCTGTCATTTCTTGTAGTGAAACTCGGGAAATACACACCTTTATCCTATTCGCGGAATTTCTGGTTATTTGCATGAGTAAAACTGGGGAAATACACATCACCATTGAACATGTCACTAGGAACGTTAACCATTCTCGAGAATCTCCCATGTCTATCCTGTGCATGGCTCAAATCTCTGACCTATGTTGTTTTGGCTATTTCTGGCCTTTTTCAGGCTTATAGCCCCGCAGAATAACCAGTTTTCCACCATTTTTTTCAAAAATTTGGTATATGTGAGAAAAAATCCCAACAATTTCGGGATTATTTTTTTTTTGTGTATTGGCCCAATATTTTTCGTTTTTAGGCCCTCCGAAGGCCCAAAAACCCTTAAAAAGGTCAAAAAACCTTTAAATGACATGTTTTACATGTCTCCCATGTCTAATAAAACAGTAACAGCCTATCCTTAATATCATTTTCTATTAGGCCTATGGTATAGTCAATTGATTCACAGGGATTTCACTAGATATGTACCGTATTTTTTTCTCCACAGCCATTTAAGTGTATATTGTCAGCAAAACTTTCAAATGTCCTTTCATTTTGATACCACTATACAGTAAATAAACAAGATCCAAACAGTATCCCTTGTACCCCAGATCTTGAGGTAACTATTGTGTCTTTTGCCAGAAAAAAGAAATTTTGAAAATAATCTAATATTCCAGCCTCCAGGACCAAATGTGTATTGTGATACTTATTTTGGTCCCGGAGTCACCCTCTTATTTTAGTCCCGCAGTCACTCGCCTTGCTGATAATAGTAAAACCCACACAGAATTGTTAATATCCTATATATTTTAGTTATCTTTAGTGCCACTGCTTCCTATCCACCATCTCTAATGCTCTAAACCAGAAATCTGATGATTCCACTAATTTAACCTACATTTATACAATATTTTATTTTGGTCTCGGGGTCACCCGGGTGACTCCGAGACCGAAATAAGGTGAAATAGGTGTACCATAGTTGCTTATAGAAAATATGGGTATATATTGTGTGCCCACCAAATGCTAAACTAATGTTAGGTGGTAGTTCCACCCACTACCTCCAGGGTAGGTTCAACGAAGGATCCTAATGGTCCATATTTCCTAAAGTATATACCATCAGGACATTGTAGAGTGATTTTGACAATTAATTGAACCATTTTGAGTGAACTAGGGTAAAATGAGAGTATGTTGTTAAGATTTTAATATTTTTGATAAATCTTCAATATTCATCGAGCTGTATCTCAAAAACTATTTTTCTGAGGGTATCCATTCTTGGTATGCCTTAAGATATATGTTGTCCCAGTTTGTAAACAAAGTTATCAGTTGCTGTTATGTATTTTAAGACAATATGGACCTAATCACCTTATTTTGGTCTCGGAGTCACCCGAAAACGGACAATCGAGTTCGTGAGGCAATAAAAAATGAACCGCTAGGGTTAGAGATGTATCAAAAAGTGTTCCAAGGAGCCGAGATATATACCTTTCAATAATATGAGCTTGTTTAAATATATTAAGAACTTTCTGATTTGTCCTTCCTCTATCCTAAAACAACATAAGTCAGGAGTTTGAGCCGTATACAGCTTGTGCGCTTCCAGGGAAATACAAACGTTTCTAACTTGTGTCATTCTGAGCTCTGTTTGGAGGGTTACTATCCTTTTAGGGGCTGCGAGACTTAATCCTTGATATCATGAGTGCAGCCCTGGAGACTAACTTGCCAGTGCTTCATCCAAGAATCATGAGGATCATACATGGTTGATACACTGTCTGTACATGTCTCTTAATGATTGAAGAAGTTCTTATTAATAGTTACTAAAGGTCTTGATAATAGTTAGATAAGGTCTTAACAATGATTGAATAAGGTCTTAACATAACTAGATAAGGTCTTCACAATAATCAGATATAGACATCAAAGGTCTTAACAATAATAGTCTTAACAATAATTAAATATGGTCTTAATAATAATGCTGAGATTTGAATAATAATAACAATAACAATGAAAATAAAAATAGTAATGATAATAAATAATGGCAACTAAATAGCATAGTGCTTTCCTTAAAGGGTTATTAAGTACAATGAGCCTTAGGCTATGTCTCATGAGATTATACCAATTGAAACGTCTTTGACCAGGTGTAGTGTTTGGCCAGGTCTAGTCTTTGACCGGTGTAGTCTTTGACCACCAAGCTTTGGAATGGCTGAAATGGGGGCTATGTACAAAGAAATGAAGAGAAATTTGTAAGATATAGTGTTGAAATATCCATTAACATTTTCCTGGCATTTCTGTGTGCAAAGCCCCCATTTCTGCTGTTTTGAAACTTGCTAGTCCTAGACTACACCCGGTCAAAGACTACACCCGGTCAAAGATGCTTCACTTGCTACAATCTCATGAGACACAGTGCTTACCAAGTGCAGAGAAGTACCATCCGTGTGAGAAGGCAGACATGAGGACCAGAGGGTAGCTCAAGATGGCCGGCGCGATCTGACAGATGGAGATGTTAGCGGTAATAACGTCCATGTCCGTTATGTCCTGCTTCTTCTTAAACGCTCCCCACAGAACCACAAGGTTAAGGCTGATTGACAGCAGGCCTGAAAGTTAACAATTACAGATATAGTCCCTACTTAAACAACTGTAGATAAAAGTCTCTACTTAAACACTCCCCACAAAACCACAAGGTTAAGGCTGATTGACAGCAGGCCTGAAAGTAAACAACTGTAGATATAGTCCCTACTTAAACAACTGTAGATATAGTCCCTACTTAAACACTCCCTACTTAAACGCTCCCCACAGAACCACAAGGTTAAGGCTGATTGACAGCAGGCCTGAAATTAAACAACTACAGATATAGTCCTTACTTAAACACTCCCAACTTAAAAACTCCCTACAGAACCACAAGGTTAAGGCTGATTGACAGCAGGCCTGAAATTAAACAACTACAGATATAGTCCTTACTTAAACACTCCCTACTTAAACACTCCCTACAGCACCACAAGGTTAAGGCTGATTGACAGCAGGCCTGAAAGTTAACAACTACAGATATAGTCCCTACTTAAACAACTGTAGATATAGTCCCTACTTGGAGAAATCTCAGATGTCCGCCTGAATGTTGCTTAAAACTGGAAAAGTGTCTTGCTTCTAATCAACTTAGAGACTCAAATAAAAGGTGGAAAATTACATTTATGAGGCCAAGGAATCCAGTCCAGCTATTTTCAAAAAGTTCTGTCTCAGCAATCTTGAATTTTCAATGAGATTATCAATCCAAAGTGGCGAAATCAGAGCCAAAAGTGGGTCTATCAGTATCTAATCAAGATAAATACATAATATCAAATTCAGAAAGCATACTTCTATGGCTAGGGACTCCAAATGATTAATAAATAATCAGCTGTATGGTGGCCTTTTTGAACTTTTAAGAAATCACCATGAAAACCAATTCAAAATTGGTTCACGATGTTAAATTCAGGATTATAGGATTTAGTGAATCCTGTACCATCCGGCTTTGCACTCAGTAAGAGTAACTGTAGGACAATGGTCACACTTAGTACTATTATGGCAGACATATTGTATTCCCTTTCTGTTATTTTCCCTAAGAACAAAGGGTGATGCCTCTGGGCGTGAGGGGGGGGGGGGTGAAAGATGAGGGTGAGTTATAAGTGCAATAATCTGAGTAATGCTTGGTCTATAGACCAATACAGAGAGAAAGGGTGACTTTTCAGAAAAGTTTTTGATAACGTTTTTGAATATTTCTGAAGCATGGCTGGCAAATTCATAAATATAACAGCAGCATTCTCCAATATGCTCCATTCCATTTGAGAGATAATTTTCCTTTAAATCTCCTGATTTTAGATGTTTGCAGACACAGCTATTACAGGCAATGTTATCAGGATTCTGCTAAAACCAACGTCAACACAACTTTGTTCTGAAAAAGTCACCCTTTCTTGAAGCATTGGTCTATAACTGTCTATCCTTCATCACCTATTCAGCTAGCTTTTTTTTTTGTTTATTCAGATGTTCTCACTGTAGAATCATTAATAATTGTACAAACTTCATATATGGATAAAGATGTGGTGCTTATGGATTTGTGGAAATATCATCATTGCACAGAAATGTCTTTCTATGCTGTGTGTGCATAGTTCTGGCTGCGGGTTATACACGGGAATCCACGGTAGCTTCACTTACCGACTATCGATATATAAAACCCGATGAAGATGTCAGCACTCTCTGAGAATGCAGATCTGAAGGCTGGTCCCTCCAACCCGCCGTCCGGACCGGATGTGACGGCCATGGTGGGTGCTGCTGACTCCACCATGGTGACCTGCTGTCTCTCTACACGGCCTACTTCAACACGCAATCTGAAATAAAATGGAAACACCTTATTAGGCAAAACACCAACAATTTGTGCTCAGGTATCCCGACTGACCCAATTTTTTTTGGCCCTACTCAGTTTTTTTTAGTTTTTTTTTGGAAGGCATTTCGGGGGTTTTGCTACAAAAAAATTTGTTGACATACTTTATTTTCACTGAAATTATGACATTTCTTTCAAGAAATTTCCTCTCATGATGCTAAGTATATTGTGTATATACACATGTGTGCGGCTGGCAAGGCTACTTTTTTCCTACAAAATTCCCCATGACAAGGGTCCACTTTTCAAGAAAATTTGCCATGACAAGGGTCCAGTTTCATGAAAATCCCCATGACAAGGGTCTACTTTTAAAAAAAATGTCCAAAATTTTACCAAAACTTCAGATTTTTCACTAAAACATCACATTGTCTTACAAAATAATTTGCACAATAGTGAGTTTCTCCCAATTGCGCTTTAATCAGTCGAATTCACCAGTCTGGCAAATCTGATAGGAGGGAGGTTCGCCAGATTGAGTTTTAAGTCGCCACTGGCGATCTGGCGAATGGCTAGCGCAAACTGAGCTAGGTAGGGGGTCATTTCCGTGCACTGACACAAACATCATTCAATATAAATGATTGATTTCTATATCTAGACGTTTCATTAGTTCGGCATGTTGCACTTACAAACGGCATGTGTCGTGCAAATGGTAATTGGAGATTATGGGTGAGAGGATATTAATATTAGCCGCGAGCATCTTTGGAATTTCTAATAGGCCTATGGGGACGGGACGGCACAGTCGGTAGCACGCTCGCACGGCGATCGGAAGGTCCTGTGTTCGAGCCCCACCCTGGGTTGACTCAGCCTCAAATGAGTAGCACTAGAGACTTGTCTCAAAAGGGTGCGGAAGCAAGCAGGTGTTGCCAATCTACATATCTGATCACTTACCGGTAGTATGTGTCCAGAAAAAGGAAAAGGCTCGACCAACCACACACACATTTATAGGTAGAAGCTATCGTAATTTTAATACTGGGGAATTCCAACGTGAACTTGCAGCTTATAACTGGGAGGTATTTTATAATGATACCAACCCTGAGTCTCAATGGTTGATCATTGAATCAAGAATATTACGCTATCTTGATAGAAGATGTCCCCTTAAGGAATTCTCTATCAAGGGCACAGACACAACCTGGATGACCAGGGAGGTTAAGGAAATCATCGCTGAAAAAGCAAGACGTATCTCCAATTATTCTAAATTTAAACGCCCTCAAGATCTCGCCGAGGCGAATAGGTTGAGACGCCTAGTCAGTACAATGAGAGTTGACATGAAAAAGGGGCAAGTTCACGAGGCATATAATGACTTCAAAAATGGTCACCAACAATTTTGGAAGAAAATAGCAGAGCTTATTAAACCGGGCAAGGCCACCACAAGTGCTGATTTCTTACACCACATTACGGGGGACAGAGTGCCAGAGAATGACTCGGCAAATTACTTTAATGAGTTCTTTGCTAATGTTGGGCAAAAAATGAAAGAAGCTATGAATTTTGATATTAACAATTATGTAGGTACTGATTACCGGGTGAATGTAGAATGCCCGCCACTAATCATTGAACAGGATGAAGTTAGGAAACTTGTGAACAAAATTAAAACCACTAAGTCAAGTGGGATCTGCGGAATGAACGCCAGGGTGCTAAAGTGTGCACTACTGGGTCTGATCCCCCAATTGACTGATCTGTACACTAAAAGCATCAATAACTCGCTATTTCCCAATCCTTGGGCGGTAAGCACAGTGGTACCGATACCTAAATCCGGCAGCCTACGGGAAATTGGAAACTGGAGACCGATTAATCTCCTCCCTGTCCCGGGCCGCATACTTGAAAAAATAGTTCATAAACATATACTGGGTCATCTCCACGTGAACGATCTAATGAGTCCAGCGCAATATGGTTTCAGACCCGGCTTGGGTACGGGTGATGCAATATTTGATTTTGTTAATTATGTGTATGGCGAACTAGACAAAGGGCTCTATGTGAGCACTTGTTTCGTGGACGGAAGCAAGGCTTTCGACTCAGTCCACCACACCTTACTACTAAGAAAATGTGCCTCTTTAAAATTACATATTAATATTCATAAATGGCTGGAGTCTTATCTCAGCAACAGGAGGCAAGTTACCACCCTAAATGACACTGAATCAAAGGAGTGTAAAGTGCAATTTGGGGTACCCCAAGGAAGTTCCCTGGGCCCACTACTCTTTTTATTATTTATTAATGACTTCCCAACACATGTAAGGCATAGCAAGGTGTTTATGTACGCCGATGATATAGTTTTAGTGACTACCGGTAATTCCTACGCTGAGTCGGAAAGAAAGCTATCCGTTGACGTTGAACTTACTAACCAATGGTGTCTGAATAACTGTTTAACTGTGAATAAGAAAAAGACCAAGGTCATGCGCATAACCAGGAATAGAATATCAGGGGTCATACCTGAGTTAAATATCAATATCGGTGATAACAAACTGGAGGATGTTCAAACATACCGGTACCTTGGTATAACTTTAGACTGCCGTTTCACCTTCAAACCACATATAAATGGCCTCCTAAGGACGGTCAGTCATAAGGTCACCTTGTTAGGAAGGATCAAGAAATATATGGATGAAACTGAATCACTACTTATTTATAAACAAATGGTGGTTCCCTACTGTGATTATGCTAACTTTGTTACTGAATGTACTGTAGATGATTTAGTTGCTAAATTACAGCGCCTGCAGAACAGGGCTTTACGGATCTGCAGATACGGTTATATGTTTGAACGCAGCTCAGCCACAGCCCTACATGAATATTTCAAAATCACTGAGTTAAAAAACCGGAGATATACACAGCTCCTATTGATGATGTATAAACAGTCAAAAACCAAGGGTCTTCTAATCCCAGAGGGGAGGAGAAGGACACGCGGCGACCATAAAATAAAATTTAAGACTAGAGTAAACACATATGCTAGTACGGACAAGAGTCCTATGTCGAGGGGAGTTAAGGCCTGGAACCTTCTACCAGCCAGTACCCAGAAAATAAATACTACAGCTGCTTTCAAACATAAAGTGCGGGGAATAAAACCCCCTGTCAATAGATAACACACAGACGAACACACTTTCAGTTACAACGCCGAGACGAGCGGTCATGTCTGGGTATTATATATTATTTTATTGTATATACTGTATTTAAAAACGATTCTGTGTACATAGTATATCTCTTGAGCTAGTTGGCCATGTATGACACATGGCAAGGCTCTCACCCTTATCACTGTAGTGCTGGAGTGTAAAAACAGATAATTTAGTCTCAAACAGGGGAGGTGGCACTTGTCAAGGCAAAAATCCCTATCTGTCCCATTGATAAGTGAGGATAAATCCTGGACACACATGAGAACTGATAGTTTAGGTCTTACTGGACCTACCTGTGCGCTAAGGGTTAACTTACTTTGTTTAATATGACCATGTTGGTCTTGGATTACTTGTATTGTAATACGGCTCAGTTTGTACTTACCGGTATTTGATGACTACACAACAAATACGCATCATTCTTTTGAGTTAGGTTAACTCTATTATGCAATCATTTACTAGGGCATCTGTCTGGACACAGTATGACATAATAGAAATTGAACCAGGAAATACCCGCGTTCTTGTAAACTAATTGATATATGGAATCTGCAACCGCAGTATCTGTCTTGATGGATGCATGTAAGTCTTAACATCTGACTGATCTCTAATTTATGCAACTTAGACTAAAGGTCTCTCAAGCCTAGATGTTTTAATCTATGGTAACTGACATGACATACAACATTTATTCTCATACACTCAAAAGGAAAAATTGTACGGGTGCTGACCATAACCCGGGTTGCCAAAGGTCGATCATGTGTATTTCTGATGAAGAGGCAATAAACAATCTTTAACTTGAACTTTAACTTGAGGAGGCAGTGACAAAACAGGGGCTGGTGACAGCCATTAATCTGAAGCGACCACAAGTGACTCCCGTGGGCACTGTGTATGTATCCTGAGGCCAGTATATCCCCATGGTACTGGCATTCTGTGAGGTACACCTCCTGAAAGCTAGGGGTCAAAGGGAGATTAGCACCCAGCGCCATGTGGCATGAGCAAACCGCCCAGAAAAAGACTTATCAAGCTGACTGATGTCTAACATAATAAAGGCAGGCGTTGCTTTTTTTATGGTCTGCATGAAAGCCAGGTGGTTTTGATCTCTGCATTGCTGAAGCCAAATAAAAAAAGGTGTGTTTCAGGTTACCCGACCCTACCTAGCAAAACAAGGCCGAATTGTTATCCAATTTCGATAAAATATTAATATTTAAAATGATTTTGGGGCTATTTCAGAGTCAATTCGATAGTCCACGGGAGTAGGTGCTGAAGTACGCGAGTCAATTTCTGGGTACTGTTTCTGCCCCCTGCAGGGATCCCTTTTATTTACCCCTTTTTAGCAAAAAATAAGATGTGTCACTATAGCTAAAAGGGATATTTTTGGTACTTTTCAGTTAAAAAAGAAAAAGAAATCCGACCTACCCCACGTAGATTTTCAGACCATGAAACACACCTTTAATTTCTTTTTGGCCAAAGTGTCTGCGCATCTGCAGTATCTTCACTGCTCTTCACTGAACACACTGATAATAATGGACCTGGAAATGTTAGTCACTACGGACTACATTTCTATAGTCACATGAATGTAGCAAAAACGACTATACCAAGTTAGTCACCTATGTCTATAGTAAGTTAGTCATATAGTCAACCTATAGTCAGCCATTAAATAGGCTGATTTGGGCTATATAGTCAAGTGACTATGAATTTAATGGTTTCATGGTCTAAATTAGTCACCATGACTAATAGATATAGTCAATCATGAGAAATAAGGGAAACTTAAGTACTGAAGGCAGGTCAAGGTTCAGCAGGGTAGACATGGCTAGGATAAGGCAGGGCAGGGGACAGGCTAGGATAAGGCAGAGCAGGTGACAGGCTAGGATGAGGCAGGGCAGGGGACAGGCTAGGATAAGGCAGGGTGGGGGACAGGCTAGGATGAGGCAGGGCGGGGGGCAGGCTAGGATGAGGCAGTGCAGGGGACAGACGGATAAGGCAGGACAGGAGACAGACTAGGATAAGGCAGGGCCGGGGACAAGCTAGGATAAGGCAGGGCGGGGGACAAGCTAGGATAAGGAAGGACAGGGGACAAGCTAGGATAAGGCAGGGCAGGGGACAGGCTAGGATAAGGCAGGGCAGGTGACAGGCCAGGATAAAGCAGGGCAGGGACAGTCTAGGATAAGGCAGGGCAGGAGACATGCTAGGATAGGGCAGGGGACAGGCTAGGATGAGGCAGGGCATGGGACAGGCTAGGATGAGGCAGGGCGGGGGGCAGGCTAGGATGAGGCAGGGCGGGGGACAAGCTAGGACAAGGAAGGACAGGGGACAAGCTAGGATAAGGCAGGGCAGGGGCCAGGCTAGTAGGATAGGGCAGGGCAGGGGACAGGCTAGGATGAGGCAGGGCAGGGGACAGGCTAGGATGAGGTAGGGCGGGGGGCAGGCTAGGATGAGGCAGGGCTGGGGGCAGGCTAGGATGAGGCAGTGCAGGGGACAGACTAGGATGAGGCAGGGCGGGGGACAGGCTAGGATGAGGCTGGGCAGGGAACAGGCTAGGATAAGGCAGGGCAGGGGACAAGCTAGGATAAGGCAGGACAGGGGACAAGCTATGATAAGGCAGGGCAGGGGCCAGGCTAGTAGGATAGGGCAGGGCAGGGCAGGGACAGGCTAGGATGAGGCAGGACAGGGGACAGGCTAAATAAGGCAGGCCAGGGGACAAGCTAGGATAGGGCAAGGCAGGGGACAGGCTAGGATAAGGCAGGGCAGGGGCCAGGCTAGTAGGATAGGGCAGGGCAGGGCAGGGACAGGCTAGGATGAGGCAGGGCAGGGGACAGGCAAGGAAAAGGCAGGGCAGGGGACAAGCTAGGATAAGGCAGGGCAGGTGACATGCTTGGATAAAGCAGGGCAGGGGACAGGCTAGGATAAGGCAAGGCAGGTGGCAGGCTAGAATAAGGCAGGGCAGGGGACAAGCTAGGATAAGGCAGGCCAGGGGACAGGCTAGGATGAGGCAGGGCAGGGGACAGGCAAGGAAAAGGCAGAGCAGGTGACAGGCTAGGATGAGGCAGGGCAGGTGACAGGCTAGGATAAGGCAGGACAGGTGACATGCTAGGATAAGGCAGGGCAGGTGACAGGCCAGGATAAAGCAGGGCAGGGACAGTCTAGGATAAGGCAGGCCAGGGGACAGGCTAGGATAAGGCAGGGCAGGGGACAGGCTAGGATAAGGCAGAGCAGGGGACAGGCTAGGATGAGGCAGGGCAGGTGACAGGCTAGGACAAGGCAGGCCAGGGGACAGGCTAGGATAAGGCAGAGCAGGTGACAAGCTAGGATGAGGCAAGGCAGGTGACAGGCTAGGATAAGGCAGGGCAGGTGACATGCTAGGATAAGGCAGGGCAGGGACAGTCTAGGATAAGGCAGGGCAGGAGACATGCTAGGATAGGGCAGGGGACAGGCTAGGATGAGGCAGGGCAGGGGACAGGCTAGGATGAGGCAGGGTAGGTGACAGGCTAGGACAAGGCAGGCCAGGGGACAGGCTAGGATAAGGCAGGGCAGGTGACAGGCCAGGATAAGGCAGGGCAGGGACAGTCTAGGATAAGGCAGGGCAGGGACAGTCTAGGATAAGGCAGGGCAGGGGACATGCTAGGATAGGGCAGGGACAGGCTAGGATGAGGCAGGGCAGGGGACAGGCTAGGATAAGGCAGGGCAGGTGGTAGGCTAGGACAAGGCAGGCCAGGGGACAGGCTAGGATAAGGCAGGCCAGGTGACATGCTAGGATAAGACAGGCCAGGGGACAGGCTAGGATAGGTCAGAGCAGGTGACAGGCTCCTGTGTAGGCCTATCATGTTCTGTCAGTCTAGACATACACTGTTCATGTATGTCTATGTGATCAAAATTGGAACAAATTACCATGATAACTCTATGAAACATGAGAACCCATGCACCCTATAACATCTTAAGTTGTCATAGTCAACTGTAAAATAACACATACCAAGCAGGGATATCCATAGAACAGTGGTTTAGGAGAGGATGTGCCTACCTGAAGTCCATGGACCATTCAAATTTGAATCCTAACTGTTTCCTGTGCACACATTCCTGTGACATCATCAATTTGTGTGATCCACATATAGTCACTACTGACTATCTTTATGACTAATATGTGACTAAGCTGTATAGTCTCCTGACTACGGGGGTCAAAATATGATGGTATAGTCAGTACTGACTATAGGTTTTATTATCAGTGCAGAACTCAACATTTTAGCCATCTGAATGTGAGAAATAGGGCTGCAACAAATAAGTCATCTCTGCTATTTGTACCGTGACACCACAACAATTCAAAATTACAGCAAAACCCTTCTTTATATGGTAAAGTCTTAGGACACTAGTGTAGATAGTATTATACCACGGTTATCCAGCTTATTCACTAAAAATGTGGATAACCAGCGTGCATTAGCAGTGGATAATGAAATAGTTTTGGGCTAGGGGATTATCAATGTACTATGCTATGATAATTCAGACGTCAGATGGCCAGAAGGGCGCCCTCAGAGGGACTTAGCACAGCCAGGAGGCTGGGGAGGATGAGATCTCAAATGTTAGAGTAAAGATATGTGTAGACAAAACCAGACACAGTAATTCATGATTAATATCTATATATTGTTCAGAAACGGTACACAACCTTAAATACAGTAATTATGGTCACAAGTCAGCAGTATATATCTAAAGATCCCTGATATCACCCATCAAAACTGGAGCTGGGAGCTTACCCTTGTTGTCTTGGTGGATGGTCGTTCAGGAATGGGGACTGGAGGAGTTGCCTCCAGTCCCCAGGACTGACCATCACCCACGTGACCTGTGGCCGGAGGTGGCTGCATTCGAAAATACCCCTTCCCGTTACAATAACATTTCTTCAAGTTTTCATGGTGAAATCAAGTTGAACTCTTCTAAATTTGACAAACATGGTATAAACGGCTTAATACATAGCTGCAATAGCACTTGGGCTGGTTATCCATGGCTCAGGCATGACCCATGGATAACCAACCCTCATGCTAGCTTATCCATGTATCAATCCCTTACTAATGAGATATACAAACGTCATTAAAGCAATATATTCCTATTATAGCTAGGGTGACTGATTTGCAAAACATATTACACTGATATTCCTAGGCTCCCTATACGACCAATATCTCAGTCACTAGTGCCTAATTTAGTTAGTCATTTTTTGGCTCCCTATACGACTTACCTAGGTAAGTTATTATTGTCAGGTTGGGCCGTACTGACCAACCCACCTTAGTCTTTTAATTTCCAGGGGGAGCCACAGAGTGGTGATCATAGTATCTTAAAGGTGGCCCCAACAAGTGGTATACAAATACAACACACCAATGATGAACCTAGGTTAGCCACTACTGACTGACCCCTCAGTCATTTTTGATCATAACTTTGCCATTATGACTAACACACATATGACGAACCTAGGATAGTCTGTACTGACTGACCCTTTCAATCTTTGGATTTTCAGTGTAGATGGGATCTAATTGGTCTTCTTGGCTTCTTCTGTCAATAGCTAGGGTATTCAGGCAATGAACTGCCGGAATAATGTTTTCCATGCAGAATGGATAATTGGGAACCCAAGTAATACGATATTGAAGAAATTGAAATGCTACCACCACTGGAACTTATCTAACTGATTTTTCCTAGCAAAAAGTAAGGATCTTTGAGGAGTAAAAAGAGGGCTTTCTATCATTATGCAGTGGATTCGGTCAGGAATAGCCTTCCCCTGCCAGAGTTAGATAGTGCAACTGGTGGTGATACAGCGCACTGATATTCTTTAGTTCCCAATATAACTAATCCCCCCCCCCCACACACGCACAAACTTTTGGCCAACCCTACATAAGGTCAAACCTAAATGGTCAAGAGAAAACGGGTCAAAAAGGGGTCAGAAACACCCCTACTTGGCAACTGCTTGCCATGCCCCTGACCAGTAATTTCTTCCCTATACACACAGAAAAAGTAAGGTGTCAACTGTGTCTCCCACGTGGCTCTGGTAAAATAGAGAGGCAAACTGCTCACGACCCTACTTATATAAAGGGTCAACTTTAGTTGACTCTGTACAATCAGTGTCAACTCAAATTGACTCTATACTATCAGTGTCAGCTAAACAATGACCCTTCATATGAGCAGAGTCATGAGCAGTTTGACTCTCTATTTTACCAGAGTCACGTGGGAGACACAGTTGACTCCTTTACTTTTCTGTGTGTACGACCAACCTAGGTTAGTTACTATTTCAGGTTGTCAGTACTGAACAACTCATCTTAGTTTTCTCCATTTCAATGAGTTTTAGGCTAATTATAAGTCCTTTTGGGTAAGGCATTATTCATATTTCTGTGCGGATGCTTACTGACTTAGTAGGGAATTACGATTTTTCAGAAAAGGAACACCACATATATGTATCTATTCATATTTGTGACTATACATGGGTAAAAATCGACACGTGCGACACGGCGACACGGGGGGGGGGGGGGGGTTGTTAAAATCGACACATGCGACACGGGGGTTTCAAAAATCGATGGACACGAAATTAAGGACCAGAATGTATAGAATAAAAAATCGACACGGCGACACAGCACCTTAGCTAAGAAACGACACGGCGACATGGCCATAATTCTGGCTACCCATGTATAGTCACATATTTTGCTGTAGATCTAGTTGTGGGAATATAGGCCGATACATCAGGATTCCAATGACACCAATCGCAAATTAATTGCTCGAATGTGCCTCTACATGGGTAAAAATCGACACGAGTGACACGGCGACATGGCCCTTTTAGGCCTTTTTAAAAATCGACAGACACAGGATTGTAAGGGATAAAAATCGACCCACAGTTTTTTCTCTCTAAGTTCTTATATACCTAAAAATCGACACAATGGCATGATCCTTCTGCTAAAAATCGACACAGCGACACGGCCAAAAATGTGGGTACCCATGTAGAGGCACTCGAATGGTAACTGCCCGAAATCATCCATTATATTACAAAGTGTTTCTCTTGAGCTATCCATATCAATTAGCAAGGCCTAACGGTAATCCTTAACAGCCAGAACACATATCCTAGTACTCATTCATATAAATCACTACTCAACATACAACAATGCCTCGCAGAAGCATTGTGATGTATAGTTAACTCTCTTCAAGGTGGTCCCCATTGGGGCTTTGCTAAAGTGACCACATTAGCAAGGTGCCCACAGTCGAAAGAGTTCATGAAGTTTAGGCTATATATTATATCAAAGAAATGCATGCATGTCTCTGGTGAAGTCAATCATCATTTACATTATAAACAGGAGGTGGACATTGTATGAAGACCACAGGCCGAATGAGAGCCTTCCGGTATAGAGATGGTCTGCAGTAGGTTGGTGGCTGTGTCTCACGACCTTGGGCCAATGTTTCTATCTCTGACCGGGTGCCGTCTCTGACCAGGTGCCGTCTCTGACCAGGTGTCAGAAAAAGGTATTTTAAAAAGAATTATACTCATATATATAAGGATTTGGATAAACGTTATGGCGGTTGTTATATAATCATAGTTATAATTATGATTAGCCTCCTGCTGCTAGTATTTTGACCTTATCAAGCCATGCCGGTCAGTAGTATTGTATGTATCGGAACGGGACTATAGTTAACTACTGTTTATTACTCAATCGACCTGCAGCCAATCAGAGGCCTCCATTTGGTCACGTGACCCGTTGCCATGGTAACGTGACCTACTTAGGGCTCTCAGCCAATCAGAAGCCAGCATTCTGGGTGACCTACTGACCTACTTAGAAGCTCTCAGCCAATCAGAGGCCGGCATTCTGGTAACCATGGTAACGTGACCTACTTACGTCACGTGACCTACTTAGGCTCAGCCAATCAGAAGCCGGCATTCTGGTAACTAGGGTAACGTGACCTACTTAGGGTTTGTTTGTAAACAACACCACGTGGCTCTCTTGTTTGTAAACAACACCACGTGACACGTGACTGTTTGTAAACAAACAATTCGACTTAGTCTGACATTTTCAGCTGTCGCATGCTGACCTGCTGCTATCATAAGAGAAACAAAAGCCCTAATCACGCTTTTCAGCTGGATCCTTCCACCCACCAGACATGGATCCAGATGGGAGGGTGGTTTAAAATTAATCCGTGTACCGACTGTCATACAATAGTGTAATTAGTTGAACACGTGTTACCTGTATAAAGGATTAGCAGGTCATGGGCTTAGAGTGTGTATAGAAAAACAACTACAGGTAGCGTGAACAAAGCGACCCCCTCCCTTTCTGTCACTCTGTCTGTGACTAGAGGGCGCGCGTGTGGTAAGCGGCTTAAATCTAAAGAAAAAAAATCACCCTCTCCTGTCGTCAGCAGTCAGCTGGCCGGCGGCTGGAAAATGCGATTAGAGGGATGATGAGCGCGGTTTTTTATATTCAATATATTAGAAGTGTGCTTTGTTGCTTATATAGTTCATTATGCGTTTAAAATGTTCGCGAGTATCGTAGAAATGTAGAAAAATCCTATTGTGGCGCCATCTGACGAAAAGAGCGGAGAACTATACTAGGGTATGGCGAGCTAGACTAGAGCATGTAATCACCAGGCGGCAGAGTGGTCAAAAGACAATCTCGTAGTAGTAGGTCTACTTGGATCTTGAGTAGCCACCCTTGTGGTTGCAATTACCTAGACTAGTTGACCCTGCCAGCCTGGTCAAGTGAAATTAGTAAGGAGACCGCACATTAACGCGCTCCACAGTCTTTAGACAGTTAAGACTATAGTACCGTAGATTCTACTGTGTACTCACACAAACTATTTACAGTGCTACATATTCATACCCGTGTTCTAAGTGTTTTTTTTAGAAAAAAGCGATCTACTCACCCTTTTTTTTTTAGACAAACTCCTATTAGCAGGTAACCCCTGTATAAACCATACTGCAAAGATCTGCTACTTCGAGCGTCTGCCTCGTGACTGATAGTGTACAACAAGACGAAGTGGGCAGAGGTGAAGTACTGTTCCAAGAAAAATTGAGGCTCTTTATATAGCTGAGAGAGCGGCTAATCCGGATGTTCTAAGCTTGTTTTCACCTAGAGCCCCACCTTCTTCCAGAGAGGAATCAAATTGCTTTTCACCTGGACCCTTCCACCCCTCATCCATCAGCATGAAAAGAGGGATAACAAGTGTAACGTGCGCTACATGTATATGGGATTATAGCTGGTGAAGAGATAAAGCCAGGTCAACTGTGTATACAAAGACTACAGGAGGTGATTAACGACAGGTGTGACGCGCCAGCCCGTGGACGGATTATCTTCTAAGCTGACGCTTATTCAACTAGCCAGCTGCCGTCCGCTCCACTCACCATGGCAAGAGGAGGTGCTTTTGTTTTACACTTAAGTCGCTTACCACATGTACTCGTCTCTACCTCACAGACAGACACCCTCTCGCTTGCTTCACGACCCCTGTAGCTTTTTTTGTATACACACTCTAATCTCATAACCCCCTGATCCGTTATACAGGTAACGGGTATTCTCTTTTAAATAGCTGCCAGTCAGCCTGCGGCAGCTGAAAACGACGGTAAGTAGCTTAGCTCTAGAAGCAAGAAGGCGTATATAAGGAGGCTGACACGTGTATAGGCGCCTTATAAGTCGGCAGGGGGTAAATACTAGTGAAAAAGGAAGGCAGGTGTGCAGGTAGCTTTCTAACAGACACGTGTGTGCACTAAGCTGCTTAAGTCTAAACCCACCTGCAGTAGTCAGGTAGCATGTGAAAACTTACTTAACAGATCTCTTAATTGAGTAGAGACTCTGTACTGAGAGAGTCTTTTCAGCCGTTTAAGAGGATTATCTAGGACAGGGTACATAAGGAGTGAAACGACGCTCTCACCCATCACACTTTCTCGACCCGCCCTTCATCATCGTAGCATCGTCCACTCTACGCTCGCTCAGAATGTTATGATGGTTAGTTCTGCTATTTTCAGCTACTTTTCTTATCGAAGTGTTGACGCTACAGAGCATCGAAACTCTCTCCAAATGAGTCCAAGAAAGAAAAAGCAACTTCCACTTGAAGCAGGAAGAGAAACAGTGCCCTATGATGCATGTGAGGTAAAGAAACATTGGAAGGACGTCACCAAGGAGCAATGGATAGAAGCATGCTTCAACTTCATCGGAACGGAAGTAGTTTCATTTGGACAGAGGGAGAAGATTTTGTTGGAGCTATTTTTCTTAGCTCCGTATACTTGGCCTGACTGTGGTGAAATTCCTTCAGGTATTTGTTCAGTCTTCGCCATAGAAGTTATCAGGTCTTTGAAGGAGCTTCGATATATGCAAGGCACTCACGAGGAGATTGTTCAGAAAATGACGGAATTCGAAACAGGAGAAGACACAATATGGTGCGAGGAGACGACATATACGGACGATGATCTGGAGTACATCATTTGTAGCCCGTTGGAACATTATGTTAAAGACTTTGAGGACATGCTAGACAGCACTGAGATGAACCCGAAAGAGAGATCCCTTACTGCACAGAAAGAGGCCAAAGCTGTGTTGGAAAAGCTCAAGTTTGGTCAAGGATTCACTCTTCAAAGCAGCTGTGTGAGTGTGATAAAAGGCCTTGTGTTGAAACATCCAGACATGAAGTTTTCGCGTGCTGTCGACACACTTCCTTTGCCTGAACTGATGATGAACATGATCGATCCCATCGTACCAACATGTTTCGACTCTGCCAATTGTCCCATGTATAAAATGGTTTCAAGTTTTGCCCGTGGCCGATGGCTAAACGATCCACTGAAGTCAGAAAACCTCCTTGATTTAATCAACTGACTAAATGTATTTTCTCATACTAGTATTAGTAGCATTAGTAATAGCAGCTACTCAGTCTCGTGCAGCACAAGCAGCAGCATCTGTCAGCAGCATCCGTGACATCGTCAGCAGCAGCAGCAGCTGCACGAGCAGCACAAGCAGCAGCATCTGTCAACAGCATCCGTGACATCGCCAGCAACTGCAGCAGCTGCACGAGCAGCACAAGCAGCAGCAGCTGTCAGCAGCTGCAGCAGCTGCACGAGCAGCACAAGCAGCAGCACCAACAGCAGCAGCAACAGCAAATCAGCAGCAGCAGCAGCAGCAGCAGCAGCAGCAGCGGCGGTGTGGACCACTAAATTCGAGATGGCGACATGTCTGTTTCTTAGAATCGACATTCGACATGAGGCCTAGTGACATTTGACATGAAGCTTGAAAAACATAGTGACAGGTGACATGAGCAATTCTTAAAATCGACATGAGATATGAGCATAATTAAGCGACATCGACATGTGCCATGGCTATTTTTTTTTAAGACAAACGCCATAGACTCCTCATTCAAACCCCCACTAGTAGTGCTCTATAAGCGCAAGCTTTGCCTTAAGAGAGCTGTGGCTGTGAACCCTCTCCTCCCCCCGTACACACAGGTAAATATCAGAGTCAGCCAATGTCGCCAATACTACTCTCATACAAGGGTCAGGCACTGCTGGACTATAATAGATGGGTCAAGGACCATTCTACTGAGGGTCAGGCTAGGCTGGACATTCAATAACAGGCTGGACTTTGGCAAACTTGCTTGAAAGTCTGGCCAGCAAGAGTCCGTTGAAGGACTATACGGTAAAAAGGCTGCTGTTACAGTCAAGATACTCATATTTCAAGCCCAGAAAACTGTAATTAGCTTTCCAAGTTGTTTATTTAACAATATCCTGGCCTAGCAAGAAGCTGTCAGATGACATCTAAGAAAAATGGGGCTGTTAATTGATCAAGAGAGCTACATTGTTACAGAGTCCTATTCCTCTTTTGAGGTGGGACCAAATTTGAAAAAAGAATAAACTCAAAAAAAAAGCCTTAAGATTGAAACAGTTGTAGATGACAAATTTAATGAGGAAGTCGTATTAATTAGTTTACAAATAGCCGCTGCACGAGCAGCACAAGCAGCTCGTGCAGCTGCTGCAGCTGACACTAGTGTCAGCTGCTGCTTGTGCTGCTTGTGCAGCGGCTATTTGTAAACTAATTAATACGACTTCCTCATTAAATTTGTCATCTACAACTGTTTCAATCTTAAGGCTTTTTTTTTGAGTTTATTCTTTTTTCAAATTTGGTCCCACCTCAAAAGAGGAATAGGACTCTGTAACAATGTAGCTCTCTTGATCAATTAACAGCCCCATTTTTCTTAGATGTCATCTGACAGCTTCTTGCTAGGCCAGGATATTGTTAAATAAACAACTTGGAAAGCTAATTACAGTTTTCTGGGCTTGAAATATGAGTATCTTGACTGTAACAGCAGCCTTTTTACCGTATAGTCCTTCAACGGACTCTTGCTGGCCAGACTTTCAAGCAAGTTTGCCAAAGTCCAGCCTGTTATTGAATGTCCAGCCTAGCCTGACCCTCAGTAGAATGGTCCTTGACCCATCTATTATAGTCCAGCAGTGCCTGACCCTTGTATGAGAGTAGTATTGGCGACATTGGCTGACTCTGATATTTACCTGTGTGTACGGGGGGAGGAGAGGGTTCACAGCCACAGCTCTCTTAAGGCAAAGCTTGCGCTTATAGAGCACTACTAGTGGGGGTTTGAATGAGGAGTCTATGGCGTTTGTCTTAAAAAAAAATAGCCATGGCACATGTCGATGTCGCTTAATTATGCTCATATCTCATGTCGATTTTAAGAATTGCTCATGTCACCTGTCACTATGTTTTTCAAGCTTCATGTCAAATGTCACTAGGCCTCATGTCGAATGTCGATTCTAAGAAACAGACATGTCGCCATCTCGAATTTAGTGGTCCACACCGCCGCTGCTGCTGCTGCTGCTGCTGCTGCTGCTGCTGATTTGCTGTTGCTGCTGCTGTTGGTGCTGCTGCTTGTGCTGCTCGTGCAGCTGCTGCAGCTGCTGACAGCTGCTGCTGCTTGTGCTGCTCGTGCAGCTGCTGCAGTTGCTGGCGATGTCACGGATGCTGTTGACAGATGCTGCTGCTTGTGCTGCTCGTGCAGCTGCTGCTGCTGCTGACGATGTCACGGATGCTGCTGACAGATGCTGCTGCTTGTGCTGCACGCGACTGAGTAGCTGCTATTACTAATGCTACTAATACTAGTATGAGAAAATACATTTAGTCAGTTGATTAAATCAAGGAGGTTTTCTGACTTCAGTGGATCGTTTAGCCATCGGCCACGGGCAAAACTTGAAACCATTTTATACATGGGACAATTGGCAGAGTCGAAACATGTTGGTACGATGGGATCGATCATGTTCATCATCAGTTCAGGCAAAGGAAGTGTGTCGACAGCACGCGAAAACTTCATGTCTGGATGTTTCAACACAAGGCCTTTTATCACACTCACACAGCTGCTTTGAAGAGTGAATCCTTGACCAAACTTGAGCTTTTCCAACACAGCTTTGGCCTCTTTCTGTGCAGTAAGGGATCTCTCTTTCGGGTTCATCTCAGTGCTGTCTAGCATGTCCTCAAAGTCTTTAACATAATGTTCCAACGGGCTACAAATGATGTACTCCAGATCATCGTCCGTATATGTCGTCTCCTCGCACCATATTGTGTCTTCTCCTGTTTCGAATTCCGTCATTTTCTGAACAATCTCCTCGTGAGTGCCTTGCATATATCGAAGCTCCTTCAAAGACCTGATAACTTCTATGGCGAAGACTGAACAAATACCTGAAGGAATTTCACCACAGTCAGGCCAAGTATACGGAGCTAAGAAAAATAGCTCCAACAAAATCTTCTCCCTCTGTCCAAATGAAACTACTTCCGTTCCGATGAAGTTGAAGCATGCTTCTATCCATTGCTCCTTGGTGACGTCCTTCCAATGTTTCTTTACCTCACATGCATCATAGGGCACTGTTTCTCTTCCTGCTTCAAGTGGAAGTTGCTTTTTCTTTCTTGGACTCATTTGGAGAGAGTTTCGATGCTCTGTAGCGTCAACACTTCGATAAGAAAAGTAGCTGAAAATAGCAGAACTAACCATCATAACATTCTGAGCGAGCGTAGAGTGGACGATGCTACGATGATGAAGGGCGGGTCGAGAAAGTGTGATGGGTGAGAGCGTCGTTTCACTCCTTATGTACCCTGTCCTAGATAATCCTCTTAAACGGCTGAAAAGACTCTCTCAGTACAGAGTCTCTACTCAATTAAGAGATCTGTTAAGTAAGTTTTCACATGCTACCTGACTACTGCAGGTGGGTTTAGACTTAAGCAGCTTAGTGCACACACGTGTCTGTTAGAAAGCTACCTGCACACCTGCCTTCCTTTTTCACTAGTATTTACCCCCTGCCGACTTATAAGGCGCCTATACACGTGTCAGCCTCCTTATATACGCCTTCTTGCTTCTAGAGCTAAGCTACTTACCGTCGTTTTCAGCTGCCGCAGGCTGACTGGCAGCTATTTAAAAGAGAATACCCGTTACCTGTATAACGGATCAGGGGGTTATGAGATTAGAGTGTGTATACAAAAAAAGCTACAGGGGTCGTGAAGCAAGCGAGAGGGTGTCTGTCTGTGAGGTAGAGACGAGTACATGTGGTAAGCGACTTAAGTGTAAAACAAAAGCACCTCCTCTTGCCATGGTGAGTGGAGCGGACGGCAGCTGGCTAGTTGAATAAGCGTCAGCTTAGAAGATAATCCGTCCACGGGCTGGCGCGTCACACCTGTCGTTAATCACCTCCTGTAGTCTTTGTATACACAGTTGACCTGGCTTTATCTCTTCACCAGCTATAATCCCATATACATGTAGCGCACGTTACACTTGTTATCCCTCTTTTCATGCTGATGGATGAGGGGTGGAAGGGTCCAGGTGAAAAGCAATTTGATTCCTCTCTGGAAGAGGGTGGGGCTCTAGGTGAAAACAAGCTTAGAACATCCGGATTAGCCGCTCTCTCAGCTATATAAAGAGCCTCAATTTTTCTTGGAACAGTACTTCACCTCTGCCCACTTCGTCTTGTTGTACACTATCAGTCACGAGGCAGACGCTCGAAGTAGCAGATCTTTGCAGTATGGTTTATACAGGGGTTACCTGCTAATAGGAGTTTGTCTAAAAAAAAAAGAGTGAGTAGATCGCTTTTTTCTAAAAAAAACACTTAGAACACGGGTATGAATATGTAGCACTGTAAATAGTTTGTGTGAGTACACAGTAGAATCTACGGTACTATAGTCTTAACTGTCTAAAGACTGTGGAGCGCGTTAATGTGCGGTCTCCTTACTAATTTCACTTGACCAGGCTGGCAGGGTCAACTAGTCTAGGTAATTGCAACCACAAGGGTGGCTACTCAAGATCCAAGTAGACCTACTACTACGTGATTGTCCTTTGACCACTCTGCCGCCTGGTGATTACATGCTCTAGTCTAGCTCGCCATACCCTAGTATAGTTCTCCGCTCTTTTCGTCAGATGGCGCCACAATAGGATTTTTCTACATTTCTACGATACTCGCGAACATTTTAAACGCATAATGAACTATATAAGCAACAAAGCACACTTCTAATATATTGAATATAAAAAACCGCGCTCATCATCCCTCTAATCGCATTTTCCAGCCGCCGGCCAGCTGACTGCTGACGACAGGAGAGGGTGATTTTTTTTCTTTAGATTTAAGCCGCTTACCACACGCGCGCCCTCTAGTCACAGACAGAGTGACAGAAAGGGAGGGGGTCGCTTTGTTCACGCTACCTGTAGTTGTTTTTCTATACACACTCTAAGCCCATGACCTGCTAATCCTTTATACAGGTAACACGTGTTCAACTAATTACACTATTGTATGACAGTCGGTACACGGATTAATTTTAAACCACCCTCCCATCTGGATCCATGTCTGGTGGGTGGAAGGATCCAGCTGAAAAGCGTGATTAGGGCTTTTGTTTCTCTTATGATAGCAGCAGGTCAGCATGCGACAGCTGAAAATGTCAGACTAAGTCGAATTGTTTGTTTACAAACAGTCACGTGTCACGTGGTGTTGTTTACAAACAAGAGAGCCACGTGGTGTTGTTTACAAACAAACCCTAAGTAGGTCACGTTACCCTAGTTACCAGAATGCCGGCTTCTGATTGGCTGAGCCTAAGTAGGTCACGTGATGTAAGTAGGTCACGTTACCATGGTTACCAGAATGCCGGCCTCTGATTGGCTGAGAGCTTCTAAGTAGGTCAGTAGGTCACCCAGAATGCTGGCTTCTGATTGGCTGAGAGCCCTAAGTAGGTCACGTTACCATGGCAACGGGTCACGTGACCAAATGGAGGCCTCTGATTGGCTGCAGGTCGATTGAGTAATAAACAGTAGTTAACTATAGTCCCGTTCCGATACATACTATACTACTCCGGTCAGAGACGGCACCCGGTCAGAGACGGCACCTGGTCAGAGACGGCACCCGGTCAGAGACAAAAACATTGTCCCAAGGTCGTGAGACACAGCCATAAGGGTAAAGGCCTGACACTCATTTGGTACGGTCATCAAGGCAACAAGGGACCAACTGACCAAGTCACTAGACGCCACCCATTTTACCTGTAATCTTAAAATGCCCACTTATCTGGTAATCTTAAAATGCCCACTTTTCCGGTAATCTTAATGATTCCCTCCATTTCTCAAGATGGCCCCATTGTATCGTCCCATCCTTTAGGGGTAGATGGGTTCGGTTTTAGTTCTGTTACAGTTTCAGAAAAAGAAGAGAGAAAGAAAGTGGGGGGGGGGGGGGGGGGGTGCGGGGCCCGATATACACAACAAATTTTACTAACTTACAGTGCTGCCATCTAGAGGATAGGCCTGGAAACTGAATAAGATTACAGGAAGAATGGGCATTTTAAGATTACAGGTAAAATGGGTGGCGTCTAGTGACTTGGTCAGTTTGTCCCCACGAAGGGGTGAGGGGGGGTAAAAAATGTGGACCCATCTTGGGGGGGCTCAAAAAAATGTAACCAGTTTTGGGCTAAAAAGCCCACGCGTTACTATGCTTCAAGGGGCCCGTGCGTGCGCATTTTTTTTACCCCTAGGGGGGGTAAAAGATTTCGACCCGTTGACCGGGGGGTGAAAAAGATTTCGCGCACTCCGTGCGGAAATCCACGCCCCCTCTTGTTAAAAAAGGATCACTCCCTTACCTGTCTCTGCTAGTTAACCCTTTAAGGACGGCATAATGCCTTCATGCATCATGCCGTGGTCGTCATGATGCATTCCTGCAGCCCTGGCGAGTAACTTGCCAGGGCTGCATTTCTGCATCATGCCTGTAACTCGGCAGGGCTGCATTCATGCATCATGGCTTGGTCATCATGTCCTGGCGAGTAACTCGCCAGGGCTGCATTCAAGCATCATGTCGACCCTATAGGATTGAGACACTCTTGAAGGGTCGTCATGCTGCACCGATCCAGCACCGGCGAGTTCCTCGCCAGGGCTGCATTGGTGCATCATGACGACAAATGTCATCTTTTAGCGACATCCGTCATTAAAGGGTTAACATACATGCTGTTTTTTAAATTGTAGAAGTATCCATAACATGTCTCATTTTCATTTTCTTTTAAGGAGGCAAAGGACAAATACACTGAGGAACCGGCTGAGGGCAGCTGAAATAAAAAACCACTCAAATTCATGTTGTTCTTTATCACTGATAACAGGGATGACAATGAGAGTTGTTTTTCCTCATATTTCCAAGAAACATTTCTGAGTAGCGAATCTGACAATATATAGCCACTGCCCCAGGTAGCAAGGGTATATTCGACCAATGTCGGCAATAATGAACTCCATCGCAATCATTATACCAACTATGGTCCATTGTAGGTAATGCATACATTGGTTAAACATACAAATTACAATGATGGCCCACCCTTGGCAATTCTAATAAAGGGCCATCGCTGGGTTGACCGCTGGCCCAGAGCTGGTCCATGCTTGATATTGTTGATATTGACCCAGTCTTGGCCCAGTCTTGGGACATTTCAGAGCCATCATATTATTTTTGATGTTGGACCAACATCAGTTCTAAACACACTTGTCCAATATTGGCTGCAATCTACACCAGGGGGATTCAATGTTGCCTGAAGAATCTCTTACAGAATGGCTCCTACTTTGCCATCATATTGGGTTGTAAACGTGATCCCCAGTGTGCTCTAGATGTTTAAAGGTCAGAGCAAGTTCATGAATGAAATTTGATATCTAAAAGTGCCATTTACTGTATGACGCCCATGGGAATTTGTCAAAAGTAACTTGAAGACACCTCATGTGTGGGTAATGGAGTGAGATGAGTCCTAAATGATAGTAATACAGTTTGTTTTATTTCTAACCATCTTGCTATAGAGATCAAGATGGATTGAAAGACAGAAATGGCTTTTTCTAAACTGATGATACTTGACAGTCTGAAGTATGCTTGCACATTCAATTATACACATAAAAATAGTATTGTTCAATATTAGTGATTGTTGCAGTGGTCCTGTATTGAAAATTATATGTTGGGGCGACATATGTATTACAAGGTTGGTGCGATGTTTAATTTCTAACCTTGGTATAATGTAAAAACGTTGTGATGTTGGCCCAACTTCGGGCCAACATAAAATCAATATCCCTTTCTCCAAGCAAGGGCCATTACTGGGCCAGCGGTCAAACCAGCGGTGGGCCAATATCAAAATGCCATTATTGGCCCAATTTTTAGTGGTATATTGGCCCAATCATGGCCCAGTGTACTTATGTCACCTGAGGTTATATCAAATGGGATCCCAGCAGCTCCCGAGGATACAAAAACGTTCCTGAGGGATATAAGTGTGACACATGTTCCTTGTTTGGATTGGTGTTGTACTTGAGAATGTTCATGACACTTATCAGTATAGCTCCTGTGAAAAAGTAGTGGTTGATTAAATAGGTTTGAGTGGGCTTTGTTGGCCCTATTCTCTATCATGACGGCTGACCAAAAGAAATCAGATATAAGACCAAAAAAAAGTAAAAGGTGTGTTTCAGGTTCCCCGACCCTACCTAGCAAAACGGGGTTGACCCTAGAAACCTTTATCCAATTTTGAAGAAAAAAACCGATGATGGTTGTAAATGTGGTAACCAAGAGGATACAAACTTTATTGATTGTGCCTGTAAATGACACTCAGGGTAGGTGTTGTCTATATTAATTGATATTATCAATGTGTACCATAATGACCTCACAGTTGGGAGCCTCGCCAGCAGGTCCCACATTCAATATAGAACGGACATGCATCTCCTCAGGATAATCAGAAGTAAACAAACAATCAAGCACTCACCATGAATCTACTTACTTCACACTTCCTGGAAACTTAGATGAGTACTGTAATGCGTAATGAGTCCTGTAGAGGTGTGGAGACTTATCTCTACCTGACACCACCCTGTGCTGTGCTGTGCAGACTGTGCAGTAAGATGTGGTTCCCCTGGAGACCCTAGTGTCCACTACATGCCTGGTGGATGACCGTGCTGGTACTGCCTCCTCCTGTAGCTCCTCCTCCCAGTCACCATGTGTGGTGTCTGGTGTGGGAGGAGGCAGGTAGGGGGCGCTGCTCTACAGATGGCCACTGCCGATGCTGCTGCTGCTGTTACTGCTGCTGTTACTGCTGCTGTTACTGCTGCTGCTACTGCCGCTGTTACTGCTGCCGCTGTTACTGCTGCTGTTACTGTTACTGCTGCTGTTACTGCTGCTGTTGCTGCTGCTGCTGTTACTGCTGCTGCTGTTACTGCTGCTGTTACTGCTGCTGCTGTTACTGCTGTTACTGCTGCTGTTGCTGTTACTGCTGCTGTTACTGCTGTTACTGTTGCTGTTACTGCTGTTACTGCTGCTGTTGCTGTTACTGCTGTAACTGCTGCTGCTGCTGTTACTGCTGTTACTGCTGCTGTTGCTGTTACTGCTGCTGTTACTGCTGTTACTGTTGCTGTTACTGCTGTTACTGCTGCTGTTGCTGTTACTGCTGTAACTGCTGCTGCTGCTGTTACTGCTGTTACTGCTGCTGCTGCTGTTACTGCTGTTACTGCTGCTGTTGCTGTTACTGCTGCTGTTACTGCTGTTACTGTTGCTGTTACTGCTGTTACTGCTGCTGTTGCTGTTACTGCTGTAACTGCTGCTGCTGCTGTTACTGCTGTTACTGCTGCTGTTGCTGTTACTGCTGCTGTTACTGCTGTTACTGCTGCTGTTACTGCTGCTGCTGTTACTGTTACTGCTGCTGCTGCTGTTACTGCTGCTGTTACTGTTACTGCTGCTGCTGCTGCTGTTACTGCTGCTGTTACTGTTACTGCTGCTGCTGCTGCTGCTGTTACTGCTGCTGCTGCTGCTGTTACTGCTGCTGCTACTGCTGTTACGGCTGTTACTGCTGCTGCTGTTACTGCTGCTGTTACTGCTGCTGCTGTTACTGCTGCTGCTGTTACTGCTGCTGCTGCTGTTACTGCTGCTGTTACTGCTGCCGCTGTTACTGCTGCTGCTGTTACTGCTGCTGTTACTGCTGCCGCTGTTACTGCTGCTGCTGTTACTGCTGCTGTTACTGCTGCTGCTGCTGCTGTTACTGCTGCTGTTACTAGATCTCGATAGCCGGGACAGGTACGGGGACTTTCATAAAGTATGTATGCATTTCCCCTCAGAAAATAGACCCCACCCCTACGTTGCATTATGTATGCATTAGAGTGACCCCCCCCCCCCCCCCCCGAAGTATATACCCGTTTCCTGACCTGCCCCCCCGCGCTCCCCCTTTATATGAAGACTACTGTATAATCCCACCACAAAAACTTCCAGTTGGATAGGTCCGATCCTTCTCCAAAATCATGAAAATGCATACATAAAGAGTATGCAAAAATGGCCCTAGACATCCCCCCAACACACACACACACCTGTTTTCATGTACGCTTATGGCTCAGTCTCATGAGTTTGTAACATTTCAAACGTCTTTGACCGGTGCCGTCTTTGACCGGTGCCGTCTTTGACCGGTGCCGTCTTTGACCGGTGCCGTCTTTGACCGGGTATGTGATTAAAATGAGGAAAAAAGTACTTACATAGTAAAGAAATTTAAGCTTCAACTTCTTCATGTAATAAACAGTCTATGGTTGATTTACCCAATTAAAAAAAATAATTTTAATGCACATATTAAGGTTTCCTTTTGGGCTTTTTTTCTTCAGCAGGTCAAAGACGTCACCGGTCAAAGACGACGCGGGTCAAAGACGTTTCAAGTGTTACAAACTCATGAGACTGAGCCAGTAACATAAATATATGAAATATATCAATTTAAAATAATGCCTCGAAATGATGTGTTATAACATATTATACAAAAAATTTACCCATTTCTTTACTATACACTACTTTTTTCTTCATTTTAATTACATACCCGGTCAAAGACGGCACCGGTCAAAGACGCCACCGGTCAAAGATGGCACCGGTCAAAGACGTTTAAAATGTTACAAACTCATGAGACTGAGACTTATGTATGCATTTGCCATGACCCCCACCCCCCCTGGGTGCCTACTACCCATGATGGAAGCCCCCTACTCAGCCCTATTTATAACGACGCTGGGGGTTTTAAGTGACATGGTCCAATGATTAGGGCTCAACATCAATTTGGTTGAAAATGTACCAGAATGTTCAATATGGCCATCCTTCATATCCAAGCTACTTTGACCTAACAAATATGATACTGTAATAGCAGCCAGTCCTCAATTCCTAGAATATGGGAACTGCCGGGGGAAATGTCTGAGGAAGCAAATTATTCGAGCAAATAAGTCCAAATGTAACACATGCATTAGGCTAATTGCAATGCTTCTGTCTGGAAGGATTCTCGGTAGTAAATTTTCGAGGAAGTGAATGAGCTAAAGTCATTTGAGTTTGAATCTGAACTCATTTCAATTCAATCACTTTCATTCAATATATATACAACTCTGTCTGACCATGAAGGTGCAAAAGCCCCCAAATTACTTAAAATAAACATTGTTTTTTCAAAATTGGATAAAGATTTCTAGGGTCGGCCCTGTTTTGCTAGTTAGGGTCGGGTAACCTGAAACACACCTCTCTTTTTTTGGCCTAATAAACCCTACCACAGGGAGGAGGGGGCCCCCTCTGAGAGATGTCCATCCACATAATGACCCGCTGCAATGTTAGCAATTGAACTTCTCAATGGCAGTTTCGACAGGTTCTCCGGTCTGGACTATAGACATAGCTATGTTAAGGATAGATCCCTGTACGAGGGGTCTATGGCATTTAGACACCGACCGTAGGGAGGCTGTCTAAAAGCCATAGTCCCTGAGTTAATGGGATCTATCCAACTTAGAACCTCCTGGTATTTAATTGCCATTTAATTACCTTTTTATTACCCTAAATGACCGCAGGGTCTACGGCATATAGACACCCGCAAATCCAGCTCTCCCATTTGTCAATTTGAAATAGGGCCTACTAGGTTCTAATTGATTCAGCTCACCCTGTTAAGCCACTCAGCGTCTTTTAGACTGATCCATTACAACTACCCTTCTAACTGGTTGGTGATGAGCATCACCAGCAGAAAACTGACATGTGTCCCCGTAAGTCTCAAACAGCCCCCGCCCCATCTCAGAGCAAAGAGCAAGGAATTCCTTGCACTTTGGTTACAGCCGTATACCCACGTAACAAGTTGAGGTTTGTTTAACGTTGGTTAAACGTCATTTAAAGAGTGGAAAAACGTGTATTTTGCATCTAGCCTAACTCCATTTCGTGGACTCAAATCAACGTTGCTCCAAACGCTTGCGCTTGCATTTGGTGACACTTTGCAGTTCAGCTACCTCCTTAGATACACTGTCCAATTTGTCCTGACCAATGGACAGGGTCATATCCACGGTATTAACTATAATACCGAGGTATTTGACAGATGTGGCGGGGGGGACTAGCTTCTTTTGAGAAACCTTGAAACCTAGGCCCTCCAACGTGGCCCCTAACTCGTCCTGAGCCTGCTGACATCCCTGAATAGTACTGTCAGTCACAAGGAAATCATCTAAGTAGTTGACACAATTGACAAATGGTCCTAAGCTACCTACTTTAACAACAAAGTCGGATAACAGAGTAAACAGATAAGGTGCACAAGCCAACCCAAAGCACAAGCGAAGGTCTTCAAAATACCGGTTGCCCTGCCCCAAATCCCAGCAGAAGCCCTGAAATTTTCTGTGGGAGGGGAGGACAGTTACCGAACGGTACGCGCTGTCAATATCTGTAACTGCACAAGCACTGTCAACTGTAATCAACTCAACAACATCATCAAGAGATTTATAGTGAAATTTCTCACAAGTTTCCCCCATGAAATTATTGATACTCTCTCCATCTGGCATAGAGCAGTCTGTTATAGGCCTGAGTGACCCATCTGACTTCTCTACCCCCCCCCCCCCCCCATAGCGTGAACACATCTGGGTCTTTTACTGACCATACGAACTTTCCCTTCCATGAGTTCTTGTTTGATTTTTCTACCCATGTCCCCCTTGAACTTGGACCCCAACAATGATTGATAATTTGTACATGAATATTTACAAACACAGCCATGGTCAACTATGCGGAAACCACGGTACACACCTGTCAACACTTTCATATCATTGGTACACACTCTTCCCTTGAAGTCTAACACTTTTGCTGCGAATCTGCAGGGTCTTAGTTGACACTCCACTCCTTCTACAATGTACATACAGTGACAGGTACCACCCAAACATGCCTGCCAGACCGGCAGCCAACCCCCTGGAACCACCTCTACTGCGGCCACAGGTCGAGTACATTTGTATTTGTCCACACAATTGTTCAATACCGTAAATTCCGTAGTAATACTCACAAATTCCGGCAAAGTTTCCCAAAGCGAATCGTGTACGCAAGAAATTTCCACCCGTGCGCCGCCATCTTGGTTTTCAAGTAGACGGATCGGCGCGACTCCCAATTTATTACATTTACTCGCCCAATTATTGTCCGATCCCATTTTCGCCAAGTCTTCCCGAGCAATATTGTCGCCAGCCTGTTTGGCGACAAAATTCTCTTCGCACCACCCGTTGTACAGAGCTCCCGGATAGACTTCCACATTTTCGTCACAATTAATTTGACTATGTACCACAGAACCTGAATCGCGCGGCTCGTCAACCCGGCTCGACGCGATTCCCACAACTTCACTATTTACCGTGACATTTTCGCCAGAATTATCATAATTGCAATCTTCCTGAAAAATAATGTCGGCAGGTTTCCTGGCGACATTATTCCCATCACATTTAGTACCGTTTGAATTTACAGGCGAACGTCTACAATTTTCAACAATTTTTTTGTCGTCAAGTACACAGAATTCAGAATCGCGCAGAGGGCCTCGTAAAACATGGCGGCCTCCATCAGAATCAACAAAGTTATCACACGCTGTCACTGGTGTGACAAACAAGTCATTTTCCCGTACACAGGGGCTAATCCCGTCAACAATACACGTATACGGATCAATTTCACAGTCTATAATCCGGCTTACGTCTTTGTTTGGCTTGTGGAGTCATGCTGAGCCGCCTTGATCTCCGTTCCTGTCTCCACCCCGTCGATAATGGGGGCAATTCAGCATTCCGTGATCACTGGATCCACAAGTGCAACTGTGTCTATACCGACACCCATCACACCTATGGCCTTGGGCGTGATCAAAGCAGATTCCTCTCTCGGATGCAATCCTCCTCCACCCTGTTAAGGGCTGACGTCTGCCTGACCCTGATCCCTGGTTGTACCCCTGACTGCGGCCTCGGGGGTTGGGACCCTTGCTGGACTGGTACCTGTGGGCTTTTGTACCACTGGTACCCAAATACATGTTGGATAAGTGAGTGTCACCCCCCACAAAGGCCCTGCAGCCAAACTCTCTGGCCCTATCACGCATTTCATAGTCGTATTCGACCAGGGCCTCGGTGGCATAAATCCCCGTCGATGCCATCCAAGAAATATACGAGATGTGCTGGAGGAGACCTGTGATGTTATATCCTCTCATGGATAAGTCCTCCATCAGTCTGGTTAACAGATAAATAAGCTTCTCAGAGTTATCCACCTGCAATGGACGTCTCCTTTCAGCAACTGGTAAAAATCTGCGCAGGTCGAACTTACTCAGACTATGTGTAGATCTGCCTCCCAGATTGTCGATTTCCGCGTCGATTTCCGCGCCGTCCATGATTGCCGGGTCGATTCCCTCCTCCCCCGATTCCTCCGGTTCAGGCACCCTTGGGGGCACCTCGGGCTGGGCACCAGGGTGCGGGGTCCTGAAGTTGAAAGGACGCCGGCCAGGATGGGCGCCATCTTGTTTCTCGGGCATACGAGCCATCATCTTGACCATCATGCCCTCCATTTTAGACATCCTTGCGTTCAGGTCAAGAGAGAGTTTGTTAAACTCCTCTAAGACTGCTAATAAGTCCTCCAGTTCGTGCAAAGATTGATCTAGATCAGTCTTGGTGGTACCCTTGGGTGTCTTAGGCTTGGAGCCTCCTGAAACACCCCCTGAGCTCCCTGGAGCACCACCTGTAGCCGCCGGCGGAGTCTCCTTTTCTTCCTCCTTTCCTCGGTCATCCAGTTCACTTTTTCTCCTTTCTCTTTGCTCTCTGTTTTCCCGGTCATCTTTGCAATAGGGGCAATCTGACCTGCGTCCGTCAAACTCTTCTTTACAGCCTTCACAAAACTTGGGCATATTGACTGATAATTGACGCACAAAGAAAAAATTGACCTTATCCAACGGCTACTTCAAACAGACTGCTTTTTTTTTTTTTTTTTTTTTACCACTTTTTACACTAAATTCCTGACATACAGATTGACAAGATAAAGGCCTTTTTATTATAACAAAAAAGAAAAAATTGACCTTATCCAACGGCTACTTCAAACAGACTGAGCAAGCGGTGGGCGGAAATGGAGAGGTGGGGCCAGCTTGGGGCGCCACCTGGATTATACTTAGGGAACCACCAGTTGCCGCTGCTCCAAATATATTACTGTTATCCAGTCAGATACCATACATATATATATATAGACTAAATGCTGTTGCAAAAGATGATATGAATATTGGAAACTATCATTATAATAGCTTATTTCACACTAATATAAGGGGGAAGCATCAACCTGGTTCGATCAGCACCTAACGTTGGTGGGTTAGCTTTGAATCACTAAAAAACGTTAAAACAACGTTTATCCAAATGGTTAAACCAAAGTTGGTTTGAGTCCACATTCTGAACGTTGATCAACGTTGATTCAAAGTTATCTGGAAAACGTTCATCTTCTAACTGTATTCTGACGTTGAACCAAGGTTTTTCTAAATAACATTTACCTCAAAACGTTATTTCAATATTGAAACAACGTCATTCAACTAACCTCAACCAGTTAACTCAAAGATAACCATTAGTGAACGTTGGTTAAAGTTCAGTTAACGTTTCTTGTTACCTGGGTAAACTACATGTACCATAAACTCTCCTGTAGATGCTGCGGCTAGTACGAGAGTCAGATCGCCAGTGCGGCTTATAGCATCGGCCCAGAGTCGGGGTGCGGCTTATACGTGAATTTTTGCTTCTATAGTACAGTATCAAAGCCACCATAATCAGATGGCTAGTGCTGCTTATAGGATCGGCACAAACTCGGGGAGCGGCTTGCTTGAGAGTTAGGCTCATGAATACGCAAGTACAGTGGCCCAGAAGGGCCAAATAGATAGAAAAGTGAAAAGTGCAAAGTGAAAATCAAAAAATTCTCACCATTTTTCTTGCCCAATTGGACATTTTCCCGGAATTTTTTTTTTCGTTTCTGACGTTTTTCTCGCCATTTCTGCCAATTTCCCGAAAATCACATTTTTGGAAATTCTGACCCAATGCTAAAAGATACCTGTCACAACCTGTTGACAGATTGACAGCGTGACACTGAAAGTGGAAACCTCAAACCTCAAACCTCAAACCACTTTTGACTTTTTGGTTTTCACTTTTTGATTTTCACTTTTCACTTTTTGATTTGCACTTTTTTCACTTTTAGGTTTGCACTTTTCACTTTTTGGTTTGCACTTTTCACTTTTTGATTTGCACTTTTCACTTTTTGGTTTGCACTTTGCACTTTTTGATTTGCACTTTTCACTTTTTGATTTGCACTTTGCACTTTTCACTTTTCTATCTATTTGGCCCTTCTGGGCCACTGTACACAAGAATTTACCGTACTCATTCCCAAGATCTGGGACCTCAGAATCTGTGCCAGTAACCGGAGACAGTTTCCATAGTTTTGGCTTCTAGAAATGTAATATCTCTCACGTGAGTGGCGCGATTGATTATTTGTATGGCAGGCATAACACGGAGACATCATGCACCTGGGACTGGCCTCTCTGCGGATGTTCAATTAGCAAGGGACTGGTCCCTGGGTCCAGGGGGGGAAGTCAGAGCGACACCGCCTGGTGTGAAATGCATGCGTAACATTGTCCATCTTCCTATGTCTGAGAAAATGCCATGATACTACCGCATATGACAAGTAGTCAATGCTACATCCACACCAAAAAGAATCTCCCCTTTGAGTCTGATATATGTTAGAAGCATGACAATGTAGGATAATAGAGAAATCTATGCTAGTTAACCTGACGTTGGGCTGTCCATGAAGCCTAAAACCCGTTAACTTTGGATGGTTACTGCAAACATTTAAGGGAAGTTCCACTGATCCTACACTCATGATGGCTGTTTGACTAATGATAACTGGACAAGTTCTTTGTATATAGTTTGGATTTTTATATACGAGACGACATGTGTAACAAGTACATGTATTAAAGACATAAACAATTTATACCGGTAGCAACATCTACCATAAACAGTGGTATATGAAATACAGTGCACATGGGCGTAGTCAGTGTTTTCTTTTAGTGCATTATAAATCTGGTACAGAGTAAACTTATTAGTACCGGTACTGATGATAATATATTTATGCACTTTATATGATATGTAGGTGTGGGTGGGCGGGATCAAAATATTCCCAAATGTCGTTTATGGTGGTTGCTGCGGACGCTGATGTGACGTCACAGCTCTGTGGGTAGAGCGGTGTAGGTGGCGCTGCGAGCTGCTGCGTCTAGTTTTGGCGCCTTGAGAGTGGAGCAAAGCTCTAGTCCTTAACCATTACCAGCCAAGTCACGACTTAGCGTCCAATGATAACTGGACAAGTTCTTTGTATATAGTTTGGATTTTTATATACGAGACGACATGTGTAACAAGTACATGTATTAAAGACATAAACAATTTATACCGGTAGCAACATCTACCATAAACAGTGGTATATGAAATACAGTGCACATGGGCGTAGTCAGTGTTTTCTTTTAGTGTGCAAATAGCGTGGCTAGTTTACTAGCAACAGCTTGTGACGCTGACGATGGTACATATGCTCTTAGACCTGATTCTGATTTCCATGTACCATGGGATGCAATATCAGCCCTTTCACAGCCGGCTAGTTGAGCAGCTTGGGCTCCACCGCGTCTTAGTGAATGGGACCTTATTTTGTCAGCATATGGGCATCCAGCTGCAGTTAAGGCAGCCTTCATGACGCCTACTAGTTGAGGTGGGGTCAGAGGGGTACCATCCTGTAGGATGAATGCTGGAAAGTGGACGGGTGCTGGATAAGATGCCACATACATATCCCAAGCAGCAGACGGGCATGCCGGGGAGTCAGGTATTCTAGGCAGGTGTAGCACTGTTGGGGTGGTACCCAGGACGATTGTCTTTGAGGACCTTATTGAGACTAGTAGGCCAGACTGGGTACTCACAATGTCAGACCGCACTAGTGTGTGTGGTCCAGTCCAAAGGAGAGCTGACGGGGTGATTAGGTTTGATGATCTTAGGAATGAAAAGAACCCAAGACATATTGCTGCTTTGAATGGGAGTGACGCCAGGTCCATATCAAGGTACCGGGCGATGACTAACAAATCCCTTGGGGTGATAGGTGGTGCTGGGCTGGGGAGTGACGGTGCTAGTCTAGCAGCTCCTTTTGCCACTGCCTTAGCTTCTTGGGAGTAGAGGTTACTAGGGTCACCACCTCTATCCCTTATCCAGATTCCAGCCCCTGAATTGTAGCACTTCCGTGAGACGTTGCTTTTTAGTGAGTTTGCCAGATATTGCTGGTATTTGCAGGAGTCCAGCAAGGTTGGGGATAGGATATCCACCCCATAGCTTAAAGCATAGGTCAGATACATTGTGGCGTGAGTGGTTCTATTGTGATGAGTTGACTCCGAGATGGCTGCGTTGTATGAGACCATCGTCTGGTCCCCGAGGGGGGTACCTATAACAAAGAGGGCAGTGATTACAATCTACACAGGTCAGATTTTTGTGAAGAAGGGGTGGGGAAGGGAAGGCTCCTTCTGAGTGAGGCCCCTGAGCTTTATCTGTGAATCAGCATAGGCTTTCTTAGCCGACTCATGATATCTGCTCAGTGCATCCGCTAGGGGAATGAGGGCTCCCGGCTTGTGCCTGACCTCCACTGTGTGGTCAGCCAGGGCAGCCTCCAGCCACAGCTGCCTTGAGCAGGCGGCGAGGGCAGGGTCTTTTGTGCGGCCTGATCTTAGTGAGGATGCCGATGCCATGTTATCAGTGAATATAACAATTAGCATCCCAGCAGAGTAGGTCGGCTTCAGGGTCCTGTAGGCAGTGAGGAGGTTCACAGCTTCGAGCTGAGTAATGTTAGTGTACCTCCTACAATGTGGGGCAGAGTAGGGAAGGGTGTAGTATTCCCTTTCCGTATTCCCTCCACCAGCGAGTAGGGAGGAGTCACATTCAATTGGGAATTGTTTGAGGTCAGGTTGGAGAAGGTGAATGCCATTTGACAGCTTTGCATACATCCTGAACCATTTGACGTCGGCTCTGAAGGAGACTGGTAGTGGTACATTACCGCTATCAGGGGCAGCTCTTAGAGCATCCAAGATCCTGCAAATGAAGCGTCGTCCATGGCGAACGCACTTTGAGACGTGCACTAATTTGCCTGTCAGGGATTGGATCTCCTTCTTGGTGGCTTGGGTCTTTTTACTCCAAGCAGTGCATTCCTCATACACCTCTTTGAGTTTTGCATCAGGGATGGACAAAATCATGAGGTTAGTGTCTAGGTAGAAGCCCAACCACTCGATTGATAGGGCTGGTGGTTGGCATTTCTTTGGGGCCAGCTGGAGGCCAAGTCTGTCGGTGAGGTCAAGGAAGGTACTGTAGGCCTTCATTGCAAGGTCATATGTAGGCTCCACGCCTACAAAATCGTCCAAGTATACTAATGTCCAATATCCCGCCTTGCGCATGATGTAGGTTACAGCAGCAGTAGTGCGTTGACATGCCATGCTACTGAGTCTACACCCAAACGAAGGGCAGAGATCAACATAGATCAGATTGTTCACCTTGAAACCTAGCAGGGGGGTGTCCCCTGGGTCAGTACGCACCTGTCGGTATGCGCGAGACAAATCCGCCTTCCAGGCATAGCATGATGGGCCTAGAGTCCTAACTTTCACCGCCAGGTCCTCTATGGACGGTAGAGTGTAGGGGCGGTGGCAGCCTTCAAAGCAGTTCTTAGTAATTCCATCATTCACACTAGCACCATCAGGGTAAGAGAGGTCCAGGATTATCCTTCTATCCTGAGAGTCTCTCTTAGGCTGGGTGAGTATGGGGGCTATGTGTGTCCAGGGCTCGAAGGGGGGTGTGGTGAATGGGCCAACTATGCCTCCGAGTACTAGCTCTTTGTCGACAAAGTCCTGTATTTGAGCCGCGTATTGGAGGGCAGATGAGTGATTGGACTCAGCTGGCGTAGGGGGGTAGGGGGCTGTGTACCCCACCGGCCACCCATATCTTAAAAATTCACACACCTCCTTGTCATGGTAGTCACTCAGCTCCTTCTCCCAGACATCTAGATTGAGGCCAGATGGGACCTCTAGTCTCGCTCCTAGTCTATTAGGCATACCGGATGCAGTGACTGCACTGTACATCTTAGCATACTGTGGGAAGTTTTTAGCAGCAGAGGGAACCATTGTGGGCCAGAATGTAGCCCTCACTGGGGCATACTGTGCTGGTGTAGGGCCGATGAGGGTTGGCGAAAACTCGTCTGCCAATGTTAGACTCGACCTATCAACCTCAGCATGTGTGACCAAGTCGTGGTTAGATTCACATGGGAGATGATACTGGAAGGGGTCTAAGTCTAATTCAGTGTCACACAACAAATCGTCACAGTGTTGGCTTTGTTCCGGGCCGTGGGCCAGGTTGATGAGCCTTAATGATACATCACCACCATCTCCCCGGGCATGGTCAGCCTCAGCCATGTAGGGTACACTATGACTGGCCGAGGCTATATTACCAAGGGGTGGGGCTTGATTAACTTGAGTAGTAACAGGTTGCACCAACGAGCCCCCGAGCATGTGTTGTATGCCAGGAGGAACAGGAAGAAAGGGGGGTGCTGTTGGGTCCAGGCAGCTCGCTATGGGCGGTATACCAGCTGTCTGGGCAAGTGTTCCAGGTACCTCTGGGGTACCGAGGGTTGAGCAGGAGGTATTAATAGGCTGGCCGGTCCTGTCCGGCCTGTTGGCGAAAGGACTGAGCTATTTTTCCTCTGTTTCTGCAGTCCCACTTGGGATGTGAATACAGCACACCGAGATGCTTGCGGCAGTGCTTGCAGTGATGGCCTTGGCCAATGCCATTTTCAGTGTGGCCATCTGATTTGTTGCAGCCGCCTGCCGTGTTGTAGGAGGCACATGGGGTGTCTGACCGGCCGACCGCCTGTCTAGGGGGCCGCCTCTGCCTGTCAGACTGGTGATGGTTAGCCGCTGCTTGGGGCTTTGAGTGACCGGCATCAGCATCTGTGGGCTGATGCAGTTTCCCATTCTTGAACTTGGAGCACTGAGAACGGAGGTCATGGATAGCCAGTGTGTCAGTGAGCCAATTGAGCCTTCCATTGGCCACCCTGGTCAAGACGTCTTCTGACCACTGCCTAACCTGACCCCACCGGAACTCAGCAGCATCCTCAATGACATGATATATATGGAGGGCCAGTTTAGGTCGAACCTCAGGAGGGGTCTGGGGATCCCTCATAAGGCTAATCAAACCAAACAGGTACTCAGGCACAGTGAGGGAATCAATCGCTGTTTTTGTGCACTGGGGACCCCTAGTAATGAAGTGGTGGGGGTGGGTGCGCCTACCTTTCAGGCCTGAAAGCTGGTGGGCCGTGGTAGACAATAGAGCCTGTACTTGGTTGTTGATGGCAGGCGTGGCAGCTTGGGCATTGTTGATGGGCAGCGGTACATGAGGCTGCAGGGGTGGAGCGACAGCTTGCATCAGGGCAGCCACATCGTCGTCCTGCACAGGGGGTACAGCAGGAGGGTAGACTTGCCCGTACATCGAAGGAGGATGAGCATACGGGGGATAGGGCAGCGTGTTGTGACCAGGAGGAGGATATGTTACACCATAGTACGGGGCATACCTGTTGTTTATCCCAGCCACAGTAGTTGTAGGCCCAGTCATCTTTCCCCCCGCAGCGGGTCGGGTGTCAACAGCATCCGTAGAGGTCACTGACACGGGCGGGGCCACAGTGACAGCGATGGCGGGGGCCGAGGTAGCGGTCACAACTGTTGTGACAGCTGACGGCACCGCAGTGACAGCCGTAGGCGCAGCAGTGACAGTACTCTTCTCAGTCACTGTGTGTGTAGGAGTAGTGTTTACATCAGGTACCAATACGGTGAGTTTACTGAGGACAGCGGAGGCTATAGACTCAACTGATCCCACACGAGTGCCTAACTCACCGAGGTTGGTCTCAAGGGCAGCTACTCTTCCAGCGAGCGGGTCCAGAGGCGCAGCAGGGACTTGTGGCCGCGGCGGGGTCGACTTCTTTTTCGCCCCAGCGGCTTTTCCCGTTGGCTTTTTCACTCGAGACGATTTCCGTGGAGTAACCATAGTTGTAGGTTCCGATGCCTTTCTCCCTACCATTATACTTGGGGTATATGCCTACTTAATCGGCAAATTAAAACGGGAGAAATCAAAATATTCCCAAATGTCGTTTATGGTGGTTGCTGCGGACGCTGATGTGACGTCACAGCTCTGTGGGTAGAGCGGTGTAGGTGGCGCTGCGAGCTGCTGCGTCTAGTTTTGGCGCCTTGAGAGTGGAGCAAAGCTCTAGTCCTTAACCATTACCAGCCAAGTCACGACTTAGCGTCCAATGAACACCCAGTGGAATCCTGGGCTGGACCTTTCTACGCATGCATTTCACACCAGGCGGAGCTGCAGCACCCTCCCCCCCTGGCTGGATCATTTTCCCAATACGAGTACCTGGGAAACGCACTCACACACACACATCCCTCGTCCACAAGCAAAGGATAAACTTACTGAGATAAAGAATAAAGGACTAATGGTCCACGACTTTAAGGTTACGCACAGAATGGGCGGCGTCTAGTGACTCCGCAGGTTCGTCCCTTGTTGCGTCTACGACTGTGCCTCACCAAATCGATATAAGTTGAAAGTCTATGACCGATTGCAATATATGACCGGCATAAAAGAAAACGGCTTATTGAGGGCAGATGTACATAGAAATGGCTGGAAAAGTTAATGATACTAATTTAATTTCATTCTAATTTTTTAAAATCTAATTCATGTTTGCCAGTCATAGATTGTACTTGGTCATAGATTGTACTTGGTCATAGATTGCATCTGGTCACATATTGTACTCTGTCATAGATTGTACTTGGTCATAGATTGCACCATGTCATAGATTGTAGTCAGTCATAGATTGCACCTGGTCATAGATTGTACTCGGTCATAGACTTTCAACTACGAGAAGGCCAAAGGACTGCAGTAGCTACACGACATGGGCTCGTGTCCTCGGCCTTGACTCATTGAGAAGGGCAGACTTCAAAGGCGTTAAAGTAGCCCCAGTGACACCCAAAAGCCCTCGGGTCACTGCAAGGGGCACGTGGGGTCAAACTTGCCAATTGAATAGACGCCACCCATTTTACCTGTAATCTCAAAAGGCCCATTTTTCCGGTAATCTTAATCAGTTTCTAGATGGCAGCACTGTAAGTTGGTAACGCTGCTGTATATATCGGGGGCTCTGGCCCCGCACCCCTTTTTCCTTCTCTTTTCTTTTTCTTTTTTGAAACTGTAACAGAACTATAATCATACTTTGGAGAAAATGGTAATGGGAAGTCGATCCCTACAATTGGAGAAAAGGAGGAAGAATTGGAAGTTACATGCTGCATTGTTCAGTCATTTTGACCAGGAATCTAAAAAAAACCATCTCTTTTGCTCTCACACGAGCCAGTACAAATGCCCCCATTCTCTCTAAAGGGCACTCAGGAAATAATTCCGAATGTCGCGAGAGTTCGATTCGAGAACCATTTTGTGTAATTTCCGGGAATGGCTGGCCACATTTTCTCAGGAATTGCGAGTCATATTGTTGTACACTGACATGAAGGGGTTTAGGAATCAAACATGTTTAGTACCTGTCTGTGTTTAGGATGTGTTTCATTTCTAATCACATGACACTCTTTGTGTTTAAAACCTAACACATAGGGCGTTCTACACAGAGAAAAGCAGTAAAATCACTGTATCTCTTAAATGGGAGTCCATCCCCGATCACTGAGGTAACTCTCCCCACATCTCTAAAGTAACTCCCAAACATTAGGGAGTCTTAGAATAGGAGTCATTATAGAGTTATTATAGAGTCCTGCTAATGTCAGGGAGTCATGTTAGAGTCCTGAGGATAGTTACCTCAGTGATCAAGTCGGGAGTCACAGTGATTCTACTTCTTTTCTGTGTGTACATTATGTTGGATTTTTCCAGCCTCTAAACACCATATTGTGGGGTTGGGGGGCAGAGATTAGGATTATGGGAAAATTGGGGTTTCATTATTAAGATTACGGGAAAAGTGGGCTTTTTAAGATAACGCACAGAATGGGTGGCGTCTAGTGACTCCGCAAGTTCGTCCCCATGCGCATTGTTTGCATATTCCGCACTAGCGAGTTGCAGTGATTCTCCCTTGTGAGACCTATTACTGAAGCTGGTTCCTTGCATGTCCAAAGTAGGCAGTGTTAGGGGTCATTGCCAGTGATTACCTTTTGAATGGGTGGTAGTTGAATATTCCTCATTTCACCTGTCCAGATTGGGGGAGTGGTTAGGACACTGGGAACTCAATACAAAAGTCCTGACTTCAAATCCATGCCAAGTATGCAGGTTATCTGACCATTTTTCTTCGTTGGTCAAGGATAGTACAGTCAACTCCCTCTATTGCGACCACCCTTGGGACTATCTCAAAGTGGTCGCAATGGCGAGGTGGTCGCAGTAGGGGGAGTTTGGATAAGTGTAGGGGGCTATTTGAAAATTAGGTAAAAAAAATGGGTGGGTCGGGGGCATTGACTCTATGTTGGTGAGTGGCAACTGCTTTGAGCATCAGGTGCCAGATATATCAATGGCAAGCTTACCAATTAGCACTTAAATAACAATCGGAAACATGTGTGTGCTCCAATATTGCTATATAAACACAAGAAACCGATTAAACAAAAAGCATTAAGCCCCGCCCCCCCCCCAAAAAAAAATCAGGGGGGGGGGGGTCACTACCTCTTCTTTCCATTTTAAGAAGGGCTCTGATTTCCACCCACTATTCAGGTGAGCGAATGGTGGTGGAGGTGGGGGGGGGGGGTTGGGCCCTCCCTGTGATGTGCGACCACTATAGTCAGGTAACTTCATGGCGGTGCAGGGGGGAGGGCTTCTGCTGCTCCTTTTAATGTGCGACCACTATTCAGGTGACTTCATGGTGGGCTTCTGCTGCTCCCTTAGGTGCGATGGCAGGGGGGGCGTGGTCGGATTCTGTCCCTCTGATGTGCGATCGGTAGTCAGGTGAATGGGCAAGGTCAGGGGAGGAGTACATTTTTGAAGATCATTTTTGGACACAGTGGTCGCATTAGAGGGAGAAAAGGGCACATTGGGACTGAAATGACAGTGGTCGGAGAGAGAGGTGGTCGCATTAGAGGGGTGGTCGCTATAGGGGGAGTTTTATATATTAAAACAAAGGGAAAAATGCTTGGGACTTCCCAAAACTGGTCGCAATGGCGAGGTGGTCGCTGTAGAGGGATGGTCGCTAGGAGGGAGTTGACTGTAGTAGTATTCACACAAGAAAAACTTAAGATTCATACAAGTCATTTTAGATTGTGTACCATCACGATTTAAACCATTAATTGTGTGTGGACCACATAACTTTGATATGGATTCAAAGTCAGGACCTTTGTATTGAATTGTTTTTTTGTGTGTGAATACTATTACTATTCTTGACCAACTAGGAAAAATGGTCAGCTAACCATGCATACTTGGCATAGATTCGAAGTCAGGACCTTTGTATTGAGTTGCCAGTGTCCTAACCACTCCCCCAATCTGAACAGTTGACTTAACAACTACTCAACTATCACCCATTCAAAATACCAATCATGTCACTCTCCTGGCCAGCACCCTAATCTCGTTCACAAGATTTGCCTGAGATGGTTGCTGTAATGTAGAGGCTTCCCACTGGTACCAATAACCATGGTGCTGTCCACTGGACATCTAGCTAAGGCGGAATAGTCAGCGTAATCTTAAATCTCCACTTCTGGCATAATCTTAAAGTCTTAATGGTAGTCACCATTATTAAAGAAGGGAAAAAAAAGGAAAAGAAGAACGGGGGTTGGGGGGCAAAGCTCCCCTATTAGGACTACCGTAAAACCTCGCGTATAAGCCGCGGCTAGTACGCGAATCAGATCGGAGGTGCGGCTTATAGGATCGGCCCAGGCTCAGGGTGCGGCTTATACGCAAGTTTATGCCACTATGGTACAGTACTAGAAGTCACCATAATCAGATCTCTGGTGCGGCTTATAGGATCGGCCCAAACTCGGGGTGCGGCTTGTACGCGAGTTAGGCTTATACGCGAGGTTTTACGGTAGATTGAGTTTCGTGATTAAGATTACGGGAAAATCTGGGTTTCGTTATTAAAATTACGGGAAAAGTGGGTTTTTTAAGATTATGCACAGAATGGGTGGCGTCTAGTGACTCCGGAAGTATGTCCCCACCTGCATATTGTTTAGACATACTGCCTCCAACCCCTGTTGCCTAATCCCACCTCAGCGGTCACCTAGGTAACCAATGTTGTTGTTTTCTAGGACAGGGATGGGTGTCAATTCTAACCCCATTGGGATCACTGGCCAAATATTTTACTTCTTCCTAGGTTCCTATTGGTCCGATGACTCTTAAACTGCAGAGGATAAACCCGACTACACTACTACAACTATACCATGGAACCTAAGGAAGAGGAACTGATACTATAGCCCAAGCCCCAAATAAGGTTGAAACCCCAGAACACATGATATCTAAGTACAATGGTACTCTAAATACTTTGTATTCTAAACACTAGCATTTATCTAAATAATTTGTGTCTCAACACGTCTAAACACCAGGATTTCTAAACAGGTTCAGCAATGCAGACTGTCTTATTAATCACATTTGTTTATACTGAATAAAAACAAAACATGTACTAAGGATTAGTGATCGCACCATGCTTGATTCAAAATCCTAACACTTCATTTAACTTTGATCATTTTTTGTAGGTTGATCCTTTCCCCAAAGGTGGGATAGAGTCAACCTACTATGACTGGAGTGTCTTTGATTAAACCTTGCCAGGATTATTGTCCAATAAAGGGAATATCATAAATATCATTTAGCATAAAAATATATTATGAAAATAACTTCAACATTAGAGATACCACCTGGTGCGCGTTTGAAACATGACGATCTACACAATACATCTAAATCAATTATCCTTCACAGTATTAATGCTAATACCTTTTAGATATTGGAATAAAAGTGCTTAATTCCTAAACAGAATCAAACCTTACAAAATGCCCTTTTTACTAGGACAGCCAGCATAATCTCTCTCTCTCTCACAAACGACTATCATTATTATGTAACTAATAACGCTCATTCCTCTCTTTAGAGATACATTACCACCTAAATCGACCCAAAATCAAGTTATGAAATAAACCCAATGTAGATTTCTATTAATCATTTCAATTTCAATTGGCAAGCCCTTGATCTCAGGAAAGCCATTTGTTATGAACTCTAAATGAAATACTGAATTGAGGGCTCTTTGGTACGCCTGTGAATTCGCTAAGAGAGCATATGTGTTTTGATTGTTCATAATGCACCCCTTCCTTGTTTTCCATTTGTGTCAGCTCTCACTTATATATTTTGGATGCTATTATGGTTGTATTTACAGACTATAAGAGAAATAACAGACTCCAAATTTCTCCAAAATTACAGCCACATGGTATATAATGAAAATGAGAAATCACCCAAAATTAGCTGGTAACGTATCTTTAACAACCATACAAATGCAATGTAAGGACATTAAAAAAAAGGATTCTGGTCATTTTTTTAAATCGACATGTGACATGGGGACCCCCCCCCCCAACTATACCTCCAGAACAGTACTGTATACATGTATCACATTATATAATATCAGATGTAGATTTGAAATAAATGCTGGGATTCCGCTAGCCATTCACTAAATCACCGATGGCGAATCAAAGTTCATGTTGGCTAATGCCACCCACTGAGAATTCGCCAAATTGGCAAATTGTGGTTGTTCTGGGACTGTTCACATATTTGGCTGAAATTAGGGGAATTTCAGTCTTAAGGGATCCTTTTTGCAGCTACTTTGTGAAAATTCCGAAAAATAAGGGATTGGGTTCAAAGTAAGCCTTGGCTAGAAGGATTGTTGTCAAAATCTGGCCCTTTTGCTCAAAGATTTCCCTTGCCGGCTGCATATTTGTGTGAACAAAATGTACCAAGTGCCCCGCCTCTGCGGGGGGGGGGGGGGGGGCTGGTGATCTCCTATTGTTCACATATTCTACGTATTTTACAGTTTTATGTTAACATATTTCACATTTTTGGCTAATTGAAATAACTTGGCTAAACAGAATTGATGTAAATTGCCTAAGTTGAACGACATAGCGGAATTCCTGAAAAGATTAAATAGGGGAATGTGATTGCTGGGCTAGAGCTGTAGTGGATCCCAGCTAGAAGACCTATCCGAGGATGTCTGTTTTAATTAGATTTTCTATGGAAAGGTAGATTAAGCATGTGTCTCCTACCCAAATTTCATAAATGTAGCTCGCACGGTTTGAAAAATATGGAAGAAGTTGTGTTTTTCTAGAAATTCTTTAACAAATCCAAGATGGCCACCAAGTTGACCGCTGATGGACCTTCTGAGATAGTATTTGGTGGGGAGGGGGGGGGCCTTAAACCCCTGTAGTTGGACAGTCCCTTTCTATCGAGTTGCTGCTCCCCCCCCCCCCTATTTTTTAATTACGCCCCCCCCCCCCCCCCCATTTCTGAGCTTGGACCTCTAGCATCATATCATAGTTTCGAGTTATCCCCAGCATCCACTGGTCTGACGGAAAACTAATTTAACCAAAATTAGGAGTTATTGGCTCCTGGGCAAGCCTTCAATATGGCCTTAATATATGAATAGTGTCTATCTCTGACTAGATCACCAATCGTTTCATTCAATTAGTCTTAATGGAGACCAGGAGACCCAAGGCCAAGCCACTTACTGTCTCTGTCCTAGCTGACACAAGTCCCATCCATGTGAGGCCAGATTAAGGTCTATACACTTAGTGATGCCACTTTAACCGCAAATACGGGATAGCTCTCCCAGCTGAGAAGACAAACGTTTAGAGCGTTATCTTATTAAGACTATTAAGACAGTCTTATTTGTCTTAACTTTAGTACCTGAAGTCGCCACCTTACCTATATGGCGGTGTGTATTGACTGAGGGAGTCTGAGTTTGTATTTACTTGTATGTCATACAAGAGCAATATTACCAACTTACAGTGGTGCCACATACGGGAGGCAGGGGGTGATGAGCGGACAACACACCATGCACTCACACACTCTGTAAGTAGGTCAGAATAAGTAAGGATGGCTCCACCTGCCGAATTGTTCAGGAAATAATATTAAGACTATTAAGACTGTCTTAATAGTCTTATTAAGATAACGCTCTAAACGTCTGTCCTCTCACGTGGGAGAGCTAACCCGTGCGTGCACTTTAACCCTTTAAGGACAGCTGTCGCTAAAAGATGACATTTGTCGTCATGATGCACCAATGCAGCCCTGGCGAGTAACTCGCCGGTGCTACATTGGTGCATCATTCTGACCCTTTGGGAGTGTTTAAACCTCGTAGCGTTGAATGCAGCCCTGGCGAGTAAGAAGCTGCATTATTGCATCATGACAACCAAGGGCATGATGCAGTAAGGTATCATGCCGCCCTTAAAGGGTTAAGGCCTATATATATATATATATATATATATATATATATATATATATATATATATATATATAATTAGATGTAGAGATATCAACCGTTTAAGGACCGCATAATACTTTTGATACATCCATGCAGCCCTAGCAAGTCTGCTCGCCAGGCCTGCATTCATGCATCATGATGATTCAATGAAAGGCATGATGCATCAAAGCACGAGGCGGGCCTTAAAGTTCGCTTAGAGAATCAACAACTATAAATCTAAGTCTAATTTAAATCTGGTTTCAATTGGATTAAATTGTCCAACATCCTGAAACTAAACAACTTGGCATTTGATGACCTGAGTGCCCATTTAATGTTCACAACCATTTGTTATGCAATATCTCTCCTGCTTTTTAATTGAATCATGGTTAAATCTATACGACAGTTGGCAAGGATGGGGCGGGTGCATGGCTAGTGTCACAGGGTATTAGATTATGCCAGGCTCGTCCTCCCCCATTGGGCAACACGCGGGGGGGAGGGGGGGGGGGCACTCCCTCAGATTTGGATACCATGTGTCAACACGCTTTAAAGGGAAAGGGTCCGTTTTTTGCCCCTGGAGACCCGCGAGGGCTCTTGATAAGGGGTGCTTTTCAGGCTATTTTTGGGGAAAAGGGGGTACATTTGAGACCATTTGATAGTTTGTAAGGTAAATTTTGCCCCTTTTTTTGCTATCATGTTCATGGATCATCCATGACTAGGGTATCATTTTCATGTTAACCTGTGACAAGGGTATACTTTTCATAGTCCATCACCCATGATCGATTTTTGTTAGATTTCGTTGATTTTTCCCCATGAAGAGGGTCCTAAATTGTTGGTGATATTCACACATAGTGACTGTGGAGTTGATAGGGAGTGCCCCCCCCCCCCTACCCTGGGTTGGGCACATACAAGGGCAAATATGGGATAGCTCTCCCGGATGCGTGGACAAACGTTAACAGCACAATCTTAATCTTACATCTTAAAATGTCTTAATCTAAGGCAGAAAGAAAAAAAAAGGGAAAAAATGGGGGTAATGGGGGGCAGAGCTCCCCATTACATACTAGCCGACTAGCCTATCCTACAATGGACTGTGTAGTTTAAGATACGATTAAGATATGTTAAGATAAGATTAAGACTGATTTTAAGATGATTAAGACGACCTTAATACTGTGTTAAGATTGCGCTGTTAACGTTTGTCCGCGCACCTAGGAGGGCTATCCCGTATTTGCCATACAAGGCGTACACGGCCTCACGTTGTAGATGGTCATCAGTTTCTGCATCAGCAGATGACACTAGATAAAGGTGTGCCCTGGTAAACTAATGTAAATCTACATTCATTTAGGGTATAAACTATGTAATTCTACAGATGTATGAATTTGTCACAGTTGACTGAGAGAATAACGTTTTTAACGCCATGATAAGAAGCCATAGAGAAACGTTTTTGAAACGTTGCAGGACACTTTTTGTTTACTGGGTCTACATGGTGCATATATTGGATATTCAATAATTACTTGAAATATGAATATTTTTCTCAAAATTGGACAACAATTTCTAAAGTCGGCCCTCTTTTACTAGGTAGGGTAAAAAATTGACTCGCAAACTTCAAATTGACTCTGAAATAGCCCAAAATTATTTTTCAAAATGGGATAAAAATGTCTAGGGTCGGCCCTGTCTTGCCAGGTAGGGTCGGGTAATCTGAAACACACCTTTTTTTGCCTTAATATCAATAAGTAAAACAAATAGCAATAAACACACATATTATAATTGGGTGACCGATGGAATGCTATAAGAATTTTCTTTTTTTTAAACAGAGCAATGCTCATTTTATTCCTTTAATACAAGTTACATAGCGCATCTACATTGCTGAATGTTTTTTATGGGTCGTCATGAGTACAAATATGCATGCAAATCAAGGTTAGGGAGTGCTCATTTTTTAACAACAGGGGGGGTGGTGGATTTGGGGGGGGGGTAAAAAATTTGGACCCCTCTTCGGGGGATCAAAAAAATTCAACCTGTTTTGAGGGAAAAAGCCCGCGCGTTACTATGCTACAAAGGGGCGCCAACGCGCGATCTTCGGCCTGCGGGGGGGGGGGGTAAAAAATTTCGACCCCTCTTCGGGGGTTGAAAAAAATTCGCGCGCTCACCGCCCCCCCCCCCCTGTTGTTAAAAAATGAGCACTCCCTTAAGCATAGATATCTGGATTGTATATATCAGTATATATATATATATATATATCATGCAGTTTTTAAGTACAGTTATAGGAGCAACATTTTTATCTCTACAAAGAACATACATGTTAAGACTAAGCAAAGATATCTGGAGTACATATGATCTATCTATAATATATTGGTTGATCAGACTACAAACTACAAAGACACCAAATGAATGCCAAAGCTGTATGTAACTACCTTATTATCTTATCACCATTTAGATTATGCAGGGCTCTTTGCCATTTAGAGAACATACTTGGTTTTAACTCTGCTCTGCAAATCTGTTATAAGAATTGAAATATATCATACACAGCAGATTAAACCATTGTTTAGAGTGTAGATATAGGAGTCCACTGTCCGATTTTGTTGTCAAATCGAACATATTATCCCAAATCGGACCTAAACAGATGTACCATAAAACCTCACGTTTTAGCCTAACTCGCGTATAAGCCGCACCCCGAGTTTGGGGCGATCCAATAAGCCGCATCAGAGATCTGATTATGGTGACTTTAATGCAACTGAACTGTATGTGGCACCAGCTTTTCCCCAGTCCAGGCACTTAAGCTTTTAAGGCATTTAACTTTTCCCACCAATGCAGTGTCGATTCTATACTTTCGCTGTTTAGATACAATAACCTTTTACAGTGTAGTTCATATTTGTCATTAGAACATTTCACACTTCACGCTCTATAGCAGCTCACTCATCAGTCACATTACACTAAGCTCATATTTCATGACACAGAAAGTAACGTTTAAGCTGTGATGGTACTGGGAGGGTCTTCACCACAGATGGCTGTAGGGACACCAGGTTCTCCCGCACACAGCGGCGGCAGTGGCCTTGCAATGACACGGGCTCATTGAGGAACTCCAGAAGTCTGTGGATCTGGTCGAACGTCTTCTGATAAGTCTGTTTGATGTCATTTTGTGGACTATTGTTCGTGTCCTCTGGGTACATATGTAGGGACTCATCACTGAACTGCTGCAGGGAAACCATCTGCTGGTCCCAATACTCAGGGAAGGTGGCCTTCTTCATGATGCTCTGCATCGCCTGTGGTTCCCCCTCCTCCGCCAACTGTTCCCACAAACCTTGTACTGTTGTCTGGATGGTCCGAGAGTCCCCAGTGTCCTCCTGCAGCCAAGCTGAGATGGCCAGCTCCATGTTGCTGAGCTGTGTGTGTGCTGCATGTGAGACCCTCATACCAGCCTGCAGCAGGATTAGTAGAATTTCAGGGAAGCAGCTCCCATGAGATTCCCTAAAACGACCTTTAAGTAAAGCGACCTGTGGTACCATGTGCGCCCCATGTCTGAGCAGCCATCTGACAGTGTTACTGTGACCACGATTCTTGATGACATATTCCAGGGCGGTTCTGTGGTCACCATCCTCCATGTTAATGTCACCTTCATGTAGGAAGAACAGGTCAAGTTGACTCCTGAGAAACATTTGCTGATTTCGGGAGGAGTATCGTGACAGCCAGTGTAGTAGGGTGCTACCCTCACCTACTTTGATATGCATGTTTACATCTTGCTGCAGAAGGAGCTCGACGAGATCGGATGGACAACAAGGATTCTGTAAAGCCAGTGCTAATGGATTTTCTAATGAAGCATTTGTTTCACATTTAGCTCCAGCGCCGAGAAACATCTTCACCTCCTTGGTCCACCCTCTCTCTGCTGCTAAGTGAAGGACAGTCCGGAATACCGCTGTCTTCCTTCCTTCTCCTTCTACCCTGAATACTAAATCTGGGTTTGCTCCATGCTCCAAGAGGAGCTGGAGGATGCTTCTACGCTGGGAATCAGTCCTATGTATATTCATAACTGCATAGACCAGGGGACTATCCCTAGTTGTGATGTGATAGTTGGGATCCGCACCATGTTTAAGCAGCAACTCAATGAGCTCTGGTGGACAACGAGAATTCTGAAGTGCCACTAAAAGCGGGTTTAGCAGCGCCCCACGGTCAGCAAATGTGTGGATATCCACTGTTTCCCATTTTGCACCAGCATCATGCAATAGCCTTGCCAGGTCAGTCCTTCCTAGCCTCACTGCTTCATATAGGGCATCCTTATCCCATGTATGCAGCCATCCTCCTGTAGTATGCCGTACTCTGTGTGCCACATTTGGGTCAGCGCCATGACTCAACAACAGTTTGACAATAACTGAGGCATTCTCGTCATTCCTCTGGTTCACAATTGCACTCAACAGAGGAATATTTTGAAGTTGACTATCATGTCCATCAGGATCGACACCTTGTTTTAGAAGTAGCTCAATGAGATCAGGTTGACAGTTGTCACCTTGCAGTGCCAGTGCCAGTGGGTTTAGCAATACCTCTTCCCCCCCTCCGACATCTTGCCAGTATAGTGCATTGGCTTTTGCTCCATGATCCAACAGAAGTTTAACCACAATTGGACCATTCTCATGATTCCTCCATTTTTTAATTGCATTCAACAAAGGAATATTGCCCGGTTGATCATCATAGTCATTAGGATCTGCGCCATGTTTTAGCAGTAGTTCAATGAGCTCTAAAGGACAATCACGATTCTGCAGTGCCAGTGCAAGTGGATTTTGTGCCACCCACTTGGTTCCCGACATGGTGCATAGAGCACCAGCTTCAAGCAGCATGCTCACCCCCTCAGTCCATCCCAGTGTAATGGCCTCATGCAGGGCAGTTCTGTGTGTCCATTTGGTGGCCCCACACCTGCCTACAGGGGTGAATCCACTGATGCGAATCCGTCGGACCGGATGAATGTTCACAATGTTAATCCTATGGACGAATCTCGTTCGATCCGACAGATTCGTGTCAGTGGATTCCCCCCTTACATCTACCTGGTATGCTACATTTGGGTCTGCTCTATGCGCCAACAGGAGCTTGACAATAAGTGGGTGATTCACTTGATTCCTCTCGTTCACAATTGCAATCAGCAAAGGAATATTTTCAAGTTGATCATCATGGTCATTAGGATCTGCACCATGTTTTAGGAGTAGTTCAATGAGCTCTAACGGACAATCATGATTCTGCAGTGCCAGTGCGAGTGGATTTTGTGCTTCCCACTTGGATCCCGACATGTTGCATAGAGCACCAGCTTCCAGAAGCATGCTCACCCCCTCAGTCCATCCCAGTGTAATGGCCTCATGCAGGGCAGTTCTGTGTGTCCATTTGGTGTCCCTATGTCTGCCTCCTTCTACCCGGTATGCTACATTTGGGTCTGCTCTATGCGCCAACAGAAGATTGATAATAAGTGGGTGATTCTCTTGATTCCTCCGGTTCACAATTACAATCAGCAAAGGAATATTTTCAAGTTGATCATCATGGTCATTCGGGTCTGCCCCGTGCTCTAGCAGTAATTCAATAAGATGAGGTTGACAGTTATGATTCTGTAGTGCCAAGGCCAGTGGGTTTTGTAAGGCATCACGGGTTGTTGATTTAGCACCAGCATCAAGAAGCAGCTTCACTCCGTCGGTCCAACCTAAGGTTGCTGCCTCTTGTAAGGCTGTCCTGTGCACCCACTTGTGATGGACTTCACTAAATGTGGACAGCAACATATTTACATCCCAACCACTGTCCAGCAAGGTCCTCAGCTGTTCCAGGCTCTTGTTGTCTGCATTTGTTGAATTTGTTATTATAGCGAGGATGATTTTAGACATTTTTTGATGAGGGTTTAAGTCTTGTCTACTTGTCCAATCAGAGATGGCAGTATTGACTGCACCACCTGAATTAGCTGAGTTATGCCCATCTGCAGAAATAGCTGAGTCATGCCCATCTGCAGAAATAGCTGAGTCATGTCCATCTACAGAAACAGCTGAGTCATGCCCATCTGCAGAAATAGCTGAGTCATGTCCATCTGCAGAAATAGCTGAGTCATGCCCATCTGCAGATATAGCTGAGTCATGCCCATCTGCAGAAATAGCTGAGTCATGCCCATCTGCAGAAATAGCTGAGTCATGCCCATCTGCAGAAATAGCTGAGTCATGCCCATCTGCAGAAATAGCTGAGTCATGCCCATCAGCAGAAAAAGCTGAGTCATATCCATCAGCAGAAATAGCCGAGTCATGCCCATCAGCAGAAATAGCTGAGTCATGCCCATCAGCAGAAATAACTGAGTCATGTCTCCTGCCTTCTGCCATTTTGTTGTTTTATTGGGCAAGTGTGGTGAGGGATGTTGCTTGTTCAACCAATGTTATAAAAAATGTTAGCAAAGTATTTTTTGTTCAACGGTGGCTCATATGCAGATATGTGTAGAGAGGTATTTCAGTTTATAAACATCCATGAAGAGACTCTTTAGTGGTTAGTGGACTTAGATGATCTGCGTAATGTAGTGCTGGTCGTCTGTAAAAAGGAATGTAGAAATATTTTGAGTCATACCGAGCAGAATCAGAATGTAAACAGCTCTGTAAAGTCACTCAAAAAAATAAGTGGTTTCTCATCACCAATGACTGAAAAATCTGACAAGGGAGGCTTTTTTTTTTATCTGCGGGCTAAAAAGTATAGGATGAAATACATTTTTGGTGACCGAAATTCACATTTTAGTAGTTAAAAATTCATTGATCACTGAATTGAGTTTTTCTAAGATTAGCACAAAAAAAGGTTTTCCTCAAAACATGATTTTTATAATGTGCCCGGTGATGAGAAACCATTTTTTTTAAGTGGCCTAAATTATTATGATATCCATGACCCGGGTAATAACATGTTGATCCATGTCCAATCATTAGAAGGTATGATTATATGGCTGTGTCTCATGAGTTTGGGCCAATGTGAGCGTCTATGACCAGGTGCAATCTATGACCGGGTGCAATCTATGAAGTGATGTCTATGACCTTATAAGATGGACTTTTCTATTTTTTATGTGTTAAAATAGAGATATGATTATAGAAACTATGAAAATAAAATTAGTATCATAACGTCTCAATACATCCATTAACTTTATTCAGCCATTTCTCTGTACATCTGCCCTAAATAAACTGTTTTCTTCCATGCCAGTCATAGACTGCACCTGGTCATAGATTGCACCCGGTCATAGATTGCAGCTGGTCATAGACGTTCACGTTGGCCCAAACTCATGAGACACAGCCATATTTATTTTCAAAAAGTCATTCTTGTTTCCATATACATTTCATTAGGTCCTACCAAATATGATATCAAAATAATAAGGTATGAACAAAAATTGTGTTTCAACTAAAGTTTGTATAGAAAGTTGAAATACTCAAATATCATTATTGTCTATAATTATTTAGCATAAGCATGGAAAATTGACTGGTTCTATCTAAAGAATTATTTTTTATATATATATTGTTATGACAAAGTACACTTTTGTTAATGATGTTGGAAACGCCACAGTGAGCTAGACTAGCTTGGATTCAATTTTACTTTATCAATGACCCATGAATAATTAGAGTAGTAGATCAGAGAGTAACATCACATGGGAAACTGCCAGAGGGGCTGTGTGGAAAAATGTCATTGGTATCCAATTTATTTTGATTTTGATTATCATTACTTTGGTTTCGATTTCACAATTTAAAAAAAAAGTGTTTTATTGGTTCTAATTGACCATATGATGGTCAAAACGTAGCTCGGGCGCATTGCGCTCCCGGTGCTAGTATACCCTATCTATACATTCAGCTTTTCTGTTCCTTCCTCGTGTTATGTTCACCTCTGCCCGACCTCAGCTCCGGTACAGTCAGGTCCATACATAGACAAAGGTGCACGAGTAGAGTTCCTCCCTAGGGGTTATTTCATGAGGCGAAGCCGAGTGAAATAACCCTCAGTAGGGAACTCTATGAATCCTAATGATGATCAAATATGTATAAAATATTAATCTAGTTGTTATTCCGCACTAGCGAGTTGCAGTGATTCTCCTTTGTGAGACCTATAGCTGAAGCTGGTTCCTAGCATGCTCAAAATGGACAGTTGTAGGGGTCATCACTTATTGAATTGGTGATACTTGAATAGTTGTTATATCCTGTACATCAACTGTCCAGATTGGGGGAGTGGTTAGGACACTGGCAATTCAATACAAATGTCCTGAATAGTAGGCCTATTCACATAGAAAAACTAAAGATGCATACAAAATCATTTTGGATTAGGCCTAACCTATAAAATTGTATATTATATAAAGGAAATTTCCAACTGAATTGTATACTATCATGAATTTTGACTAACCAAAAGGACATTTTAAAATGGTGTGAGAACCAAATAACCGTGGAATGGATTCGAAGTCAGGACCTTTGTATTGAATTGCCAGTGTCCTAACCACTCCCCCAATCTGAACACATGATATAAGGACCCACAATAGAGGCCTATAACTGAAAGGTTTATGGCCCCTAAAACTCCAAATTTGGGACATGGCAGGAACCAGCTTCAGCTAACCAGCTGGCTGCTATAGTTAGCAGAGGAAGGAGCACTGGTACCAGACAAAATGGTGCTGTACAGTGATCATCTTGCTAATGCGGAATACACACTACTCCTTACAGTGTCTAGACCTATTACCTTAATTCGAATTACGGTAATAGCTAGGTAGCCACTAAGGATATTGACAACATATAGAAGGGAGTTGATTTAGCCTACTTTAAGAAGCAGCTATATGAGCTGTTATTGCACAAATGTACTTATAGGAGATATACATATAGGTATGGCATTTTAGAGGCTAAATGGCATGGTTTGTGTGTGACAGGGTTGAGAATTTTTTACATGTATTACCATAATTCAGTTTGCGATTAACACTATGTATCACTGTAATTCATTGGTAGGTATTACCATAATTCTGGGATATATGTTATTTCTACCTGGTTTCGTACCTTTAAAATGCTATGTTCACTTTCCAAATTAATAAAATTTATTTCACCACCTTCTCCACCTCTTGGTATGAAGCATTCACTATCAGGGGGCAAAACACCAATCACTTGGTCATGTATCACTGTAATTCTAGCCCTCACTAAAGTAGCACTGTATGAATACCTCAAGAGCAGGTTCAAAATTCATCCCCCCCCCCCTGTTGTTAAAAGATGATCACCGCTTACCTGCTAGAAGCATGTGGGTTTGTAAATAGAAACACTCCAATTTAATTCACCCCAATAATGTGTGTGTGTGACACTGCACTCAGTGACTGGGGCCTGTCTGGCTAGTGGTGCAGAGGCCAGTTTACCCTGTATCCTACACCCAACCACCACAGTGAGCACACCACCATAGTGAAGGCCCTATAGAGATACCTGGTATGTTCAAAGTAATCATGTTCATGTTCTATTTGCACACAGTACTACAAATTAGGAGAGCCCATGAGGGTTTTTATGGCTTATGAGTTACAGTAATACACTGTCAACTGAATTATGGTAATACCTGCCAAAACACAACAACAGAATTGTGGTAATACCCTTGAGTGAATTACAGTGATACCCTTAATACATTGGAATAGGTATTATGCAAAAACTAGGACATGTACACCAGTAGTATATAGGAGCATATTCAGCGCGTAAGAAACGGTAGCAAGTAGGTCAGTTGACACTTGCAGAACGGAAGTGACCTTTAAGAGCCAATCAGAAGCTTCTATATGACAGGAAGTGACGTCACTGACCTAGATTAGAGGTCATGACATACTTTACAAGCTTCTGATTGGTTAATATATGTCAATATGACCTACTAACTTTGTAAACACATACACGTGCTATACACCACGTGCTATACACCACGTGGCTTTCAAATGTCAACAATGACATTTCAGTAATACCGTCACATGCAGATGGAATACTAACTTTAGTATTCGATAAATACCGTTGGTATATACACAGATACACGACACAATTTGTTTTTTTCATTCTTTTTTTATTTCACACAAAGCAAAAAGCAAAGCAGTTACAAAGTGAATGAGTTATTGGCACAGTTCAACCCACACCCTCCTCCAGTTTTAGTTTTCTCCATTTCTGCCTTGTCTTGAACTTCTTCTAGTTGCCTCACTCTGTACATGAGCTGACTGATCATATCAATTATTTTATCCATGACATCAGCGTTACTCTTCAACCCGTCGATCACGTCTAATTCTCTCTGAGTGCTGTCTGCAAGTAAGTTGTGTTTAGTACTTGCAGCTTCTTGCTCTAGAGACTTTAGTATAGACTCATGTATGGCTGGACTATTCGATCGGTCAGGTTGGTTGGCAGTTGGAGAAGGTTGTGTAGAGTGTGTTGAGGGTCTTGGGTTCGACATGTTTCTATCAAGAAGTTGATGCAATGAGCTCCACAAGTCTTAGTGTATAAACTTTGTAGTTGTTGCTTGTTGAACGTCCCACGCTTGTCTGACGATTTCTTCAAGAACGCTCTGTGATATACACTCATAGGGGGTAAACCATAAGGATCGAAATAGTACACTACTCCATCACTCTGAACATAGAAAGCTATCCAATGTTGTCCAGGTTGTGTGTGAGGGTGTGTGTTACTGACAAAGCAAGTCAGAGGTGTTGCTTCAGCAGGGCACTCATCACTAGGGAAAGTACCTAGGAAGTATCGTCGAGTGTGAGGGTGTTGGCTAAGAACAGTGTTCAGTTGTGAAGTCTTCATCTTCTCAGGCCATGTGGTAGTCTGTGACTGGTAGTCTGTCAGCTGTGAGTTGGATGTTGTTGTCGTAGAAAGCACAGATGACAGCTGAGATGGCGTGATTTGTAGGGGCGTTGAACCTCAGAGACACAGTCAACTTCCCTTGCTTCACTAAGTTGATGCGTGGGCATTCAGGAGTCCTGTCTGGAGTCAGGTCGAAAGCGAAGACTGTGTACCCTGATTGGAACTGTTCTAAACTGAGACCACAATCTTGACCTACAGCTAGTAGACCTGTCTCTCTGAACAAGTTCCTGTAAGCTTTCACACAGTTCCCTGCAGCAAAGTCAGTCTTCACTTCATATTTATGGTCATCATACTTCAGACCTACTTCTCTCACTGAGTAGTTCTGGAAGTTGAACGGGTTCTCGCTTTTAGTGCCTGACGCTGCAGTCTCTTTGACTAAAGCTAGTAGGACACGGGTCGGGATCTGGCTTGTGTCGGGTTGAGTCCAACTGTACTCTTGTGACCCTCCGTCTAGAGTGTGTTTAGTGACTCGACACCTCGTCAGAGTGTAGTTGAATGGCCCGAACTGAGGGTTCATCACTGTTTTATTGTGGACTTCAGCTACTTCGTCTCTCACAGTCACTTGGCGCACGCTCATCTCAGCTTTAGTGATCTTCACTTTGAAGTCCAAGTCTGCAGCTTGCATCATGTAGAAAGCTGGAGAGCTACGTTCATATATGAACTTGAACTCACAATGTGAAGGGAAGAGCTTGCACTGCTTGAGGAGGTCGATGTGGGGTCTGATGATGACTCCGTGAGTCCGTCTTGCACTGAACTCTTTCCGGCGAGCAACGAAACCTGTGTTAGCAGCAACTCGTCCTTCCATGTGGCCAGCTGTGTCCATCATCCACTTCTGTAGACCCTTCAACCGAGTAGTCTTGTCGTTCACTTCAGTTCCTACTAAGTCTAACAATGTCGATTTCAGTGCATAGTCTTCATTGTTCCCTGTCACTTTCTCTCCGTTGATCAACAGTTGAACAGAAGAGAAGAGGGAGTGGCCTATGTTGTTCACAGGTGCAGCTTCGTCACCTACTGCTAGACGTGTCCCAGCAGCATCTACAACTTCTATTTCCAAGTACAACTCTGCTTCACTCAAATCTGTGTACAGAGTAGTTGGCTCAAAAGTAAAGTCGAAAGAGTCAGTGTGGTCAGTCAAAGCATTGTTAGTTGTCTTAGTGACTGTCTGACTTTTCAGAATGTCTTTTTGAGTCACTCCTACTGCATGGAGATCTAACTCTCCTACAGCACATGTCTGGCCATGAGGATGTAACAGACTCATGATTAGAACAGTAGTGCTTTATTGCTAGCACGACTCTGCTTCTTCTTCTTGCGCCCTTTGCCTGTCTGCTGCTTAGTACGTCCTGCACGTCGGACTGTCGCACGGCGTTTGGCTGGAGTCGGTTGAGACACTCTGTTTATGTAGTTCTGAGCTGAAGAATGAGCTCTCTTCAATAGAGCTTGGCTTTGACCTCTGACATGTTTGTTTACACTCTTCTTGAGTGGTTTTCCAGCCATGACATCTGAAAGTACTCCTGCACCTGTAGAGAGTAGTGCTGTGCCAGCTGTCTTAGCAACTTTACGACCAATAGTGCTCAAAAGGGGGACAGCTCCTCGCAGTAATCCTGATATGATAGATCCAATACCATGACCACGTTGCCTAGCTACTCCACCGAAAGCTGGTAGAACACCGTGACCAAACTGAGATTTAGCATAGTAAGCACCATACTCCCCTCTAGGGGCTAAGTATGGAGGTGGGCCAAAGCGCTGAAGCATACTGTTACTATATGTGGTTGCTTATAGGCTTAAAAGCTAGTACTACAGTCACTGCTCCACGTTCAAATGGTATAGGACGACCTGTGCTGTCTCTTAAGTAGATCGCGATCTGTCTGAAGCTGCTCTTACTCACAGGTTGGTACATCAAAGGTTGGAAAGTGACAGTCTGTGTGTCACCTAGCAGTGGATTAATGTTTACAACTCTCAAGAGAGGTGCTCTCTTGTCTCCAACAATGTTATGTTTCACTATATCAGAGTATACATACACAGTCTGAGCTCTGAACTTCAAGTCTACTACAGCTTGACCTTCAGTTTTATTCATCAAGAAGACTCCACCTCCGAATCCTAACTGCACACCTAAGTTAACTGGTAGTTGTATCACAACATCAGGGGGTAGAGCTACAATACACTTCATTGTATACCTGTTGTATGTGAACACGTTAGATTTATTGTTCTTGTGGTGTGTCCTCAGTTTCTTGATGATACTAGGGTGTTTCCTGTTTATACACTTGTTCAGATAATTTATGAAGTCACTGTTGTCTTGTAGATATACACCTTGCAGAGAGAAAGCTGTATATGTCCGGACTGCTGGGAATTGAAAAGTGTTGACTAGTTTATCTAAATACTTCAACTTTAATTCTATTTTCACTACTCTGAGTTCTTCCTCAGTCAAAACTTCTGACTCTCTAGTAGTAAGCCCGTTTATGAATGCTGCTTTTTCTGTGTAATTTAAGTTGAGTGAATCTCTCACAGCTGAGACTGCTGCACTCGCACGGTTCTCAGGGTTCAAACCGCGTACTATTCTGTAAGTGATACTGTCTGCACCAGATGGCGGCACTTCTGCTAAAGGGTCTGGTTCAGTTTCGGTTTCGCTGTCCGATTCGACACTAGGTGGCGGCGCAGGTCGCGCTACTTCTCCAGAGCTTGGGTCTGATTCTACACTAAGTCTCGCTGTAGGTTGTCGTACTGGTACTTGTTTAGAGCGTTTGATCTCTACACCTCGCTGTAGACACTTCTTAGCTACGCTGTCGTGTATACTTGAACTTTTCCTATTCAACACAGGATCGTTCGCTGTGTAAGGAAAAAAGTCTGAGCTTCGCTTATGTAGTGCTTCTTGTAGTCTTTTAGCACTCATGACGCTCTTGGGTATAGTTGAGTCTGTTTCACCTTCTATGAACAACAATGTCTCACATTCTACGTTGTACCAACTAGTAGGACACGTTATTTCTTGCAGAGCACACTCCATTGGAGTACTAGAAGATACATACTCAGGTAACAATGTGTTGTAAGTTGTCAGAGTGTTGTCTGGGAAAACTTTCATAGACGAGTTGCTAGGTAGTGTCATTGTGAACGCCATTTTTTCACGTTCTTAGCAGGTTCCCACGTGTTGAACTTATCCCCGTAACCTTTCCACTTGACGTATGCTTGACGCTTACGACCTGAGCCTCTGTACTTCACTACTTTCTCTATGTCGTACCTCTTCCCTTGACGGACATGGACCTTTTGAACTTCAGGCTGGTAGAAAGTTCCTTTTATCTCTTCTCCTAGTTCATCTTTCAGTTGGTATCCTTTAGGTTTGACAGAATCTATAGTGTATACTTCTTCAGTCCAGTTAGGTTCGTAACCTCTGTTGAAAGCGCGCTTCTTAGCAAGCATGCGCACTTTAGAACCTTTCTTCAAAAGTAACTTGGGCACAGTCCTCTTGTCTGGTGGTTGTTCATATAGCCTGTAGAACAGAGCATCAGAGTTCTTGTCTGTGATGTCGACTGGAGCTGCACCTAGTGTCTTATGCACAGCACTATTGTAAGAGTGGACTAGATCTTGAAGTATGCCTGTCCACTTGTAGTTGTTGAAGTAAGCAAAGCAACGCCACAGCTTACCTTGCAGTGTGGCGTTAAATCGTTCAGCTATAGCACATTTCACGTCATCGTTCTCTCCAGTGAACAATTCCACACCCCTTTCTTCTAGATGACTTCTGAAAGTTTGGTTCAAAAATTCTTTTCGTTTGTCAGTCTGGATTTTAACAGGTTGTCTACTCTCAGTCATTTTCTTGTAAGCTTCTAATACATCTACAGCTTTCTTACTCTTGACAGGTTGAGCAAAGCCATATCTTGAGAAGACATCTATACCAGCTAAAATATACTGGTACCCTTTGTTCTCACGTGAAGACTCTCTCATGTCAATAAGATCTAACTGCCATTGTCTATCTATACCCCAAGTCTGAGTCTTGTGTCTTGTGAACCGTCTCTTGTAAGGTTTGTGTCTAGTGTAAGCATCCACATCTTCTAAAGCTTCAGCAATGTTTTTTAAGTCAGTCTTCTTAAAGTGATGGTGTCGCAATTTACTCACGCTAGTGAAACTTCCAGGTTCTCTGACTGAAGTATAGCGATCTACTACAGCTTTCTTCAAAGCTTTGTCCGCCATAACTTTGCTAGTTGACGAGATGTTATACCAGTACCACTCTGTGCAGTATTAGCTTTACGTTTACGCTTTGGTGTTACACTATATGAACGTCTTCTGAAGGGGGAGCCAGTCATAGAACTAACACTCTTGAAAGATTCTTTGTTTCTGACGAACTTGAGGTCTGGGTTCAACCTTTTAACAGCTGCGATGAAGTACTTTTGTCCTATGGGAGGTTGCTTCTTAGTTAGACTATTTTTCCGAGCTGCATCACCTAGTAGATCAATGATGTTACTCCCTTGTATACGCCGCCGGTGCACTACTAGTTCACCACTAGGAGTCCAGTTGATAGTACCTCTACCTTTGTCAGAGTCTGCTAAGTGTCTATACAGATTCATAGCAGTCTTCTGATAAGTAGTAGGTACACGCCTTTGAATTAAAGCATCCATCACCATGACACCTTGTCTACCTATAGGTCCTGTGTCTTCTTCTTCTCTTTCTTCTTCTTCTTGAGACTCATATTCATCGTCTCCACTAGCACCAGGTAAACTTGGAGTTGGAGTTTGATGACTAGTAGTAGAAAACATATCGTCATCATCGCCTGAAGTAGCTTCATCGTCTGCTTCTTCCCCTCTCCTACCTCTTTTGTGACGTTGTCGAGTAATATTTCTAGGGTTCATAGAAGAAGCAGCTCGACTCACAATTTTAGCTTTTTTGTATAGTATAGAAGATTTAGTCATGAGCTGGTTGTATCTACTGAGTCTCTCACTAGTGTTCAACTGAGAGTCATTCAATACTCTAGTTGCTTCTTTCTGTAAGTGACTCAATATCTCCACTAGACTACTGTGTGGGGATAGTTTTTCTCTGACTAGTTGACTCTCATAGAACTGAGTTTGAGGGTCTGGTAGCACAGCTGGAGCAGAAGACGCGAGTGTTGCACTAGGTAGCGGGTCAGTGTTAGTAGTAGAAGAAATGGGGGTGTCGCTTCTACCCACTAAATCAGGTCTCACTAAAGCCATACGTGTGTAAGACATGACTACCGTTTGACAGCTGATCCTATGAGACTAGTAATAAGTGGTAGTGCTACACCCAGTAGTGCACCTATGAAGCCACCTTTCTGCTGTAGTATTCGTCTCTTAGCTATGACAGTAATCTTAGGTTTTGTTATAGCTCTCAGCTGTTTCTTGTACGGCGATAACTTCTTGACTGCGTGAATTGAGTTCGGTGTCAAGGTTTTGTTCATTACATTGACACATATGACACTCATTAGTCTGATCACTTCTTCACTGAGACCTCTCACTAAATGTTGACAGTCTGTAGTACTACATTTAGCTATATGTTTCAACAGAGAGTAATGACGACGTAAAGAAACTAACTTTTGGTAGTAAGCACTTCTCTGACGGCGCTTAAGACTCTCAGCACGCTTACTCTTAGTACTGCCCTTCATTTCTTCTGCTTTTTCCCAGTAGGAATGAATACTACGCTGTTCCAAGGTGTTGTTATACTGTTCCTCACTCGCAAGTTGTCAGGTGTGCTCTGCTTACAGTCCAACACTATGTATGAGTGTTTAGCTGTAGTCTCTTTGTTATATACCTGAGTCAAGAAAGATGGTTGCGCTGGGAAAGCTTGTCTAGATATATTACTTATCTGACTCATATCTCGAGGGTTTTTAAAAATAACTAGATAATGACTGTTCAAACTGAGAGTCCTGAAGTCTTTGTTAGCAAAGAATAAGTTCTGAGTAATGAATATTACATTCATGTTCATATGATGAGAACCTTTGATGAAGAGGTCTTTAGCTATAGGTGCATATTCTGGGTCTAACAAGTCGTCTATGATGAGCATCGAGTGTTTACTAGTATCTCGACTAGAGTTGAAAAGTTCATCTCTTGTAAGAAGACCTTCGTTGAATTTCACACCTGCACTTTTCAACTTTTCAAACTCTGCTTGCCACTGGCTGTAGCAGTAAGTTATATCGTGTACTTCAGGTGTGACGAGAGTCTTCACGTTATTTGTCACTTCGAATACTAGACGACTCTTACCACACGATGTAGGTCCAGCTATTAGCATAGTGAAAGGTGACTGTAGTCTAGGATCGAATTCAACAGATTCCACAGTGCTAGAGACGTCCATCTTAGTGCAGTGATCAGACGAGAGTGGTCAACACTGGAGTGACACAGCTCACTTTTATGTCTTTGGGTACAGCTGCATACAACCCTTGAACATACATTGCGACGTCGCTGCGACCCATGTCGTCTTGCAACACTTTCATCAGAGCCATAGGCTCAGACGTCTCGTTGTACTTCCAAGCTCTCAGCACTTCATAGACAGGGTTCTTGACAGTTCTGTCAGAAGGCACAGGTTGAGAGATGAAAGCTAGTTCATGAGAAGTCAACCCTAAGTAGATCCCTATAGTCTTCCAGTCTCTAGGGCAGAGCTCAGCTAAAAGAGAGAAATATTTCTGCACTTTCCACTCCATGTCTCCACTCTCTAAGCCATCCCACATGTCATGCTTGTCCATGTACTCACGTGAGAATTGGATGAGGTCCATACGGTAAGATTCTTCCAAGGCGTCTGCTAGTTCCTTCCACCTAGTAGTACAACTTTTCTGGTACCAAGTAGTGAACATTTCTCTAGCTTGAGTTATGACACTTCTCTCACAACTGAGATATCCCATGTCCTTCAAGTTCACTTTGAGGTATGAACCTAACCGTATGTAATCTGATGTCGGCAACTTACTACTTATTTTCAGTAGCATAGCGTCTGGTAAGTATCCAAACGGCTCTCCTTTGAAGAATGATGATACAGGTACTACTAAATTGAAATCTGCCATGATGAGTGAGTGTGTGAAGGAGTAGACAGGCAGGTAGGTAGGTAGAGCGTTGTATGGGGTGTTGTAGGTTAGGGAGAGCTTTTATATAGCTCTTTAGACTAGAATACGTAGGGAAATCGTGTAAAGAGTATGCAAAACGTTCTGAGTTCGAACTCCTCGCCCCCCTATCCATTTCACACTAGAGGGGTGCCCCCACCCCATACACCCTATGCTAATACTATACACACCCCCCACCCCACCCAACTCTATACGATGCACTAACGTTTCACTTTTTTATCAGAGTGTTTACAATAACATTCTGAGCGCTAAACCACTACGATGAGGGGACGTTGTAATATCACGCTCCCACTGACTTAAATAAGTTTTAACTCTGTGTCTGTCTGCTTCAGTGTAACGTTCTAGATACGTATCTGGGATTTTGAAAATGTCTTCTACTTTCAAATCTGAACGACCTGCTAAGTTCCTTTGAAGCCGACAACCTAGCATGTCTATGATACTCTCTAACAAGTAATGTGTCGGCATGTCTTGATTAGAGTGGTACTGAGGATGATGAGGGTTGTTTGCGTAGTGATGTTTCAGCGCTGATTCCCACATTGCAAGGTGGTCAGAGTTCTTGAGAGGTTTTGAACTCTTAAGGCGGCCAAACTTCCACCCGTATCCAACAGCTTCTACAGCTGAAAACTTAGACAAGTCGTGCTTCATTATCAACTTGTCTATACATTTAGCTTCACTCTCATTGAAGCTATCACTTAGCAGAACCCAAGTGTAATACAACCATTTCCTATGCTCTAAAGTCTGTTTGAAATGATTGAAAATGTACTGTAAAGTTTTTACAGTGCATGTGACAGACTCTTTTCTTTCACACACATACTGTAATACTAACTCGTCTTCAGGGTATCTAGCTTTAACTAGCATGTAGAGGTCGTGAGCGGTCTTCATGATGACGTTGAAAGGTCGTTTGAATGAGTGAGTGCACTTACACGACCCTATATACTCTGAGTGATTTATGACTTGACAACTAACCGTTTAAAACACAGTGTGCATGTAAAATTTTTAAGAAGTAGAGTGACAGTTTGAAGGGGGGTCTCTCAATATATGAGAGACCAGAGTTAGTTTGTTAGTACACCTATACCTTTTTTTTCACTTTTTTTATTTTTTTGTGAAGCATCTAATAGACTATTGGTCAAGGTTTTTTTTTCATCAGTTAGGGGAGAAGGATTGAGTTGGAAAGGCTGTCACCAGTTCATACAAGACTCCTTGGCACAGTAGAGTAGGGTTTTGACAACGTTGTACAACTACTCTTACAACGTGACAACACCCGTTTGCATTGTGTCCAATCTCAGTCTTGTATGCTCTTTCATACAAAAACCGATCTGAAGAGTATTTAGCACGTGTTATCTTGTCAGGAGCTGATACTGTGTGCTTGATTAAGCCATGTACCATACTCGTAGAGATGAACACGGAATTTCCCAGCTGGTGTGATTCGAGCTGATTAATTTTGAAGTAGGGTTTCGTCCTACATTTTTGAAAGTTGATAGTTGAAGCTACTACACTATGAGAAGTTACACTGTGTTGTAACTTAGAAACTAGCAGTAACACGTTACTCACTACTTCAGATTGAGTAGCTTTCCCAGTAGAACTAGTTATGAACTTCTTGAGAGAAGGACTACTAGCATTTATGGGAGTCGTGTTGTTATGCAGAAAACAATTTGAAAAATCTAAATTTGGAGGTATGTAACTATCTCTGATGTACTCTTCAGGACAATATCTGAACAACTGCTTTTCCTCACCAGTCTCTACTCCACTCTTGACGTCTGAAATGAACTCCCAAACTGACCGCCTGTGTTTAGTGCTGAGTGAAATCGGTAGAGGTGTACAAGCTGCACTGGACATGTTGTCTCAGAGCTGCTCAGTTTGAATCTGATCACAGCCGGTTGTTTTCAACGTACACTAATCGTTTCCCCCACCCTCTCTAGAAAAGTAGTGTTCACAAATTAACTCACTTGAACGAAAATCTTTCAAATAAACGTCAAGAAGAAAATGTAAACTTCACCTTCAAACTTGTCAATCATATAATAAGTTAAAAAAAAAATTTAGACTGTATTTATATTTTTTCATCTTGAAAAGTGTAGTATAAGATACAGCATTCATGAACGTTCCTTTTATGTTGCAACGCCCCATCCAGCTGACAGCCACTGTGCTATCTGAATAGAGTTCACATTTCCAACTGTTGTTTTTCAACTTTTTGTTTTGCTCTCCGCAGAAGCACCAGTCTGTTATGGGTTATCCCGTGCTTATTTATGTAGTGTGGTTGATAAAGATACATTGTATCTAAACTCAGCCTAGTGCTTTACTATAGTGACATGTGCTTATAATTGTCGTACAATAACAATTAGAGATGAAATATGAAAAAAATGTCAGACGTCAAATGTTCGTCTATTGTCGTTCAACAAACGTGTGACAACGTTTGACAATCGTTCTCAGTAAAATTAGTATATATACCCCTTGATTTGCTCAGTTGAAATCAAACCGCTCCTGAGCTGCTCAACTGTGACGACTACTCTACTCTACACCTGCCACTCTACACGCTGCCTCTACTTTTCAACTTCTACAAAACTAACTGTTTTAGTTTAGGATGCGGTCTGCTGGCAACAAGAGCTCTAAGAAGAGTTCTAAAGTAGCTAAGAGCAAGAACTTAGTTCTGGACGTTTCTGTGTAGATACCTCCTACAGTGAGCAATGAAGTACAGTGGATTCATCGTCCAAGTACACCTGAAGAGCAGAGTGCAGCTATCTTGGGGTTACATCACGATCTGGACTGCATGCTGGCTCCTTCCACTGGCGTACTGGACCGTGATGTATCTACGTCAGCACCAGCTTTGAGCTCTACAAGCTTCAGCAACCCTGAACCACCCCAAGATGTCCTCACTTACCAGACCCTGTCACACGTCATGCCCGTGGGCCGAGGCAATGGAGCTCTTCCCACTGCCGCTACTCCTCCAGTCATCATCGACTTGACTGGTGATGAGATACTTCGACCCAGTACGCCAATCGTCATCGACTTGACAGAGGACGAAGTAGAAGAAGGTGAAATCATCGGGCACGACTTGAATGAAGTACTAGATGAGTGGTTCCAGAAAGCTGAAGCTGAAGGACGCTGTGCGCCACCTTCCTCACCTGTCACTACAGCTGTACCAGCCGACATTGTAGTGAGGGATAGTGCCGGGGCCGTCATCACTCCTGGCTTGACCGACACTGTCGTCGTCATCAACGGGGAAGCTACAGTAGTCACGGATGAGTACTACTCAAGAGTAGTAGGTGACACAAGTGGTGAAGTGAATCCTCCCAAGGGCGTGACGACTGCTACTAAAAGAGGTCCATCTCCACAGATTCAGCCAGAAGCAGTTGTTGAAAAAAAAAAGAAGCGAAAGTACACCAAGAGTGTGGCTACTGTAGCTGCAGCTGCTGCACGTGCTGCAAAGGCTGGTGTGGGAAGTGTTACTTCCCAATCTACGGTTGCTACTGCTGTTGTGACACCGCTTCCGCCGAGGAATGGATCCAAGAAAGTTGAGTCTAAGCTGGCTAACTTCCGCATAGTCCCTTTGACTGGTGAGAAGTGGCCTAGTCGGTTTGGTTTCCCATCTCAACAAGCCGAAGGTAGCATTGTTCCTGACCAACTCTTCTACCCACCTGGGGATACATGCACGCTGCTTGAAGTATACAAGCTCCCCTTCATCAGTGGCGTCTCAATAAGGCAATATTTGAACAAGCCTTACGAGAGGCGCGTCAACTTACGGGCAAACGACTTCAGAGGGCTCTTCTACCAGAGCAAATCTATCATAGAGAACTATGACAGGATTAAAGAAGAAGCCAAGAAAGGAGCGCCAGCAGTCCAGAACTATCTGAACTACTTAGACAACCCTGTCAAACACACAGGTGTGTTAGTCAACCTCTACAGGGGACAACCTAAGATCCACATCGGAACGTCGTCGTACGTGGAAGAAATGGATAAAGCGCTGCCGGCAGGTCGAGCAACAACAAGCCCAATACACTGTGGGTACACGGTGACTGTCAACACGATCAAAGACATACTGGAACGTGTTGGGCCGATGCTGGAGAGTGACAAGAACTTTTACAGAGGTGTTACCACTTGCGATGAGACTGATTAGGTGAGTGCTCAACAATTAAATTACATCAGTTGTAAGGTTCCTCAACACTGTATTGATAGGGCTGTAAATTCTTTGCATTATCTGTCTGTCTGTCTGTCTGTCTGTCTGCTTGTTTGTTAGTCAGTATGTTTTAGTGGAAAAAAGGAAAGAAAAAAAAAGAAGGAGAGAGTGTATATCTGAAGAGTTTTTAAAATGCATAGACACGTGAATACTATCAGTTGTATTCGGTGTAATGCACCTAGAATTCCTAGACAAGTTACTATACATAACAGTAGTAAGAACTTGTGTACTTCAGAGACTTGCTTGAGAGAAGTCTTCTCTAGTGAAACAGTTTTACCTGAAGAGATTGAGAAAAACTCTCTTTTCTTAGAATATTACAAATCAAATTTCAGATCGATAGGTCAAGGTTTAGTTGTGTTAGGTTGTGTACAAGCTATATATAACGTCAGATTAACTACTTTTGAATCTGATCAAGGAGTGAGTGAGATAGTGACAGCTCTCAGAGCTATACATGAGAACCAGTTATATAGTTATAGAGTAGCTGTGTCTTTTGGTCGAATTTTGACTTGCACTGAAGACGCTGAGCAAAGAGTCATGTATTTTCATGCTTCAGCTAACAACTCTTCAGTTTTTTATGACAGTGAAGACCATAAAGACCCTTACTTCTTAGTTAAGAACTCTGAGAGCTTTGAAAGTTGCATAGATCTATTGAAAAGTAAAGTGAAAGTTGACACAAGTAGACCTGACACAAAGTGGACAGTAGTAGGTAATGTGAATGTGAATCTGACTTATATTAGACCTACAAATGTGTTCTTAGGTAAGTTCGAGAGTGTCCCTTCTAGTTTCAGGAAAAGAGGTATGTTACACTTCCACCGAGACTCTTACAGTAAGAGAGTGTACAGAGACAACTTGTGTTTCTTTAGATGCTTGTCACACCACTTGTATAAAACATTAGATAGAACTGTAGAGCTTTTCAAAGAAGCTTATCCAGACACTTGTCAGAAAAAGTTCAAAGGTATTCTCTTAAGTGATTTAGATAGATTAGAGAAAGTATTCAAAATAGACATACGAGTGTTCAAGCTGTCTAGTACTAATAAAGTGACTGTAGTGCGTAGCAAGCTTTGTAGTAGCAAGAAAGTCTTGAATCTCAACATGTACCGCAACCACTTGAGTCTGATAGTAGACATGTGTAAATATGGGCGCGTGTACAGTTGTGAAAAATGTTACAAAGCATTCTCTTCTAATTACAACTTGAAGAGACACACTGCTGTAACAAAAGACTGTACTAAAGTACGATTTATATACAAAGGGGGTGTGTACAAACCTAGTAGAACTATATTTCAGAAGTTGAGTGAGCTAGGTGTACATACACCTGCTCACTTAAAGATATACCCATATAAGATTGCTTTCGACTTTGAAAGTTATTTTGTAAAGAACGGTGAGAAAAGTTGTAACACAACTTTTGAGTTAGATCATGTACCACTGTCTGCTAGTGTAGCTAGTGACTTTCCAGGGTATACAGAACCAGTGTGTTTTGTCAGAGAGAGTAACAGGGAAAATGATGACTTAGTCAGTCGTGTATTAGGGTACATAGATATGTTAGCTTGTGAAATAGGTGAATGTGTCAGAGAGCGTTTTAAAGTAGTGACAGATCAGCTAGATGCTCTGCAAGCTGAAGAGGAAAGGTTAGAGAGTGCAGCTTTGAAAGCTGCTAAGTTAGAGAAAAGTAAGTATAATTTATCACCTGTCGTCAGAGCTAAACAAGCTCTGACAGCTTATATGAACAGAGTACCTGTAGTAGGTTTTAACTCAGGTCGATATGACTTAAATCTAATAAAGAGAAGCTTCCACACTTTCTTCTCAGAAAGAGAAAAGAAACTTATGACGACTATAAAAAGGTGCAACCAGTACATTGCTGTATACACTGAGCACTTAGTCTTCTTAGACATGGTGAACTATCTAGCTCCAGGTTATAATTACGCTAGTTATTTGAAAGCTTTTTTGAAAGACACAGAGAAAGGTTTTTTTCCTTATGAGTGGATGGACAATGTCCGAAAATTAGATAACACAACTCTCCCACCTAGGAGAAGTTTCTATAGCTCTCTGACTGGGAAAGGTATAACTCAAGCTGAGTATAGAAGCTGTAAAGAAGTGTGGGTGAAAGAAAAAATGAAAACAATGAAAGACTACTTAGTGTACTATAACAATTTAGATGTAGCTCCATTTGTCAGAGCTATAAATGAACATAGCAAGTTCTTCATAGAAAGGAGTGTCGACATGTTCAAAGATGGTTTGACACTTCCAGGTTTGACTTTGAAGTTCCTCTTTCAGAACACTGAGTTGAATGCGACACCTTATGTTCTCTTTTCACATCATGAAAAAGAAGTCCACAACTTACTGAGAAAGAATTTAGTTGGTGGACCTGCTATAATATTCCACAGACACCATCGTAGTGGTATAACTAGAATAAGAGAGCGTAAGTATGGAGTTGAGAGTAAAAAGTGTGATCACATTTTAGGAGTAGATGCAAATAGTTTGTACTTGAAATGTATGGGTGAAGCTCATTGTACAGGTTTCTATGTAGTGAGACGTCACGAAGATGATTTCAAGCCTGTTCTCAGTCAGCAAATCAGTTACTCAGCTGTAGAATGGCTCCGTTACAGAGCTATAGTAGACAAAGTACCTATTTTACATCAATACAACTATGGTGAAGTCAGTGTAGGTAGTCAGCGTATAAGAGTAGATGGGATAGTCCCTGATCGTAAATTGATATATCAGTTCCACGGTTGCTATTGGCATGGTCATACATGTCAGATCAACAAGACATTGATGACTAGTACGAAGGGTCGGGAATGGATAGAAGAGCGTTCTACTAAAACAGCTGCTGTAACTCTGTATCTGAAAAGTTTAGGTTACACAGTAGTAGAACAATATGAATGTCAGTGGAACAAATTACGAAAAAACACTCAGTGTTTGAAACTGAAACCTGAATGGAGTGTTAATAGACCGTCTTCAGCTGGTAAGATGAGTCAAGCTGAGATAATAGAAGGTGTGAAAAGTGGTTCAGTGTTTGGGTTGATTCAAGTAGATATTCACACACCTGAACATCTCAAACCATATTTTGCTGAAATGACACCAGTTTTCAAGAACATTCTTGTCAGCAAAGAAGATGTAGGTGACCATATGAAAAGTTATCTAGAAAGTGTAGGGAAACTGCGCCAACCTCAGAGACAGTTGATAGGTAGTTTCCATGGATCAGGTCTTCTACTAGGTACTCCGTTACTTAAGTGGTATCTAGAGAAAGGTTTAGTAGTTAGCAAAGTGCACTTGTTAGTTCAATACACACCTGAAGAAACTTTCAGACCTTTTGTGCAAGAAGTGACAGCAGCTAGACGGAAAGGAGATGAGAATGTTGACTGCAAGATCTTGTCTGACTTGTATAAACTGTTAGGTAACAGTTCATATGGTAAGACTATATGTAACAAGCAGAATTTCTTGAATACTAAATATGTAAGTCCAGATTTTGCTAGTCGACATTGTCTGCACTGGTCAGTACAACAAGTGCATGACATCAGTGAGAACACTGTAGAAATGTCATCTCTCCCGACTAGTATCACATACGACTTACCTGTTCAGATTGGGTTCATGGTATACCAGTATGCTAAACTGAAAATGTTAGCGTTCTACTACGACTTCTTGTTGAAGTTCATTGACTCAAAAGACTTTGAAATGTGTGAAATGGACACTGACAGTTTTTATTTTGCATTGTCTAAAAAGAATTTAGACGAAGCTGTCAAACCTGATATGCGTGAGCAATACTTCAGAGAGCGCCACAAGTGGTTACCTTCTGAATCTTGTGATAATCCCGAACATAGAGAGACGTACATTCAATGCAGAACACACAACTACCCATGGGTACAACCACCGTGTTGCTATCGCCGCCTGGTGTTTGACAAGCGAACTCCAGGTCTGTTCAAGATAGAGTGGGAAGGAGACGCTATGACATCTTTGAACCCTAAATGTTACATGTGTGTCAGTGAGACAGGGAATAAGACTAGTTGCAAAGGAGTTATCCAGAGGCAGAATAATCTTACTGAGACAAATTATCAGAACGTTTTGAAAACAGAAAAGACTCATGTAGTGACAAACAGAGGTTTCAGAGTTATAGACCATCACGTCACTACATACTCTCAGAACAAGCAAGGTCTAAATTACCAGTACATTAAGAGAATAGTATGTGAAGATGGTGTCAGCACTGAACCTTTAGATATATGACTCTCTCTTTCTGTGTGTGTTTGTGTGTGTGTGTGTGTGTGTGTGTGTGTTTGTGTTTGTGTGTGATAAAGACAAGTGAGTTGTATCACTCAAAAAAAGTAAAAAAAACTAACAGTATTTTCCTACAGTAAAAAAAGAAAAGAGAAAATAGTTAAAGAGAAAAAGGAAAATTTTCTGTGAAGAAAAGAAAATTTCCACAAATGGAAATTAAGTAGTACTAACTATATAGTAAAAAAAAGAAGGAGTAAAGGAAAATTTTCTGTGAAGAAAAAGAAAAAATTTCCATAATTGGAAATTAAGTAGTACTAACTATAAAGTAAAAAAAAAAGAAGAAAAGAGAAAAATTTTCATGAAAAATTTTCATAAAAATGTAAATAATACAGCTTCTATAAAGAGAAAGAGAGAGAAATTATAGTTGAACATTCGAGGAAATTATCCAATTTCTCTCCGAATGTTTCACCTCAATTTCTCTCCTAGTGAACTATATCGCTAAAAAAAAGCTCGTAAAATAACAAAAAAAAGTGAACTGTATCACACCAAAAAATAAAAAGCAGGCGTGAAAAGAGAGTTGTTACAAAGACGCCACTGACTGATTTCAGACTACTTTACTAAACTCTCTTTGTCCGTCAAATTCATCAGAGAAAATTATTTTTTTCTGATTAGTGTCAAGAAATATATACAATGGCTGACAGCAAGTTGACGTCAAAAATAGACGATATCCTTGACTCTGTCAGTATGTACAGTTCTATATATGGTAGTTGTAGTTCTAGACTTGATGCTTCAGCACCAACTCTCTCACCACGTGAAAGTGAGAAAAATGTTCATACACCCCCACGCATTACAACTCATGTAAAACCAGTGTCACCTCGTAACTTCGACACAGCTTTGACTTGTGGTTGTAGAGGTCATTTCTTCTGGGAGTTCATACCTGTAAATAATATTAGCTATTTTAGAGGAACCTTACCTGATGTTGTTGAGCGCTGTTTTTCCAGTATACATGTGTACAGAGATTTCCATGAAGCTTTCTGGGATGCATACACTCAGTGTATAGAGCAATCCACATTGAATCTGCCTATATTCGTTGCAGATTTCACCATTGCTGTGTATCAAATGCATAACTCTCTGACTTGCCCCAGACACTATGCTAGATACACTCTAGGGAGTTTCAAGAGCTTCATGGAGTTCAACGAAGTGTTACGTGAATCACCTATTATAGGCGCATTCTGTAGGTGTAATGTTCCGATGAACCCTTCAGATATCGCTTACAATGTGTGTTTCACGTGTCTGCAAGCTACTCTAGAGTTGAAAGCTTTGTCTCTCACAGCCGTGTTACAGCATTTCTCGTATGAAGTCAGTTTCAAAACTGATTACTTGAATGCCCTGACTCCAGGTGTGAGAAACAATCGCGAATACTTTCTAGCTCAGTCATTGTTTGATGTGAAACTATCTAAAATTGTGAAGATGGGGACTGGTTGGGTGAGTACTTGGAATACTCGAGGTGTTTCTTGGAAAGGCCAGAAAGGTTTCACAACCAATCGTTCTTTCTGCATCATGTGTAACATTGCAGGGAATGGTCATGACTTGTTTGTGTGCAAGAACTGTACAAAGTATAAAATGTGAATAAAGTAACCAAAATAATATTTCTTGCCTTGTGTTTGTCTTTAGCATGTGACGGCATTACTCAATGTCATTGTTGACATTTATTTCAACCACGTGGTCTTAAACACGTGTCATTGTTGACATTTATTATAAGCACGTGGTCTTCAACACGTGTACAAGTGAAGTAGGTCATGTTGACATTGTACTAGCCAATCAGAAGCTTGTAAAGTATGTCATGACCTCTGATGACGTCACTTCCTGTCATTTAGAAGCTTCTGATTGGTTGACAGAGGTCACTTCCGTTCTGCAAGTGTCAACTGACCTAGATGCACCCGTTTACTACGCGCTGAATATGCTCCTATATACTACTTACACCAAATCCATGCATAGGTATATTACCGCTGCTACTTACATATTGTCCAAAGAATAGGGTGTAGTACAGTGGCCCAAGAGGGCCAAAAAGTGATTTTTTTTTTAAAGTGATATTGAAAAAAAAAAAAATTGGAAAAAGAAAATATTTTTTTTAGAGAAATTGAAAAAATATTTGTATGAAAAAAAAAATCATTAAGAAAAATTGTGAAATTGTTGTTTGAAAAATAAAATTATTTTGAAAAAAGAAATTGAAAATGGATGCTGTCAACTGTCAACTCTGTAAATTGACAGTTGACAGCACCCATTATATATTTTTTTCAATAGTTCAGATGAAAAATGAAATTCCAAATGGTTGCTGTCAAGTGTCAACTTATTCAGAACAGCTTGTGACAGCTGAATTCTGTAAATTGACAGTTGACAGCACCCATTTTCATTTTTTTTCAACAGTCCAGATGATAAATGAAATTCCAAATGGTTGCTGTCAAGTGTCAACGTATTTAGAACAGCTTGTGACAGATATCCTTTTTTTTTTCAAAATCTTTTTTTTTTTTAACAAAATTTTTTACAATTTTTCAAAATCTTTTTTTTTCAGACGTTTTTATTTTCAAAATTTCTCAAAAAAAGGTTTTTTTCCAAAAGTGTTTTTTTTTCACAATCACTTTTTTTTTTTTTGGAAATCACTTTTTGGCCCTCTTGGGCCACTGTAGTACAGATACCTCTGTATTCACTGCAATGCAATGTAATAGAAATGGACTGAACTCGCCTTCGGCCATTTAGAATGACCGTGATTCGAATTAAGGTAATAGGTCTAGACCCTGTGCTCCTGGTCGTTCACAGTGGCCTTATGGCTGTGTCTCATGAGATCGGGCCAGTGTGAATGTCTTTGACCGGGTGCCATCTTTGACCCCCTGACAGAAAACAGTTTATTTAAGGCAGGTAAAGTTATATATGGAGATATAACCACCACCATTTTCTTTATTGCATGCCTTATTTCTTGAATCTTTTTTTTTATGGTGGCTGGTCAAAGACGGCACCCAGTCAAAGATGGCACCCGGTCAAATACATTCACATTGGCATGATCTCATGAGACACAGCCATATACGGTTGGTATCCGAGATTGGTGATCCTGACATGTGTGGATAGGACTGTCTAAGGGAGTGATCATTTATTATCAAGCGGGGGGTGGTGGGTTGGATGGGGGGGGGGGGGGAATTTGGCCCCTCTTGTTGGAGGGGGGGCCAAAAAAATTTAACCTGTTTGAGCCAAAAAACCAATGCGTTACTATGCTTCAAAGGGCCCGCACGCGCGCCGATTTTCGACCTGTAAGGGGGGGGGGTAAAAATTTCGACCCCTTGACCGGTTTTTTTTTTTAATGTTGCGCCCTCCACGCGGAAACCCCCCCCCCCCCCCCCCCCCGGCCCTATTGTTAAAAAATGAGCACTCCCCAATCACCATAAACCCAGGCACACATTCAGTCTTGGTCGCCATAGCCTATTGAATTATTTGAAATCACAACAACAGTTAATATCTGCTTGAACTAAGCGTATCTTCCTCTATCTATGTGTATTCTCATACTGGGATATTTAAAGAGACTTGTTGGAACTTCGATCACAATCTGAAAGCCATTTCGATCAATATCTTAAGTACACCATTTTTACACTGTGTAATAAGGTAATTCTTTATGGAATATTTACACATATTTTGCAGTTTAAAAATGTGAAATCCTGGGCTGCCTGTGTCAAAGAGTGTACAATGAGTTTGTCAATAAGATAATCGGAATTCTATAAATGTCTGTGTATGAATTCTGGGGGCATCGATGACATCCCCAGCTGTGTGGACCCCCTACCTGTCCGGTTTGAATGATTTCTTTACAAGCTAAATAGCCTTACTTCCTTTTTAGAATAAATAAAAGCAATTACAATACAATGTTTATAATAGAAAAAGGGCCCTTTGATTTACCTAGATACAAATAAACATACTCTAATTATTAAATCTACCCACCTTTCTTGGTCCCAGTATACACGTCTGCAGCCCGGTCCTACGCAGTCACGATGTGACTTCCCACGCCGCTGTGTCCTCTTTAGTTATTAGACTGTGTACTGTCTGCACTGAAAAAGTAAACTTGTCTCCAGACTCTTCTTAGTGACTGTCATAAAATAAACGAGTTAAAGGTTGTCTAACCTATCATGTTACCATCCCACAAACCCATCTCCAGACTTGTCTAAGTGACAAGGAAGCAGGTCTTCTAGCTGAGGTTGTCAGATAGAAGACCCACTTGGCATGTGCCAGCCAGAAACCTGACATTTGCCAGCTCCATATTCTATTTGTGGGATGGTAACCTGATAGTTTAGACTTCCCACGCCACTGTGTCCTCTTCAGTTAGGCCCCAAAAAAAAGGTTTGTTTCAGGTAAAATGGCAAGAAAATGTAGGGTCGGTAGGTCGGATTTATTCTTTTTTTTAAACTTTTTTTTAAACATGAAAGTACTACCCGCTCTCTCCGAACACCCAAAAATTGACCCAAAAAGGCTAAAAATAAGGAATTTTCTTCAAAAGTGCATAAAAAACGTAGGGTCGGCTCCGTTTTGATAGGGTCGGTCGGGTGACCTGAAACAAATCTTCTTTTTTTTGGCCTTATTGGGCTGTGTTTTGTGTCCATGCCGGAAGGGATCGTGGGATACCGTGTTCCTCCTGCCTTGTCTGTCTATTGTATACTGAATCTGGGACCTGCTGGCGAGCCCCCAAACTGTGAGGTCATCATGGCCCACATTGATAATATTGATCAAGATACAGAAAACACCTACCCTAAGTGTTATTTACAGGCATCGTCAATAAACTTTGCATCCTCCTGGTTACCACATTTACCACCAGTTTTACAACTCACAGTGGAAACTCCTGAAGCTAGCACCTTTTATTGGTCTGCATAATTACCAAAGATATTGGCTATCCTGTCCAGCTGTGAGCTCATTAGGGAAGCCCTTTGTTGGCCTCGCCAGCATGTCCCAGATTCGGTATATGTCTGATTCCCAGCTCCAAATAAACCAGGAAGTGTGGTCATGGTTCAGTCAACCCCTATGAGGACGGGTTAACACCTATGATATATACAGGTAGCTACGTTTTTCTAGAGTCCTCTCCGTTATGAGCCAACTCCCCTGATATTCCTAGGCTCCCTATACGCCCAACCTCTCAGTCAGTAGTGCCTAACCTAGTTAGTCATTTTTTGGCTCCCTATACAACCAAGCTAGGTAAGTAATTTTTGTCAGGTTGGTCAATACTGACCAACCTACCTTAGTCTTTTAATTTCCAGGGGGAGCCACTGAGTGGTCATCACAGGTGGCCCCAACTAGTGGTATACAAATACAACACACCAATGATGGACCTAGGTTAGCCACTACTGACTGACCCCTCGGTCATTTTTGAATATAACTTTGCCATTATGACTAACACTCATATGATCAACCTAGGATAGTCTGTACTGACTAACCCTTACAACATATGGATTTTCAGTGTCCCCTAGGGCTAGCCACCTCTGTTAAAGTGGCATAATCACTGAGCGTATCCCACTCACAATTCTAGTACTGCTCTAGTCTAATATGTGGTTAAGTGTAAGTGGTGAGAATGTCACTTTAAGGATAGGAATGGTACTCAATGGACTTGTGCATAGATAAGGGAGTGCTCATTTTTTTTAACAAAAGGGGGGGGGGTGGATTTTGGGGGGGGGGTAAAAAATTTGGACCCCTTGAGCGGGGGTGGGGGTAAAAAATTCAGACTCCTCTTGGGCAAAAAAATTCAACCTGTTTTGAGCGCGTTGCTATGCTACAAAGGGGTGCGAACGCGCGCGATTTTCGGCCTGGCGGGGGGGGGGTAAAAAAATGTTGTCCCCCTTTAGAGGGGGGGTGAAAAAAATTCGCAGCGCTCCGCGCGAAATCTCACCACCCCCCCCCTGTTGTTAAAAAATGAGCACTCCCTTAGTGTAGAGAATGTCCCTTTAAGGATAGGGATGGTACTCAATGGACTAGTGCATAGATAATTAAGACAAGGGGATTAACTCAGCACCCTAGAAAACACTAATCTCATGATAAAATTCCTAAAATTTTCTCAAATGACAAGCTCGAACTCCATCAGAACACATCAATTCAATTGTAAATTCTCAAAATGTCTAAAGATCATTCAAACCACTCCGAATGGGCCAATTTGAACGGAAAATTCCTAAATTTTCCAGGGGCCTGCGGCCCCAAGACCCCTATTTATTACTCCCTCCAACCCACACCCCTTGGGTTTTGGGACCTGGCCCCCCCCCCAACTTTATCCACCTTCCGCCGCCCCTGTGTTTGTACCCTTGATTATTTCAAGCAATGTAATACGATTGATAGTATTCTAAACAAGGTTCACTGGTAAATAATAACAATATACTAAGTCGTTTTAGAAATCCCAAATGTTAGATAAATTAATTTTTAGATAAGAAACCCCATGAGATATATGCACACGTTACCAGCTATATTTGATAGAGCTGGGCCCCACGCCAAACTCGATGCTTAATCAAACAAAATGAAAAGAAAAGTTGTTGTAGAAATGCCTTGTAAATTATAGACCAAATCACCTCTAAAAATATAAAAGTTTTCAACTCAACTGGTGACTGGTGAGTCCTCAGTGCCAGAACATCAGAACACCAGAACGCCTGTCGGGGTGGTGACACGTGTAGTTCACCCGCTGCTCACCAGATGTCAGCACGGCGCCCCAGGTGTGACCTGTGAGTGTGTGTGTGGGGGGTTGGTGAGTAGTACTTAGAGTGGCAGACAGGTGTCGTGGTGGTCACAGAGGGTGAAGCCACACTCCACACGGTGTGCTGCTACCGTGTACAAGGTGCCAGCCTCCCATACTACTAGTACTACTACTACACATGGACACTACTACTACAGCTAGATAACGGAGTGACAGCCCCCTTACAGGTAGGTCCACATCTAACATGTCTGTGTATAACACGACAGGTGTATACAGTTACTGTCTACCTGGACAGGAGGTACATGCAGCATGCGTGTTTACACCGTGTAGTTGTGTGACAAGTGACATAAAGGCCGCCGTGGGGCAGAATACAGGGTAGAGTAGTAGTAGAACATTGTAACAATGTCAGACTGAGAATCATGTGGCGGGCCAGTGTTGTCATTGCACTGTGTTAGGTAACGTCTAATGATGACATAGGTGAGTGTATTACAGTTATAATAATGTAGGTAGCTTATGGTCTCTAAATGTTGTATATGCCAGTTACAGTAACTGTCACGGCAGCTTTAACTGTGTGGAGTCTGGAGCCCTGCTACTGCATCCCCAGGTTCTTTGTTGTGCCCCTACACACCCCTACCCCCTACCCCCCCCCCCCCCCCCACCTACCTGGCCGTCTCAGTACCCTACCCAGGTGTGTGCACCCACCCCGGTACTACCTACCAGGTAGGAGGCAGGCGGTTAGGGAGGACAGGTTTTGGCGGGAGTACCGTTTTTGTGTGGTAACAATAAAACTTTAAAGCTGCTGCTCTTAATACCCTGGGAGGAGGGCTCGGGAGGAGTGTGGGATGGTGATATACCTGGGGGTACCCCCCCCCCCCCCCTGGGGTAGACCCCTGTGGGTAGTAAGTACCCAGTACCCAGTAGCTGTATGGTGTGTTTACCGTGAGACAACACACGTGGAGGACTTTCACCTTCTGCACATTTGAACTTGCCGCCTTTTCTACCTGGCCGGTTGTATCTGGCATCTCCCACTATATCTGATATCAGTACCACTATATGAGGTATGTACATGTATACAGGTGTCAAGTACTAGGCATGCCTTGTGCTACTTGTAGTTTCCATATCTTGTACCTGTGTGACGTTGTCGTCTTGTGTAGACAGAGAGAGAATAGCACATTAAATCAGCCGACAGACGTTTAATAGGCCCAACAGACGCTGTGTGTATTTATGTCTACCACCCGCTACTACTCCCCCCCCCCCCCACCACCACCGCATGTACGGGCTCTCTTGGGGGACATAGGTGGGGGTCCCCATGTCCCATGTCGGTCTTTAGAAATGGCCATCTCACCTGTCACTTAAATCCCCATGCCCCATGTCGCCTTTAAGAGCCTGTCCCGTTCCATGTCGATTATAAGACACGCCCTATGTCATGTCACTTATTTTTTCCTCATGTCACTAACTCACTAAGCAAGTCGATTTTAAGAAATGACCATGTCGCCATGTCGAATTTAGCCATCCACCCCCATTTTCTGAGTATGGGTCCCGGTATGGGTCTTGGGGGGTGGGGTTCCTCGGGGGGGGGGGGGCATGGTCAGACTGTGGTACACTGCACTAGTGTGTTCATTCACGCGTGAAGTCCGTCCTTAATTGATTGTTAATTGGACTGGATTGGTCTGTGGCAGGCTGATTAAGGGGCGTTAATTGCTCTATTGTCCCTCCAGGGGGCGGGGTAAATATTGTCTGCACGGAAAAGTGTCATTTCTCTGTGTGTGTATTTTTTTTTCTTTTCTTTTTCACTATAACAATTATTCAGAGGTAACGGTAATTGATATATACTTACCATTGCAAAGCCAACGCCCCCCCCCCCCGTGTCTGGTGATAATTCTTTAAAGCAAATGTGGATGTGTACTGGCATTTTGTATCGTCGTATTCCACTTAATTGCTTATATCACTTAGTTACCGACTGTATATAAGTAGACCAACATCCGTTACCTCTTAATTACCCTAATAGCAGATAAAAATGAAGGACTGAAAGATAATGCATCCTCATTGTTTAATAATAGGTCCCTCTGCAGCCTTTGTTTTGACTACAACTAGATGTTGGAGAGAGTAATTGTTCCTTCACTTAACTAATTTACTGAGACCAAAAACAAGGGTTGATTTCCGGTAATATGGTTTGGCAAGCTAGGTCCGGATGGCCGATTTATTTTTGCTTTCCACCTTTTCAGGGCCCGATTATAGACTTTTCGGCGTAAAATCTTATAATGGTCGGATTAAAAAACAGTAAAAATCTGCAACATTTTTCAGAAAAAAATGGGGGGGGGGGACCCGGCACTGTTTTGCTAGACCCAGTTGGGTCCCCGGAGACAAACCTCTTTTTTTTGGCCTGAATTGATCCGCGTCATTTACGAGTGCCAGGTCAATTAAGGATTATTCCCAGGGATGTATGACCCAGTTGTACCTAAAAAAAGGGTTGTTTCCGGTCACCCGACCGGGTCTAGCAAAACATTGCCGGGTCACCCTCTTTTTTTCACCTTTTCACTTTTTTTGCTACATGTCAGATTTTACGGTTTGTAAATCGGACAATTTTTAAGGATTTTAGATGAAATATGCTAGAACTAGCCCTAAAATGAGGAAATGCAAAAAAAAAAATTAAAAAAAAATTAAAAATAAAAAATAAAAAAAAATAAAATAAAAATAATAATAATAATAATAATAATAATAAAAAATCGGCCGGCCGGGTCTGGTTTGTAAGACCATGTTACCGGAAACCAACCTTTTTTTTAAATTTTGGCCTAATCAGACTAAATGGATGCCCATTTAGACTTTCTCCCACACCTATAGGGGCCTATTGTTGAGATAAGGGAGATCTGCTCCAAGATAGGCGCGAGCTGTGTAACAGCTTATCCAGGATAGATAAAAGCAATTATAATTACAAAAAAAAATCTCCGTGTGCCTCCCTGCATGCTAAAGAGGAAAGAAATAATTGACTCCATCAAAAAAATTTAAAATAAATGGTTTATGTTCACAGATAGAGTAAACTCTACACCTAATGCGTAGATCTTGTTAAAATAAGTGGATTTGCTTTCTAGATTAAGCCCTTCGTGTCAAGTTAATGTGAAAATACGAGCGGCCAAGTGTGTTATAGCAACCCAATATTTCTGCCACAGGTACCCATAGTTTAAAGTTACTTTAAAGTTTAAATGGGATCTAAATTGGGGATGGGTGGCAGGGAGAGACAGTGTGTGACAATGCCATGCAGTTCTCACTGTTCCTCCTGAGCAGATCAATGCCGTAGAAGCAGTGTCCGAGGCGGCTACATGGTGTACATGATTCACGTGTCTACATTTACATAATGGGTCGTCACGATGTGAGGGATTAGTCTCAGGTGCCACACGGCCCTGGATGCAGCCCCCCCCCCCCTCCGTATCAACCCTGTAACCCTATGAGGACGGCATAATGCATTAATGCATCGAGCCCTTTGTCGTCATGATGCATGAATGCAGCCCTGGCGAGTAACTCGCCAGGGCTGCATTCATGCATCATGCCGACCCTATGGGGTTGAGACATTCCCAGAGGGTCGGCAAGATGCACCAATGCAGCACCGGCGAGTTACTCGCCGGGGACAGCAGCATGCTCTCATGCCTAGGGTTTAATGCGCTATTGCCTTTGTCATCATAATGCATGAAAGCAGCCCGGGCGAGTAACTCACCCTTCCTGCATTCATGCATTATGACCACCCTATGGGGTTTATACACCCATCTAACACTGGCGATTAACTCGCCACTGCAGTGCTGCATTGGTACATCAGGAGGACACATGCCGCCTTGAAGCACCACGCCGTCCTGTGAGGGTTTCGTATTGACCTATGAGTCAACAAAGGGTTGTCACCGCAGCAACATCTTTTATGTGAATGCATCTGACTGTAGTCATTTGTCAGCGGTAAGCCTTAATAAGGAGTTATTTGCAAACAAAGTTATCCTAATAATTCATGTAATTGGCACTAATGCAACAAAATGTAGTAATAGCAGACGGCACTTTTCTATATTGATATGGTCTAGAAATCAGATACTTTCTTTAGGTGTTTTCCCCTTCCTTTGTTCACAGAATACTTTATTTCATTGTCTCTCACTTTAACCCAGATGCCTGTGTTCCTGATCTTGTGAGTTCAAAGTGGAGTATTTAAATTAGTTTTACTAATTTGATAGACTTGTGATTAGCACCTGTGCGAACCTATGCACCTGTTCCCCAGGTATGGAGGGTGTTCCTGTATATAACCATGTCATATAGATACATGCACAGTCATCGTATAATAGAGGCATGCCATTAAAGAAGTTAGACCACAACTCAGCCTTATGACTCCTGGAAACTATTATTTGTCATATACTATTATGAGCTGTTGGCGGACATGTTTGATTATGTGTGACCTCGTCACCTTATATAGCCATGTCTACACACGTCATAGAGTCATGCTGAAGAAATTACACCACAACTCAGCCCACCAGCCTATGTCCATCTATGACTCCTGGAAACTTTTATTTGTCATATACTATTAATAGGTGTTGGTGGACAGGTTTGATCATGTGTGACCTCGTCACCACACACACACACAGCCAAAAACAATTTTCTCATTTTAAGAAAATAGAATAAATAAACTTTACAAATGACTTGTTTTAAGACAATATTTTCTCTTTAAAACTAGTCATTTGACTGCCAGGCGAGTTTATTTATCTCAGTTTCTTGAAATAAGAAAATCATTTTCGGCTATGCACAGTCGTAGTCCCACCACTAAGGTACAGTCCCCGCCTCAGCCTCCTCCTCCATCCTTTGTCGTCCCCACCCCCTGACTCAGCACCCCCCCCCCCCCCCCACACACACACACACTCCTCCCCGTGCCGCTGTACCCACTGTATGTTGTAGGAGTGCAGCGTGCACGCAGCGTGCAGTGACTTGGGGTGGAGAGTGAGAGAGGGGGGAGGTAGGAGGGCGGCGATAAGTCTTATTGATACGGCGCACTGAGGGGGCTGGGGAGGCAGTACCGTAGTCACTGAGTCAGTGCGGCGCATGTCCCTCCAGCGTCCAGCACCCAATCCATGTAGACTACAGACTCCCTCTAGACACAGGAGGAGACATCCAGAGGTGACACACAGGCCCGGGCACACAGGGAGGGGAATGAAGCAGATCCGGAAGCAGCTCCGACCGCAGCACCTGTACGTATTAGGGGATATATTCAGAGTGATATTGTATATAATTATTATGTCGTTATGACCCATTTAACAAGTTTATTGCCATGATTTTCAGTACATTACCGGACTTGATTGTACTTGATTGGTCTTCGTCTTTCTTGGTATTTCGGGGTATTTTAACCTCAACTTCAAGACAAGGGTTTTGTTACTTTATGAATTTATTGATTGAGTGGTATGTGTGCCATGAAGATGATAATATACAACATAGAGAGCTGTGTTTTATCTACTACTGCCGGCTGTTTTATTGTCCTGCTTTAATTCGAGGTAACTCCTGCACACCCCATGTAACAGTACCTCTAGTCTGCACGTCACGCCTCACGGCAGACGGCATGCTGCACCCCCCGCGCCCATCTGGCACCCCTCTAGTACGCCCCCCCCCCCTACTCCCACACACACACACACACACACACACCACACGCGCCACCTGCCGTCCCTGAGTTAACTTAAAGTTCACTTCCCAGGGGTTGACAAGGCACCTGGTTACTGCTTTTTTTTATACACTATAAACCATGTGGGCAGTCAGTATAGCCACGAATTATAGAGCAAGGATTCGATAACTCTATATTATATATAAACACATTACTGACTGTTAGGGAACAAGGGTCATTCAAGTATGACGTCATCAATTAACAGGTAGTTCTCCAGATCCAGAAATCCTCACCCAGACCATGTGACATGTGTCATCATTTCACATTGACATTCCCATGTATAACACCTGGTATATATTGAGTGGCTTTGGCATGTACCCCTGTACCTCCTTGTCATTACATAACCCCTATAACAATCATTACTTGATGTGACTTGGGATGTCCTTCCCTTGTTGTACCTTGTTGGATGTGTTGAGCAGGTTGATCATTGTCCAGTAGCATCAACAGCTCAGGGAGGCTGTTAGTACAATCAACAAGCGGCAGCGTCCGCCCCTCCCCCCTTACACCCCTCCCACCTCCCCCCCCCCCACCCATCCTCTCACCCCCTCCTGTCATGGTCTACTGACCCAGTAGCCAAAACTCAGCATAAAGAAAGCACCCTCACTCAGCCTCTGCCGCTGCTGCTGCTGCTGCTGCTGGGTCCTGCTGCTGGCACCATACCCCCTCAGTACACCCCATGACACACGCAGGGACTCACGCCATCTGTTCCCCTTGTACAGGTACCGCTACACCCACTACCACCTCCAGTACCACCCTGACACGGGGGTAGACGCTGACAGCACCATGAGTACCTCCACCACCTGTAGGGGGCCTCCTCCAGGGTGGGGTACCCCTCCCCCACACCGGACACAGGGACTTACCGCTACACACCCACAGCAGGGCACCAACAAGGTAGGGCACCGTCAATGCTGCTAACAGACAACTATGGGGCCCAGATAATGGGGGGTGCAGAGGAGTTCCCCTTGAGGTTGGAAAGTCGCCGAAATTAAGGGGTCAAGGGAGAAAAGTCGTTTTTTTTTACACTTTAGCCCATTGTCAATCTTGTCTAAAAGTCGCCAGGTCGCTCATATTATTGCCTTAGGTCGATAGTCGCCTTCAAGACGGCCCAGGTCGCTTCTGACCCATCTGCAGTCACAGATAATAGTGACACAGTGATATCATCATGATTACAACCACGCCACTGTTAATGTCAATTCCTATAAATATCATATATTTCTGTTACCATTTATGAGGTTGTCAAACTGACATTCATCCGTATTTCTTTGATAACTCGTCCCCACATGGTGACGTTGGTGACAAGTGCCGCGCCATG